>JAJSOF020000037.1:17192317-17634817 GCA_025594305.2 Periplaneta americana | reverse complement strand
CTCAACAAAACTTCCACCAATTCCTTTGCAGAACGAAAAGTTACATTTGTTCGGATCAAATTTTTTAACATTTGAAGGACAAAACTAAAATTCTTCAATCATTTATTATCGTAATACTCTGCTCTCTTAAAATGACTGCGCGTATTGGGAATTAAAACAATGGCTCTCCTAAAACACGCTACGAAATGTTTAATATAATAACAATTTTTATCTTGAAATGGAAGCAAAAACAGCAAAAGGTTTATTAAACTTTTTTGTTTGAAATATCTCAAAGAATAATTCCCTGAAATAACGACATAACTTACGGTTCACTGCACTTTGTTTCAGGTATATCAAAACAAAAAAAGTATATGGAAAGCAGTTTTGCACAAACTACTAAACTTTGCCACATAATCACAGTGCAACACGGAAAGTTACGCAAAAACTAACAGCATAGGAGGAAGGAGGGCTATTTCAAATAGGCGATGCACTATAACCTATAACCCATTTTGTAAATTTTTAGAAGAAAGCGAGTTTTGGAAAAAACGGCCCTCAAATATAGTTTTATTCACTTTACATTATCTTCACCAGAGCAGCTCCATAGATGGTGTCATGTTGCGTTCTGTGGTAAGAATTAGAATATCTAGATATATTTCGTGTGACCAGAAGTTCTCATATGCCTGAGATATCAAAACAAAACTTGGAGAGATTACCTATTTATTTGTACTAATTGCGTTGCTGTAGCTTTAATACGTAGTTACAGAGATAAATTAAAGTATTGTGAAATCGGAGCAAACATTTTCGTACACGGTATTTTTTTTTTCTATTCCAAACATTAAACTCAAAGTAATACATCATAGGGTAAACTGTATAGTGATTGACCACTTAAGCTAATGAATAATAAAACAATGAAATAGCGGAAAACAGTGGTAACTTATTGAAGAATTTTAAAGGCATTGGGTCAAGTGAAGATTCAGAAACAAATCAAAATCAATAAAAAAAATAAAAATAAAATTTTAATGCACAAAGATAAATTAATTAAACACAACAAGTCCACTTTTTACAGTTATTGACCGTCTACTGTTTCAGTTATTGACCACACGCTTATTAGTGATTGACCGTCTAAACTGCACAGTTATTGAATACTCATTTATTAGTGATTGAACAACACATTTTCACAATTTTCACTTTTTTCTTTTCTGTTTCGTTTCTCTTCTTCTGATCTTTCTCATTAAGAACTATTCGCCACCGGCGTAGCTCTGTCGGCAAAGGTGTTTGCCTGCCGATCCGAAGTTTCGTTCGGGCGCGGGTTCAATTCCAGCTTGGGCTGATTACCTGGTTGGGTTTTTCCGAGGTTTTGCCCAACCGTAAGGCAAATTTCAGGTAATCTATGACGAATCCTCGGCCTCATCTCGCCAAATACCATCTCGCTACCATCAATCCCATCGACGCTAAATAACCTCATAGTTGATACAGTGTCGTTAAATAACCAAGTTAAAAAATAAGAAAAGAACTCTTCTCGCTGCCTTTTCTTTCATTTCTTATTCGCTTCCTTCCTTCTCTTGCCTCTTCTTCCATTTTTTCTTTGTGCCTTATCAGAAGCAAGTGTGTGTCATTTCTCTGATGTTATTACAAATGGCTTCACCCAGCACTGGGCGAGGACCAAAGAACACTTTTCCTTCAACGGGATATTTGCTTCTGAGACGCTAAGGTTGGTCTTTTAGGACACCAAACTTCTTGGCAGCTTTTTAAATCAAATCCACTGTGGACAGGTTCTGAACTCGTTTCGAAATCTTCACCTGTTCCAACTAATGCACTTTTGCCTGGCTTAGGCATTATAATATAGTATCAGTCCTTAAAAAGAAATCATTTAACCGATAACATATATAGAATTGGAGCAAATTGGTCATTATTCTAACAAATAATTTATGAACGACCAATCACTGTAGTTTGCGGCCATTCACTTTATAGTGATTGAAATCGGGCATTTTTATGTCATATAAAAACTTTAACAAAATAATATTCTGTGGACGGAAACCTTATAAAACCTTTTCTCACACTGTGAGTGAAAAACGAGCACCAAATTTAATGTATCCTTTGCAGAATAAATAAATTATTGCGTGAATATTATTAAGCAATTTCTCTAGTTACTTGATGACTTGTTTAGGTTCAGTTGCATTTCAAATCCATCAGTCCTTCAGACAACAGACACTAACTCAGTGGAATGAACAGCGACAACTAACCACAAATAAATTGTTACTAGAGATATATGCAATCAAAAAGTGAAATCACGATCGTGGTTTATTTTTCACAAAACATTAAAAAGGAACTCAATCAGTATACTGGTCAATAACTTCTAGTTTAATTTCTAGAATGAATAACAGTCAATGATCAGATTATCGATTTCATTTTACTCTTGAAATTTGGACAGTAACAGCAATGTTAAAAGTGCAAGAAACCGTCGTTGTGGGAACCATCCTTCATGAAGTTTAAACACTGCCCACTCGAAACATTTCGCTCTTCATAAATCACAAAACTCGCGAAGACTAAACTCTCCAACTGAGTCCATATCTTTCCTATGATTTCAGTTTAAGGGAAGTCGTCAAGCCGCATCTTACTAATGTTTGAACAGCTACATCAATAACTCGTTATCTCAGAACATACTAGGTATAGAAATGCGATATTTTTACAGGATGTTTATGCATTCCTTCTGAGTGCACTGATTCGTTCTGATGATAAAATATCTGATACTTACTTACTTACAAATGGCTTTTAAGGAACCAGAAGGCTCATTGCCGCCCTCACATAAGCCCGCCAGCGGTCCCTATCCTGTGCAAGATTAATCCAGTCTCTATCATCATACCCCACCTCCCTCAAATCCATTTTAATATTATCCTCAAATCTACGTCTCGGCCTCCCTAAAGGTCTTTTTCCCTCCGGTCTCCCAACTAACACTCTATATGCATTTCTGGATTCGCCCATACGTGCTACATGCCCTGCCCATCTCAAACGTCTGGATTTAATGTTCCTAATTATGTCAGGTGAAGAATACAATGCGTGCAGTTCTGTGTTGTGTAACTTTCTCCATTCTCCTGTAACTTCATCCCGCTTAGCCCCAAAAAATTTTCCTAAGCACCTTATTCTCAAACACCCTGAACCTATGTTCCTCTCCCAAAGTGAGAGTCCAAGTTTCACAACCATACAGAAGAACCAGTAATATAACTGTTTTATAAATTCTAACTTTCAGATTTTTTGACAGCAGACTGGATGATAAGAGCTTCTCAACCGAATAATAACACGCATTTCCCATATTTATCCTGCGTTTAATTTCCTCCCGAGTATCATTTATATTTGTTACTGTTGCTCCAAGGTATTTGAATTTTTCCACCTCTTCGAAGGATAAATCTCCAATTTTTATATTTCCATTTCGTACAATATTCTTGTCACGAGACATAATCATATACTTTGTCTTTTCGGGATTTACTTCCAAACCGATCGCTCTACTTGCTTCAAGTAAAATTTCCGTGTTTTCCCTAATCGTTTGTGTATTTTCTCCTAATATATTCACGTCATCCGCATAGACAAGAAGCTGATGTAACCCGTTCAATTCCAAACCCTGCCTGTTATCCTGAACTTTCCTAATGGCATATTCTAGCGCGAAGTTAAAAAGTAAAGGTGATAGTGCATCTCCCTGCTTTAGCCCGCAGGATAAAATATCTGATGGAAAAAAAATATGATCTTTTATAAATCTCTAAAATTTTCGAAAACAAAATCAGATATTTTATTTTTTTAAATAAACTATTACAGCAAACTCAATCAAAGGAATTCTACATCATCACAGTGTTATCTGAAATGTATGGTAAAAATTTCATGGCGATAGGCCTAGTAATTTCTGAGAAAACGGGTCGTTTATGTTAAAAATGTAATTTTAAATAAAACACGTTTAGAGTAAAAGCTTCTATAAAAACTCGCCTATTACAGAAAAAAATGTTTTAAAACTCTGTTGATTGGTAGTCATCTTCTTCTTCATCCTGCTAACCTAATGCTGCCCTCCTTCTCTTGGATCTTGTCTCTTTGGTTGTGTTTGTTTCTATGATCTCTGCCTTCCGTATTCAAAATGTGTTAAAGTTCGCCATGTTTTTTGAAGTGTTATATCCTATTTTAATACCTCGATCCTTGAACACCTGTATTGTTGCAGTGTATCCATCATTAAATGTGAGTACAGCATCTAGTACACCAAGTTCCAACGTTGACATAACAACAAACACATTTTTTGGAACTCTGTACCAACAACGTTATTGAACGATTCATTAGTATACTGTATTTTGATTTCTTTCACTTCAAACATTTTTTTAATAAATCAGGATGAACAAGATCTTGAAATACAAGCTTTATGAAGCATTAATTTTACTACAAAATAAGCCAAACCACATCCTTCTAAGACAATTAATTCGTGAGGTAATTTTTCTTTGGTGAAAAGTGATAATTTTTTTCTCTAAAACATAAATACACTAATATTTTGAAAATATAACTTAAATAGGAAATATTCGAATATTTTAATAAACCGAACACCAAATTAACCATACTTTCATAAAGTGTAAAAAAAAAAATAAAGTGCCATTTTTTTTTTCATTTTGAGTCTTGATGACTCCCCTTGATACCATCCATTAATAATATTTTCTATTTTTTTACTCTTGGCGATCCTATTGTTTATTAGTTCATACTGTGACGTTTCTTACCGAGTTTCTCAACCTTACCGCTACAAACTAGAACAAAACATGAGAAGACTATAATCCTTCATTCCTAAGTGGATTGTACTGTATCATTTATACAGGGACATCATTTTATTTTTACTTCAATTTTAATTGTACCTGCGTTTCTAAATGTACTTGACTCCCACCCCTTTCACTAATGTCCTTGCTAACGTCAGTCACACAAACTTACGGCCGCTGTTGCTAGCAGTGAAGTAAACAGTACAGAGTACAGTGTCACAGTCTACTATATACAGTCGCGAAGCTTGAGGTGTTTTTTTGCAAATCTCGTGATAAAGCGCTCCAAGCGGTTAGCAACTAGAAACAATAGACTGTCCATGGTCGACATTGGACTGTGTCGTATTTCTATCGAGTGCTAGCTCGTTGCGTATTTCACATTGATGCTTGTGAAATGTTCGTTATTGGTTATAATGAAAATGTTAATGGCTAAAATATAATAATTGGAATAATAATATGGGACAAGGAGGAGACGTTTGTAGTGCTATAAATTGTAGCAACAGTAAGAGAAAGAGGCCAGAGTTATCCGATTTCCGAAAGATTCAGAAACTGTGCAGAAACAAAACTGTTAATTTGAAGTTCTTTGTGACTGTTAGAATACATTATATCCTTAAATTTCACAATGAAATGTTTCAGTCTAACCGAAAGGACATTAGATACCGGTTAAAGTTCTGTCACTTAGGCTGCTAAATTTCCAGAGAAATAAAGGTTAGGTCTACTTTTTTCAGAGGATATATTTTTAATTGTAGCTATTAATTTTGTTATTATTTTTATGTATTATTTTACTAAAGACGTAGAAAAATTAAGTTAGTTTTAATGAAATTTATTGATCACGTTTTATTTTCAATTCTGGTGGGATTATTATTGCTTAGGCCTACTTTTTTCTTCAAAGGATATGTTTTTAATTATAGCTGCTAATTTTGTTGTTATTTTTATTTGTTGCTTTACTAGAGACGTAGAAAAATCTGTTACAATAAAATTTATTGATCACGTTTTATTTACAATTCTGGTGTGATTATTATTGCTTAATCTCATCCCACTTTAACTACGTAAGCATACACTACAAGTACCGGTACACGTAAGTTACTCCATTAATTCATATTTCCATTATTATTGTTGTAAAGAGAAATGCTAATTAATATTTATTGGTTTCATAGTTAATTATCGCTATCGCTATAATCTTGAATGAGTGAAGCTATTATAGTAAATTTCAGTTCGTTTTGCACAAACAAAAATTATATTAACTTATTTCTTGCAGGTATCTTCGAGTTTATGGTGGAATTTAATATGCATTCATTAAAATAATAAATTAACTTTATGCATTTAATATTTCAATAATGGAAGGAAGATGTTAATTTTTTCCAAAAGAACACGACAACGAAAGTGTAACATATTTTGTCGGCTGCTAGGAGAGAGATCTGCGATGATGAGGCGATAGTAGCGATCCTAGTGGTGGGCAACTACCCATGTTTGCATTTTTACTACATATTGAGCTTCGCGACTGTATATAGTAGACTGTGACAGTGTGTTTCAGAAATATGTTGCATTTTCTATAGAAGAAAGAGCTTATATTATTGAAGTTTATTTTCACACGGATATCGTGTATAGCATAACTGAATTTATCTGTGTGGACTGAGCAGAAGTGAAGATTATAGTTACCGAAAGTACGGTACCCTATAATATGGTACGGTACTTAACAGCATTATGTAAACAAGAGTTTTGTTTTACTGTTTGTAGGTATGAAGGACGATGATAGAAACTGGAATTACAATATAACCGAATGTGAACAACAGTTTTTTTTTTTTTTTTTTTTCACAATTTCCTAATTATATCATTACGGAATATTTTCGTAGAAATGTCATTAATCTGGTAGATAAATTTAGAGCAACAGAGTGTACAGAAAGGAAGAAAAGTGTAAGATGGCCAACAAAGGTGACAGAAGATGCTGTAGAAGTTGCTAGAGAAAGGATGCAGCGAGGTCCTAATAAGTCGGTCAAGAAGTTAGCTGTAGAAATTGGGGTTTCTTGCGGAAGTGCTCACAAAATTCTCAGGAATAAATTAGGTTAGTAATATACTGAATAAAGTAGACATTACGTAATGAATATAACCGCCTAAAGAGTTGAGTTTGTGAAAAAAAAAATGTTACTATTCTACTATTTTTTGATAAAATACTGTAAAGTAATGACCAAACTGAAAATCGTAATACTATATTTCCCTGTAACATAAATGGATACACTACTTTTCTCTCCTCCTATAGCTAGTAAAATGATTTGTTTACATATTGCATTAGCAACTCCAAACTCCTGTAATGGAAGGGGGGTAACAGTGTTTCCGAGTATAGCCAGGTTAATGTTAAAAATGTTGGTAAAAATAAAGTGATGTCCCTGTATAAGCTTGGTTGCTTAGACAGTATATTTTTATGTCCTTAACTATAAGAACCTATCTAAAAATATTATAAATGTTTCGAGCTGCATGTGACTCAATAATTGTAACCAAGTAAGACTGTGGACTTACCGATGGTGAGTGTGTTGAAGATGGTACCGATGACGGCGAACAGGAGGATGGTACCTAAGTGGTCGAAGAACAGTCGGTTGGGCATAAAGTATCCGGCGTCCAATATGATCGGGGGAAGCATGTAGAGAAAGAACGTGTCGGGGGTGAGCGGTGATACATGCATGTTGCCCGTATGTGTTAGCAACACCCCGATAATCACCCCCACCGTGATCAGCAGGCACGACTCGGGGAAGATCTTGGACAACTTCGGCGCCATGTGAAAACCTGAAACAAACAAAACTCCTTGTTATGAACTGAAGATTAGAACCACAATCATAATTTTATTAATCACTGCTCATAAGGTAAGTCGGGGAAGAATGTCAAATCTAAGTGTATTTAGGGAATAGCTCAAATTGACGGTGGTTGTCTTTCAAATGACTCTACTTATGTATAGCATCAAACTTGCCTTAGTAGGGGAGAGTAGGGTAGTATCGGACATCGGGTAGTATCGGACAGTGCGTTTCTTTCATCTACCACCATATGGTAGTATCTGAATGACATGGTTACGTTTCTCTATGCGACATCACAGAAACTTAACCATGTCGATCAGGTACTATCATCGTGTGGTAGATGAAAGAAACTCACTGTCCGATATTACCCGATGTCCGATACTACCCGACTCTCCCCTATAACTAAGTAAAAGCGTTTCATTCATTCATAATGTTCTACACAAGGGCAGTCTTTCACTGCAAACCAAGCAGAATATTACTGCGGAATCCCGGCCAAACAGCACTCAGCTGAGTGCGCCCCTTGTACATATTCTCATAGCTAGCAGTTCATATTCTGTACAGATTACTGTGCACTTAACTGCGGAATCCCGGCCAAACAGTCACTCAGCTGAGTGCGCCCCTTGTATAATGGCAGTTGACTTGAACACAAAAACGTCAACGTATATGGCTAACTTGCAGTCAGACCACAAAGGGAAACATTGAAGGAGGAAGGTTCGGTCCGGTGCTGCGGATTGAATTAGGCGTAGCTCAGTGGTCAGAGCGCTTGGTACGTAGAACAAAGGACCCGGGTTCGATCCCCGGCGCCGGAGCGAATTTTTCTCCTCAAATATTAATATAATAAAGATTTATTTGACGTCTATACTGTTTTAGCTGTAAGAAAAATCCTAATGTAAACATAAGCACGTTGTTGTCATACCCGTAATTGGCTCCCAGTCGAAACACTCACATAGCGCAGGAAAATATAGTTCGTATTTGGAAACCATAATCTTGTATTATTTGAAAATAAAAAATTGAATTCTAGTTGTTAAATACGATGAAACATTTAACTTCACTCATATGTAAAACGCTATGTAAAAGAAAAGCTACTTTTATATTTTGTTATGTACTATGAACGCGGATGAATACCAACAGTAATACCGAGGTAGTCTGTTCTTGTAACAAGCTGGCGTCACTTGAGCTCGTAGTTGTTCATGTAAGCACGTGGTACTGAAGTATGGCTTCTGCATCCTCAACTGTCCTTTGTGAAGACATAAGACTTAAATAAATTTAATTACAGTAATTATAAAATAAATGTTTCCTAAGCAAACGAATGCATAGTAGTGAGGTTAGGCCTACTTGACGAGTAACGGGAAATGTTTAACATGAAACAGAATGTACAACAGTAGGCGGGAACATGTACTGAGAATCTATGGCGCCAAACAGCGGCCAATGAAGCCTCACTTCAGTCACGTGCTATTGTTTACATTAGGATTTTTCTTACAGCGAAAAGATTATAGTTTTGAATTTATTCCTGAAATCTAGTCTACAAAGAGGAGTTAACTTTGATACACTAAAGAATAAATTCCCTTTTCAGAGAAATAAAAATCTTGTCACTAAAACATTTTCCATTATGTTATTCTGCTATTAGCTTCAGGCCTGGAGTAGATCCCCCTCGAGAGAAAAAAGCTTTATTAGCTATATAACGCTCAGGTTGTCACGTTTTCTTTCCTACTCCCTCCCAACGTCTTCACTTTCTTTGATAACAGAGGCTGCAGTCATTTTCCTTAATTTCTTTTTACAATACGTCTTTCTCTCGTCCCTAAACAAAGTGTCTCATTATTTCATATTCAGGGTACACTTAAATAAATTGAACGTATTTCGTTTTCTTCTCGTATAAAGTCATCTTCATTATGAAAGAATATATTGTTTACAGTAACGTCACAGTCTACTATATACAGTCACGAAGCTTGAGTTTTGAGGGTGCTAGAAACAGCAGACTGTGACGGTACTATTTTGCATTGCCTGTAATGAGGTGATATTAGCGATCCTAGTGGTGAGCAACTATGTCATGTTTGCATATTTACTACGTATTGAGCTTCGCGACTGTATATACTAGACTGTGGTAACGTTCTGAATAACCGTAAGATCAGTTCCGAAGTACTGCTGAGCTAATTATAATAAACTGTAGAGTAAGAAATTAAATTCCTCCATCGGGAGTGCGGAGTAAAAAGGAAAAGTGGTACCTAAGTAATACTCAAATCGAGAGTGTGACCAAATTTACATATTTAGGTGTAATATTAGATAGTAAAGGAGGCTGGAAAGAACAAAATGAAAATACCGCAAATGAAGGAAACGTAGCAGAAAAAGCAATAGACAAATGTTTAAATAAATGGCCCAACACAGATAGCAAAAGAGTAAATGATATTTACAGAGCCATGATTGAAGCAAAGATATTATATAATGTTGAGATATGGGGAAATTACTTATCTGAAGTAAATATAGACAGAATAAGATCTAAATATTATAAGAGATCCCATGGAATGCCCCAAGTATAGCAGCCAGATTGGAAATGGAGATGGAGGGTAGTAGGAGAACAATATTAGTTATGAAAGTTAAATTTTTTAGTATATCGTAGAAAAGGAAGGAAATAATATTTCGGAATATGCATTATATGTTTTTCTCGTGTTAAATATTACTATACCTGGTTAACATGTTTCGGTCTGTTAACCAGGTAAAGTAATATTTAACACGAGAAAGATATGTAATGCATATTCCGAAGTGATATACTGGGTGTTCATTTCAAAGTGTGTCATGACGTCACTGTTAGTGAGTCAGCGATTTGAAGCGAGTTTCAGCTTTTATGTCAGAACAGTTGCCTATTAATCAAGGTGTTCAATCTGAACTTGAGAACGTGTACGGTATAACTTGAACGTCGTAGCAACAGATGGCGGTCTGTACGGTCTTTGTGATACCATATCCTCTTTCGAACTGTGTTTTGCGCGGGAAAGTCGTACGCAGGGTATTTGTTATCATCGGTTGTGTACGGCAACATTCCACAACACAAATCAAATGCTCCGTGTCCATGTTGACCGTCGAAGTTAATGTCAACAAATACTGTACGTAAGTAATCGTTTAATCCTCTCCCCATATCCCGACAGCAAGAAAAAAAACTCACCTTAGTACGTGTTTCCAAACAGTTCACATTCCTGCCACTACCGGCGTTATCGTACGTATCGGTAAGTACTCTTCAGAATGAAAGCCGTACTTGCTAGGCAACTTCTCTGGCATATAGGTAATGCGCCTCTGTGGAAATGTAGGAAGATTGAATTCTCTAGGCTCATCGACTAGCCACATGACGGCATACAGTGAGCCATGACACACTTTGAACTGAACACGCAGTAGTGTTAAAAGTTGTGTAATCACGATGAATAATGGAAATAATATTTTCAGAAGATGTGTAAGATACCTACAAACGATGAAAACTAAGTCAAATTGGATAAAAGAATTAGAAAACAATGTAAGCAGTTTAGGACTAAATTGATTATGACAAGAAATTGGAGAAATTAATATAAATTTGATATGTAAAATTATAATGAGGAGGAGTAACGAGATAGTGAAACAGGAAATGTTTAGCAATTTAAGTGGTTTAAAATCATTAATAAATTACAAAGAAATGAAAATCATATGGGGACAGGAAGAATGTACAAAAGCTAACAACAGGGAACAAAAGGATGGGACTAACGTGGTGGAGGTTGGGAATTTGGAAGCTAAGAAATAGAAAAGAAGACATAGGAAAAGACATATCGATGGCCCAGAACCACACTGTTCCAAGTCCATTTTGCTATTTTTTTTTTCAGGACAGCTATTTAAGCTCCTAACAGTCAAAGCTTCATGAAACAATTTGGAATAGCTTCATAGCAACCTTATGGAGAGGAATATTTACAATTTTGTTCGATTCATATATGCAGACATGAACTGGAACACAATGAAACAGATTTCTTTCTTATAAACGTTAGACTTAGATCAGTCTGGTTCGCAGCCATCGATTTGTCCTTTATGTAATAGAAAAGAAGACGCATTACACATTCTGCTATTTTGTCCAGAAAATGAAGGTACAAGAAACATTTTTATTGAGGAAGCATTACTAAAACTAGATATAGAAATAGCATAGGCCTATAGGAAATTGTATAGAACAGTAAACGAAAGAAAATTGAGGGAACTGGGAAAATTTTTGTATATAGTAAAGAAAAAATGGGAAGGGAAAACTCAAATATAAGGATATGTATATAAGAAATATTAACTAAATGGAAAGGGTTTTTGTTAATAAATAACTATAATAATTACATGGTTTATAGAACATATAGTAATAATTATGAATAGTAAATGTAGTTAAGGGTGGTTTTCTGGAAAACATAAATGTAACAGAATCACCATTAACAAATGATACACAAATTGTACATGATTTTGATGACAATAAATGAATGGGTTATTTATGAAAGGGCCTAAGTCGCTAATTTTGTGAAAATGGGTAGATACATCGATTTAGATATGAAGAGGACTAAGTTTCACACTCTAATGCTTAGTAGAATTTATGATAAAATTTTTATTTCAGCCTTAATTTCAAAATTTCGGCTTGTAAGCAGTTTTTCTTTAATTGCTAACAATTTAGTATTCAAGACTTAGGCCCTTTCATAAATAACCCATTCAAATATATATATATATATATATATATATATATATATATATATATATATATATACATACATACAATTCCTCCATCGTATAGTCCATAATGATATGCGGGGTAGAAAACAGAGACGAAGCAAGTAGGACGAAAGAGCTCATGAGAATAACATTATGAACAATCGACGATCTGGGAAAAGTGGCTGGAGTAGCCTACGTACGAAACAAGATATCGTAATTTCTGGAATTTCCAACTGCTGGCTCTGTGACGTCACACGTCTCTGCCCTCGTGCTCTTCGAGAGGGGAAGCGCAGGTGAAAGAGCAAAGTAAGGGGAGTGACAGTGGAAGGGATGGAGATGTTTAAATAGCGGAGACATATCATTACCCTCCCTCACGTGATTTATAAAATCCCGATAACTCACCTTGTGTACATGAAAGATCAAAATGTTGATCATATCCAGAAGACGTGTTTCATTTTAAATTAAAATACTTTCTCTATCGGCAAGCTCACAATGTAAGAGCATGCTAACAGAGCCACTGGATAGGAGTTACATTTAGGCCCGATTGTATAAACCATTTAATGTTAGATCATAGGTTAAATTGATCCTTGTTTCAGCTGACCTTGGAATTTTGTGTTGTATAAAGTCTAATCTGAGATTAATTTGTCTCAAACTAAAGTCAACTCTGACTGAAGAAATTTCTCCGATTAAGTTAGATGATCCAAGTTCAGTTATTTCTTTCCTGTTTGAAATATATGAGTGACAGATTGTGCAAAAGAATAACCATTATTATTAATATTAATAGACTAGCTGAAAGCACCCGGCGTTGCCCGGATTTTCCTTTCTGCTTCTATTTTTAATTAAACTGGTTATTAAATTTTCGGAAATCTCGAAACATAACTATACACAACCAAAACGAATTGTCTTTGGTACGCTTTCCTCGCCCATAAAGATGAATCTTTACTTAACGTCACTTACATGAATTAATGAAGTCCTTAGCCAAATGCCTGCCAGGGTTAACTCAATTTAAAACAGTTGTAAATCAGGCACCGAAAAGAAAACATTTCAACATGTCGCTTAAGTTAAACTGTTGTTTTAAATTTATATATTTATTTGTTTTTATTTATTTATTTTTATTTATTTATTTACTTATTTATTTATTTATTCTGGTGTAGTTAAGGCCATTAGGCCTTCTCTTCCACACCGCCAGAAATACAAATAAATTAATAGAAAAATCAAACTATAAACAAAGTAAAACCCATCGAAAATATAATTCCTTCTCCTTTTTCTGATCACTTTCAGCATCGAATCAATATATACATATATAATTTAATTTATATTGGAAGATTTTTTACCTCTGGACCGCTGTACACCCACTTATATCATACCCAGTTTTTATAATATAACTTGAAACTATATCTCATAAATTCAGAACATATTATATTAATTCTAACTTTATACACAGAATACAGATGCAATATAAACTCGCAATAAATCATTTTTAACATAAAGACTAATATTCTGAGAAATGTATAAGGCCTACCGGTATTTTAGAAATTAAGAGATTTTTATTTCCACAACGCTTAACTTACTAAATTTGCAACGAGATTATAGAGATCTAATTTCGCAGCAACACATTTTCGGACGTAACAACAATATTTTGAGAATTAATACAGTGTTATTTTCAGTGGGCTTATGTAAATATTCACATACTACATTAACAACAAGACAAAAGTATAATTGAATTGCTTATTGTTATATGTAAATTTTTTTTTTCACTTCTTTGTATAAAATATAGTTGAAGATGTGAAAAACACGCAGTTTTTAGTTAATGTCTGGAACTTTGAGCGACTGCCCTTGAGGTTCATTTTAATATGGCCATTACAAATGCTAGTGGCATTGAAATTGCAGTTGCTTAAAATTGAATGAGTATCCTAGCAATGCGTGGAATAAAAACATATTTTATTTTTGCAGTTAATATTGCCAATTCTTTTACGTATCGTAAGAGTTTTTCACACCAATTCTTATTGATGTGTAATTTTGGTGGGTCAATATTTCGCAATACTACTATTGGTTATTCAATATTAAGTAAATTATGTGGTAGCAATCCTTGTAGTTTCAAAGAATTCTAGAATTCAGTTGTATAAAACAGCCTGCTCACTATCTACAAAACTGCATCGAGGAATTCATAATACGGTCCTGGACTGCGTAAAGATACTTATTGCATGAATTATCTAGTTTTAGCCTTCATGATGTGTAACAACAATGTAATTTAATTTCGTGTTAAAATTTCCAAGGCCTCGTGAAAGTCGATGTTGAATACAACAGACAATGATAAAAAACAATTGACTGTAGAAGATTTTGCATTTTAATATAATACATGAATATTTGATCTCTTTATTTTTATTTTTATATTTTTAATTGATTTAACTTCCATTTGCACAATTTTAATGTAGCCTACGTTCTTCTCCTGGTTATAAAGGTTAAATGTGCAAACTTTGGCACATATCGGTCAAAGCGTGTAGATTTGTATAGAGAAAATACACACATACATAAGTACATACATATCCACATTCAATTTTATATATTAAGATATGGTAGGTACATTTATATATATTTTCTTCAATTTATTGTCTTAATACACAAACATTCTTATATTTTATAAAGCTTTATCGTGTTCAGCAATATCAAATAACATAACCTATAATAACAACCATTAATTATTATTGGATATGATAGGTACATTAATTTTTAATTAACTGTATTACTAAACGAAAATTGTCGTTTTATAAAGCTTTATTATGTTTAGCAGTATCAAACACCATAACATGATAACAATTTGGAGAACGGTCAACCTTCTTCTTATTGTCCGCCATTATTTACAATGAACAAAACAAACCAGTGTCTCCAACAGAGTGTACGGAAAGTCGCCAAAAAGTAGTTGGAAAGTCGCTAGATTTCTCATTATCAACAAAGAAAAATTAAATTTTGTCACTATGGGGTGCTAAAAAGGTCGCTAAATCCCTATTTAAGCCATATAAAAGTTAAAAGAAATTGTCGTTGAAAAGGAGTTAAAGTCTCTAAATTGGCAACACTGAATAAACCTGCACAACATGGCCCGCGTATTACATACTTCACCCGTTTATGCGATGTTGCCAAATCCTTTTCACGTGAACTTAGATTGCATTTGAACCAAGGTAATTTGATCGCAGAAAAGTTTTATACAATAGAAGAAGTGTCTGCACTCACTTCACTTTCCGATGTTCGATCAAAGTTGATCTTTAGTCAGGGGGTTTTATACAATTGGGCCTTAGAGTCTCCGGTCTGTGCTGATCTCGCGTTTTTACCGTCAAGGCGAGCGGTAACATGACCCCTTAGCAGGCATGACATTAACTACGCTATTGTTTCCCTTAGCCGCATTGTCTGCAGGAGTCAACGCCCTCTATCTAGTTGCCTGATACACTGTCCCTTGCCGGTAACAATGTTCGCCACTCACGTAGCACGCAGTCTATTGAATAGGGGCCAGCTAAAATTCTAGGCGCCATGCCCCTAAGTTTAAAGGTATGAAGATGAATTGTACTGATTTTCGAAACTGGCTATCATTTTTTTCGAAACTGGAAATAATTTGGAAGAAGGTACTAACTCGTTACATATACCTCTCTTATTTTACAAGAAATAGCTGACAAAGAAGGAAGGAAGACTCCAGCCACTTCAAAAATCGATATCTGGATTTCACAAAAATAATCCAGTACATACTATTAACAGTTAATTCTGTGGTGTTTGGGTAAAGGGAGATAAGTCATAAAAATGAGTTTGGAGAAAAATGAAAATTAAACTTCGAACCCTTATTGCAAATAATTTTCTACACAAATAAAGCACAACAAATGATGATATTCTTTGATTATTGCACATTCATATGTATAATTTAACTTGTGTGTTCATCTGGGAAACAAAATTTCATCTGCACAAAAAAATGACTTATACCCGAACACCACGGAATTTTATTAATATGGGTTTGATATATTCATGAAGTAAAACTCTATCTTGTGCGGCACAATGTTTTAAAAATATAGGATATTAAATTTATCTCTCGGAATAGTTTTCTCAATATATTGTTCCCTAAATAAATACTCGCGAAGAATCGATAAAAATTAAACGATTTCAACCAGTAATGAATTGCAGTTGTAACTCAGGAAGTATGAACGCTAGATGGCTCTTGTGGTCATATTGTTACAGAAGATATTGCGCCTGTAGCACAGGCAACTTAACTTGCTGCTCAGAGTGGCAGAACGTCTAACTTATTACGGGTTTATCGTAACTCCCAGACGTTGGAACAAAGAGACGTGTTAATAATAATAATAATAATAATAATAATAATAATAATAATAATAATAATAATAATAATAATAATAATAATAATAATAACAATCATATTCGCCTTCTTTTCTACATATTAGGTCCCCTACTTTGTCTAGTGTTTATAAATGATCTTGCCCCCCTAATAAAAGATGTAGATCATCCCATATTACTTGCAGATGACACAAGTATAGTAATTACAGCCAATAACTCCAACACATTCCAATCTTCAACAGAGGAAATTCTCTACAAAATATGTGACTGGTTCTCAGTCAATAAATTAGTATTAAATTGTAACAAAACTAACATAATTCAATTTAAATCCTGTCCAAATTCAACGTCGCAAATTTCTAGCGCAATAATTAATAATAGATCCCTATTAGAAACAACAACAACCAAATTTCTTGGCTTAAAAATCGATAATGTGTTAAATTGGAAAAATCATATTAAAGAAATTACCCCCAACTAAATTCAGTTTACGATGTAAGAGTAATGGAACGGAGAAAAATTCTCTCCGGCGCCGGGATTTGAACCCGGGTTTGCAGCTCTACGTGCTTATGCATTATCCACTAAGCCACACTGGATACCACCCCGGCGTCGGACAGAATCGTCTCAGATTAAGCTCCAACTCTTGGGTTCGCTTTAATGGCCGCCCTCTGCACCTCAGCACATGTGTGGACTTCGGTCCTTGGTTCATAGACATCTATGACGTAGTGCAGAGGGCGGTCACTAGAGGGAACCCAAGATTTGGAGCTTAATCTGAGACGATTCTGTTCGACGCCGGGATGGTATCCGGTGTGGCTTAGTGGATAAAGCATCAGCACGTAGAGCTGAAAACCCGGGTTCAAATCCCGGCGCCGGAGAGAATTTTTCTCCGTTCCATTACTCTTACATCGTATGATGACGCAGAATATCTGCATGGAAATATCATATGTACTTCGGTACATTAAAATAATATATAAATTCAGTTTGTTTTGCTATTAGATCTATCAAAAGATAGTAAATATCAATACCTTAAAAACAATATACTTTGCATACTTCCACTCGGTAATGAGTTTTGGAATAATATTCTGGGGAAATTCCACAGATAGTAACAGTATATTTCTATTACAAAAATAGTAATTAGAATAATAGTAGGTGCCAAATCTAGGGAATCGTGTAGGACTATTTTCAAAAAACTACAAATAATGCCCATGGCTTGTCAGTATATCTTTTCATTAATAATCTTCCTCTTATGTAATCGTGAAAACTTTGTAACTAATTCAACAGTTCATAGCATAAATACACGTCAAAAATGGCTTTTATACTACATCGGCAAGTCTATCGTGCTATCAAAAAGGAGTGCGTTATATGGCAGTAAAAATGTTTAATAGCCTCCCTATCGATATAAAAAATGAAACTCAAAACATAAGATTATTTAGGGCCAAATTAAAGAAGTACCTAATTTCTCACGCCTTCTATTCTGTAGATGAATTCATGACATTCAATAACACTTCATGAAATTGATACTAAAACTATGTGTTGTACTAGTAGACTATATTGTAAATCTCGTTTACAAGACTAAACATTAGCAATAATATCCACGACTACACAGGTTGGCTGTGAAAATGATTGCTGTGTTTGGCTCAACATTTATATTTGTGAGCAACTGTTTTCTATAAAGGCAGACTTCGAACATCTGTAACTGATGTTTCATTACGATCAGTAGGCTACTATTCCTTTCAGCTGCCAACAGCATAAAACCTCGTTTTGATGTACAGACAAATAAAAATATAACAAAATGATATTGCACATTTAAGTAGCTATAGAATTTCTATTACTTCTGTAAAATAAATATTTCTTTATTAATTAATAATAGTCCAAGATAGTTTTGCAAACACTGAACGGGAATTCATTTCATAAACACTCGTAATAGTACTTCTTTTCGTGTATATTTTGTACGAGATCACGCCTTCTTCCAGTCCACCCTTATACAGAGCGCAGCTAATATCTGCATTCCGCTCATGAGCTGTGAGCCGGCTCGGAGAGCGCAAACCTTGTGCAGGCCTGACATAAGCGTTCTCTTAATGTTTTGAAAATATACTATACTACATACATATTTGTATCTCCAAGTGGACTTCTCAATATTACTATTCTCATAGTCGTAACTCAGTAAGGCTGAACACTAGATGGCCCTTGCGGTACTGTTGATGCAGCAGATACTGCGCCTGGAGCATAGGCAACTTAACGCACTGTTCAGTGTGGCAGAACGTCTAACACATGACATGCTTGGCGTGACTCAGATGTCGGAATAAAAAGGTGAAGCGACGATGCTCGAGTGTCAGTGTGAATGGGACTTGACCACGCTTCCCATCCCCGCCGTAAACGTGTGAATGCGTGCACTCTTACATCAGGATAAAATTCAGGTCAAACGAATTATCTCGTCATTTGCGAATTATACGGCACTGGAATTTATTGCCCTTTTAATGTGAATGCTCCCGTACAATGCGGGAAGAGATATGAAGCATGACGGGCTGCATACACAGTTGTGCACTTCAAATACAGTTCTGCACTTGACAGTTACAATCCCTCTACAGAAATATAACAGTTACTGCACAGCTGCGTAAACGCAGAAGCAAAAAATAAACTGCATATTTGCTATTGAAGTTCCATGAAATCTCGTACTTACTTACTTACATATGGTTTTAAGGAACCCAAAGGTTCATTGCCGCCCTCACATAAGCCCGCCATCGGTCCCTATCCTGAGCAAGATTAATCCAGTCTCTATCATCATATCCCACCTCCCCCAAATCCATTTTAATATTATCTTCCCATCTACGTCTCGGCCTCCCTAAAGGTCTTTTTTCCCCTCCGGTCTCCCAACTAACACTCTATATGCATTTCTGGATTCGCCCATACGTGCTACGTGCCCTGCCCATCTCAAACGTCTGGATTTAATGTTCCTAATTATGTCAGGTGAAGAATACAATGCGTGCAGATCTGCGTTGTGTAACTTTCTCCATTCTCCTGTAACTTCATCCCGCTTAGCCCCAAATATTTTCCTAAGCACCTTATTCTCAAACACCCTGAACCTATGTTCCTCTCTCAAAGTGAGAGTCCAAGTTTCACAACCATACAGAACAACCGGTAAAATAACTGTTTTATAAATTCTAACTTTCAGATTTTTGGACAGCAGACTGGATGATATGAGCTTCTCAACCGAATAATAACACGCATTTCCCATATTTATTCTGCGTTTAATTTCCTCCCGAGTGTCATTTATTTTTGTTACTGTTGCTCCAAGATATTTGAATTTTTCCACCTCTTCGAAGGATAAATCTCTAATTTTTATATTTCCATTTCGTACAATATTCTGGTCACGAGACATAATCATATACTTTGTCTTTTCGGGATTTACTTCCAAACCGATCGCTTTACTTGCTTCAAGTAAAATTTCCGTGTTTTCCCTAATCGTTTGTGTACTTTCTCCTAACATATTCACGTCATCCGCATAGACAAGAAGCTGATGTAACCCGTTCAATTCCAAACCCTCTCTGTTATCCTGAACTTTCCTAATGGCATATTCTAAAGCGAAGTTAAAAAGTAAAGGTGTGTATCACTTTGTAGGTTCTATGTTCTATATAAAATCGTATGGACAATTAAATCTGTATATTTCGCATTCAATATCACCTTAAACCATTTACACCGAGCTTTCCAACTACCACCGGCAACTTCTTCCACCTAATCTTTCAATACATTTTTTTTTTCACACATATCTAAACTTTAGAACGTATAGAGTTTTACGTGGCACATTTCTTCACAGATTGAATGAAGTAGCTCAAGAATATACTGGACACTTCGGAAATAATCACATTCACAATCACATCAGTCGGTTCGTAATCTTATTTCACACTGAGCTGGCGACTTGCCTGCCAATAATGAGTCTGGTTCAAAGTTTTAAGTATGTCTGTGTTACATAAACTAAAATGCGGAATGATAAATTGAATAATATATCATACTATAATTTATCATAAATGAAAATAATGATAATTCAGTTCATTATCTACCCTTTATGATTAAATATATCAATTCATTTACAAAAACAATGCCTACATGAATAGACTAACAGTCTTACTAATAAATCGTGTATAGTTTTTATACGAGACTTATGCAGAGTTGAGACAGAAAACGTTACTAATAAACCGTGAATAAGCTATGGACGTATAAACAGGCTGTAACTATACAATGGGAATTGCTTTGCAGTAGTTATATACACGAAACCCCTTGTTTAAGCGTTGTATATAGGGAAAAAATGGCCGCCTCTTTAACAGCTGTTCATATCGACTGTCATTTTATGATGATGTTTACCTTGTAACCACAGAAGAACAAACCAAAGATCATAGAATTATTAGAATAATATTGCTGTAGCTTGTACTCTTTGACCAAAATGTAGTGTGTTAATCGATTAGAGCCAGTTGTATTATCGATATTTAACACGCCACACTAGAGCGCTACCGGATGCAGTAGAGAACCTCAGATATTCTATTACCTTTCGTAACGAAGTAATAACGAAACTATGAAGTAGCTGTGTTAACAGTTATACTGTTATACACGACGTATGTAGTGATTATTAGTAAGGAATTTACACACGACTTATAAACGAGCTACTCATTGTATAATTATAAGACAGTTAAACGTCTATATATAGAGTTTTTATTAGGAAGACCGTAAGAGTTTAACAAAATGCGGCATACCTTATTTGTACAACAACAATGGATAAGGCAGAAAATGGACGTGGTTGTACCAAATCGAGTTAACAATCACAAAACGTTGATATTTTATACTCGCACAATGAAAAATTGTGATAATACCATATTAATCTCTAGTTTATGATTAACTAATATTGTTGTCAGCAAGTACATATAAAACAATCATATTTTTACAGAAAAAAAAGACTTAAAAATATCGTCTTCTTCTGCCGGAATCATAAACAAACCCCAAATAAACAGCTAGCCGTTGACGGTAAAATTCTGTAGCTGATCATAGTCCTGAAAACACCAGATTTAGCTACAAAACCGCTGACTTGGCAACACTGGTAATGATGAGTGAATGACCAAGAAATTATTTTGTGCGAGATCGTGCGTATTTGCTTGCTATCCGCACAAAACCAATACACGGTAAGTGTGAAATACCACATTCAGTATTCCCAACGTAACACACATAACAATTTCCCTCTTCTTACCGCTTAAGAGACATATTCATTTTACTGCTTTAGGCTTTTAACATATTATTTTTAGAGACTTTAACAGTAATAATTATAAATTGGAAACTTACCACTGCAATTTCACCTAAATTGCACTGTTAATTATTGTTTCTAAATATTTGTAAAAATTAAGTAAACTCTACTACTCCACTAAAGTTATTGCATTCGTGATGCAAGTAACATTAAGGAAGCCGTCAAAAAATCAACAAGATTCCAGATGCCGATGTTATTACTGCAATATGTTATATAAATAATTTTCTTAAAGTATTAAAATGAAAAATAAATCATTACATAACCTTACCGTTTGTTTTAAGTTCGCATTTATAGACTGGGGGAAAAAAAGACAGACGTATATCACGGCCTGCTGGAGTATAGTAAACACAGAAAACATTTTATAGGAACAATGTTGAAGATAGATATATTTGTTTTCCAAAGTTGCCGTCATTAAACAGAAACCAAGATGGAGATTTCATTGCAACTAATTAGAAATTCCTCTTCCAGGTATGTAATAAACGATCTTCGCACAAAATAATGTACGATACACAAGCGGTATATTTGTTTTCATGTTTTCATGCTCAACTACGTTTCGCTTTTTCAATTTCTTCCTCGAACATGAAAACATCAACATACCGCTCTTGTAACGTATATTACTATTGTAGCTACAGCGCGGGACACATGTTGAAAAGCGATGAAACAGCAGTGACGGTTGAAGTACAGATTTAGAGATTTGGTTTTAAATCGGAGGCACTTTATTTCTGTAGGCACCATCTATATTCTGACGTAGTATTACGAGTATTTTAATTCTGGAGCACCATTTAGAGAAGTTTATTTCGAGTAATTCATTTTCTTCAATCACTTACCGGTATGTGTTTATTTTGTACTGCATGTAGCAATAAATACTAAATGCTGCTCTGTCTTTCATTCTGTCACTAGTTTCTAAATGATGAATTGCATTTACTATTAAAGTGAAAGAAAGCAGTAACGACAGTTCGAGATGTGGCACATCTGTATATCAACCGTGAATGTGAGCGCTGAAGCGAAAGATAACTGGATCTACGAGGCGTCCAACCGACCAGAAAGATACCGCTTTACTCCAGTAACATTAAATTAAATACTTCTAAGGCCTTTTGTATTGTTGTTCGCATCACATGGATCTTCACACTTAAACAAATAACACTGAATATCAATTCATTTACTTTCGTGTATAAAATTCTCCTGGCAATAAAATGAAATTTCAGAGCAACACCGCATTTCGTCACGGCGAACTTGGAACATAATAATAATAATAATAATAATAATAATAATAATAATAATAATAATAATAATAATAACAATAATAATAATAATAATAAAATAATAATAATAAAAGGTAAAGGTATCCCCGTAACATGCCATGAAGGCATTTGGGGGCATGGAGGTAAAATAATAATAATTTTTATTTATTTATTTTTTTATTTATTTAGAATATTAACGTGCAAAAACAACAGCACAAGGCCAATTACAGTTTTGCACGATACAAAACAGAACAAAACAACAAATGATGATGAGAATGAATGATAGAAAATGGCAATGAGATGAAATACAAACAATATAATGGTCTACATAATCAATGATCAAATAATAATTATAAAATTATAAAATTAGTCCAATGAGATAATTGAAATAATGGAATAGTCTACATTAATCAATTGACCAAATGCAAGAAATAAAATGGACAAATAATTATTAAAATAGATCAGTGAGTTAAAAACTCAAAGATATACTACACATTAAATGGATCCAAGTTGAATCCATGCAAATTAGCATATTTAATGCATCTGCAGACCGGAGAGAGAGATTTGGATTCTTATTATAAAACAATTTATGAAATCTTAAACCATTAGCAGGAATACGAAGACTGATATTGCTTATGAAAGATTCACAATCAATATCACCCTTAATGACTTTGCAAAAAAATAAATAATCAAGATCCTGACGTCTGGTGAACAAACTACCGCAATTGAAATAATTGCATTTAATCTCATAGTTATAATCGGAATTTGGTAAAAATCTATAAGAACACAAGGAAATAAATTTTCTTTGGATATTCTCCAATTTAGCCGAGTCAGTGGAAGTAATGGAGTTCCATACAACAGATGCATATTCAAGCTTGGATCTAACCAACGTATAGTATAAAATTAATAAACACATAGGAGTGGAAAAAGAATAAGTTATAGACCTAATTAGACCAAGCATTCTTAACGAATGGGTATAAATATATTGCACATGATCATGGAAATATAATTTTGAATCAAGTAGGACACCAAGATCTCTAATACAATCTGTCCTAGTAATTACGACATTACTGAGAGAATAGTTAAATTTTAGGGAGATAGTTTTCCGTGAAAAGGAAATAACAGAAGTTTTGGATTGATTAATTTTCATTCCATTTTCAACAGACCATTGTGAAATTGAATTAATGTCATTTTGAAGAATTTGACAATCAACCAAACTATTAATTTTGCAAAAGATTTTGAGATCATCCGCAAATAAAAGGCAGCTAGAACTTATTCTTTTTCTTATATCATTTATAAATAATAAAAATAAGAGAGGTCCCAATGTAGACCCTTGAGGAACACCGCATAAACTATTAAATGGAACCGAGAGAGAATTACCTAGTCGAACACAAGACTGTCTATCTGTTAAATAATTTTCAAACCAATTAACGTAGTTAGTGGAGAGACCAAAATTACTTAATTTATTTAATAAAATTTTGTGAGGAACAACATCAAATGCTTTGCTAAAATCAAAATAAATTGAGTCAATTTGACCTTGATTTTCAACTATAGGCATTATGAGATTAAGATAGGAAACTAAATTAGTAGTTGTAGATTTCCCTCTTGTAAATCCATGTTGGGCCGAATTGATCTTATTTTGACATAAAATGAAATGTGTTTGTGAATAATTTTTTCAAAAATTTTAGAAAAATTGTTTAGGATAGAAATGGGTCTATAATTAGTAACACTATTTTTATTACCATTTTTGAAAACTGGAATAATGGATGCTTCCTTCCAAAGTGACGGGTAAATTCCTGTTTTTAAGCTAAGATTGAATAAAAAAGTTAAAACAGGCAAGAGAATATTAGAGCAACCCTTGATTATAAAATTAGGAATGCTATCAGTACCTTTACATTTATTAGGCTTTAGTTTTTAATAGCTTTATTTACATCATCGAATGTAATATTAGGCAGGGACAAACAGTCAGTGATATTAGAATCATAAGTAATAAAATTAGAGTTACAATTTTGTTGAACAGATTTAAATTGACAAGCAAATGCATTTGCAATTTTTTTCATCTGTGATGTGAACGCCATTTATTATTAGTTCTGTGGGATTACTATTTGTTTTTCGAAAAGTTTCTACATATTTCCAAAATTTATTTGGTTCGTGCTTTAGGTTATCATCAATTGATTGTAACCATTTGAATTTATCAGATTTAATCATGGCTTTGACTTGTTTTCTAAAATTAGAAAAAATTTGATAATGATGATCAGTTTTATATTTTTGTAATTTTTATGAGCTTTATTTTTTTTTCTTAATAAGCTGACGTAAATCGTTTGAAAACCATTTAGGATAGTGCGATTTTTTAACAAAGGTGACAGGGACACAAAGGGATATAGCATTGTTTATAATTTGAGACAAGGAATTTGCAGCAGTGTTTACATCAGTAGTCTGATATATGCTAGTCCAATCATAATTGTATAGAATAGAATAAAGATTCAGATAATCACCTTGAGAATAATTTAAATAAGAACTGATTAGAGAGTGTTCCGGTAACGATAATTTTACTTCAATATAAATAGAGATAGATGGATGATAAGCAGGGAACGGATTTATATGGACTAAAAATATATGAAATATGTAAATATATATGTAGTTATTTTTACCAAAATATGGAATTAAATATGGATTTTTACCAAAATATGGAATTAAATATGGACTTAAAATTATTAAAAATGACTATGTACGTTAAATATTGGTACATTTTAATCAAACTAAACAAAAATATAATGGACGTACCTTATCTTCCAATGTAGTTTCAACAAAACACAATTTTTATTGTCTGTTACCATAACAGTAGGTTACAAACATTTCTTTCAAGTGCTGAAAAGTGAATCTTCTTCTATTGTCTCTGAGGATAGATTTATACTGACTAAAAGAGCGTTCGACGTCACAAGAAGTAACTGGTACATAATTCAATTTCACAATGTCTGCTGGGGATAAGTCCAAGTTAATCTTCACTGTTGATTCACCACTCATCACAGCAACAACCTTTGTAGTTCTTCATATCCAGGGTTTTTGAAAGTACAGTGTCCACCTTAGCTCTTACTGCATCTGCAACTTTACCTCTACCACGATTCAGTTGTTCCACAGTACTATTTATAATTTCAAAACTTTCAGATAGTGAAAGGTGCCTATTTTGGAGACTTTTGAGCGTTTTTATGATGCATGAAAATGTATGCTGAATGTGAGCTAAGTCATTCTTCACACTTATGTCACAGGTAACTGTTTTCGCAGTATCAATTGAGACTGCATCTTCAGAGTCCAATGCAAGGAGAACATTGTTAATAGAGTCTATATGTTCGGCATAATATTCAACTGCTTCTAGCCATGTACCCCATCTAGTTAAAATTGGCTTTGGTGGCAATGGAATTTCAGGGTACATTTCTTTCAACACGTTAACTCTACTGGGAGCTTTGAGAAATACTTTTTCACTGATGAAATCAACAAATCTACTTTAGGAAATTGTCTCTGACCACTTCTGCCACACGATGAAATGCATGCGCCACACAAGTAAAATGAGTCAATTTAGGATATACAACAGATAATGCTTGTCCAGCTTTGACCATATAAGGGGCAGCATCGCTAATAAAGAATAACACATTATCGTACATAATACCCTTTGGCCACAGGATACCCATAGCTTCGTTGAACAGTTTAACTATAGTTTTGTTATTGCACTTTTCTAGAACATCACAATGTAAAAGAATTCGTTCAGAATATTGTTCACTTAACAAACCGATAACTACATTACCAACAAGTCTACCTTCTTTGTCGGGAGTCTCATCAATGGAAACCCAAATTGAACTATCTTTAATTTCATCTCTTATCTTCTGTATTGTCTCATCGTAGATGGATGGAGCATACGTCTTCCTAAGTGTTGACTCATCCGGGATTGTATGTTGTGTATATTTTTCAAGGAATTCCTGAAGACCTTATTCTTTAGTTTGTAGAGAGGAATATCAGCAGAGATGAGAGAACGGCACAGGTCGATGTTAAACTCAGATCTTACATTCGATGTTGTTGGTTGTGTTAAAAACAATTGTCTCTGCTTGGAATTTAGTTGTTTGTTGGCCTGATGTTTACTAGTTGTAATGTGTTGTTGCACCAGGAACTTTTGTGTAGATGATACTGCACACTGACACAAATTACAAAATAATATTTTATTGTCAGTTGATAAACCATCTTCTTTAAATTCTGAAATGTAACTTGTTAGTTTTGATTTTAAATTGACTGAATGACGTACTTTTGGCATATTTACCGTCTTTATAGTATGATTTACAAAACTGAACCTATGTGTACTCTGACTGGCATTTAACTGTTGAGCTGCACAACTGAAGTCTGTTAAAAATTTTAAATTAAATTAATACAGTTTTGTAACTTACTTTCCCATTGTTGATAGGACTGCTAATTTTCAAATAACTCTGATGTTAAAGGGATTACTGAACATGTGTTTAAATCTCTATTGTTGAAATGTATTTTTAAAAGTTAATGGAATTTTGTTTTGTTTTATTGTTAAACCTAATATAATATGGACTGTTTTATATGAAATATGGAAAATATATGGAAATTAACGAAAATATGTACTAAACTCTAAAATATGGAAAAATATGGAAAATAAAAGTAGGATTTTTCAACCCTACACATTGTGAAACATAAAGATAATGCAAAATATAAATTATATTAGCTTTATAAGTAAATATGTATTTACATATAAATCCTTTCCCTGATGATAAGTATCCTCTAAAACTAGAGAGTGATCGGCAAGTTTAACTGTACTGTTTTTATCATTAGTAAAAACCAAATCAAGAAGCTTTTACTCGTAACGGTAGAGTTAATTTGAATTAATCCAAGAAGGCAGGACGAGGAATATAAATCCTTAGCCTTAATTTTAGAGTAATAATGAGTATCATTAAGATTAGAACCAGTTGTCCAGTCCATACCAGGAGTATTAAAATCACCAAGGATTACTAGTCTAAAATTATGAGTGTCGAGATTTTTTCAAGAAAATTAAGATAAGATTTTAAGTGAATATGATCTGTATCAGGAGAGAAATAATGGTTACCTAATAACAGATTAAAACCATCAGTCATTCTAAGTTCAACCCAAACGCATTCACTAATAATTTATAAGTCAAAACGTCTTTTAGTAAAAGGTAACTGGTTGCTAATCGCTGTTAGGACACCACCACCTCTTTTTTTGTTAGTGTCTGCAAACAGTCTATCTGCACGAAACACAGTATAGTTATTTGGAAATAAATCAGAATTAATAACTGACTCAGATAACCATGTTTCAGTGAGACAGATAATGAGATCATTATTACTCACTATATTCTGAAAAATTTCATCAACTTTAGTGTTAAGTCCTCGAACATTTTGGTAGAAAATCTCGAGATGATTAATAGAACTGAACATTGAAAATGAGAGCGAGCAAGACTAAGACTAAGAGGCATTTCCCTGAGAATCAACAGAGTTCGAATTATCAGAATGCGCAAAGTGCTGCTCAGGCTTTAATTTACCATAAAATGGTGCAATTAGGCAACCAGCAGGCCAAACTTCAGGTTTGTTAATGGAATCGAAATCCCTCACATCAACAGTGATGTGAAAGGAAGAATATGATTGATATTTGGTTTTTAGTTTAGTTACAGCAAGAGATCTTAGCTGAAGTTGATTCTTCAGGGAGTCCTCTATACTGTTTGTGTTGACTTTGGAACTAAATCTCGAAACAAATAGAGATTTAGTTTTAATTCTCTCAGGGGCCATTTCAATGCTAATAATAATAATAATAATAATAATAATAATAATAATAATAATAATAATAATAATAATAATAATAATAAAATAATAATAATAATAATAAAATAATAATAATAATAATTATTATTATAATAATAATAAAAGGTAAAGGTATCCCCGTAACATGCCATGAAGGCATTTGGGGGCATGGAGGTAAAATAATAATAAAATAATAATAAAATAATAATAATAATAATAATAATAATAAAATAATAATAAAATAATAATAATATAATAATAATAAAATAATAATAATAAAATAATAATATAATAATAACTTATTTACTAATATTTAATTGCACAACAGCCTTGATTCGTTGCCGGAAAACAGTGACTTCACCAAGATTGAGAATATTAGTTTAATCACACGTATTTCACAATGAAAGTTGAACTGACACAAATGAACCCTGATACCTGTATTACAATGACGCAGTAATAAAAATCGGAGTGAAAAAAATGTAATCAGAAATTACCTCATTCCTAATAGAAAGCAACGGAGAAGCAAGATATGAGAGAACATGTGTTGGTATGTGAATATCATCATCATCATCACCATCATCGTCCTTGCAGGTATTAGGCCTAGTGGCCTGTTACGGTCTCCGTCCATCTTTTCAGGGGGCGTCCCAAAGATCGTCTTCCATGTGGTATATAGCGGAGAATTTGTCTTGGGAGTCTGGAACGGTCCATTCTGTTGACATAGTTAAGCCATTTTTGTCTATAGTTCATAAATAGGTGTAATTTCCAATTCTTTTGTAATTAGTTCATTCCTTTTGTGGTCAAGCAAGCTGTAGCCGGCAGTCCTCCTTAGAAATCTCATTTCTGCAGTTTTTAGGCGCTGAACATCTGAGTTTCGGACAGTCCAGGCCTCACTACCATACATGAGGACAGGGCTTGCTAGAACTTTATATGCTTTTAACCTGGTATGTTTTTGGGTTTTCGTGGTTGTGAAAACCTGGTTGATGGTTCTTAAGGTCCCATTAAAATGTTGAATATTTTCAGATATATAAGTAACAGGTAAATATGTCAAATTATAACCTAAATATTTAAATGAGTTAACTGTTCTAACGTATGGGTTCCAATGCAAATTTTACTCCTAACTGGCTGTTTACCTTGGAACGCCATAATTTTTGTTTTGTTTGGGGAAATTTTCATATTGAAATTTTGTGCTATTATATTCAGGTGATGTATTGAGTATTGCAGCTCGTCTTCATTTGTAGCAAAAAGAACCTGATCGTCTGCATATAATAATGTATCTAGAATACAATTTCGGAAGAGAGAGATGTTTCCATGAATTGTTAGTCGCCAATGTCCGATGATGGAGTTGATATATATATTGAATAAAAGTGGTGAGAGGGGGCATCCTTGACGAACTTCACACTTAATCGGTTTCCATTCGGTATTTCCTGATCCAATAGCAATTTTGATAATATTGTGGTTATATAATTCGTAAATTGTTCTTATAATTGCGTTTGGAACTGAATCATCTGCCAAAATTTTAAAGAGCTTATTTCTGTCAACACGGTCGAAAGCTTTTTCGTAATCAATAAAAACCCAGTGAGTTTCTTTATTAAATTCCCGATGTTTTTCCCTATGTGAATATAGCTGGAGTAATCATAGATTCTTTGTGTAGACTTACAGAGGTGTGAAAATTATTAGAATAATCTTAATTTTAAAGGTTTTTAATACTTCCTTCACAAATATTCATTGAATTGATGAATATTGGTATATAATATTACTATACTGATGTGTAGGATATATTTACTACTAACAATGCCGGAAAGCATTGTTGTACATTGGTATTTTCTTAATTTACAATTGTTATTGGAATTCAGAAATTATTATATTATGTTGGCGGAATTGAAAACATCAAAAATTAATTAAGAAATGCTTTAAACAAATTGTTCTTTGCGTTTACATTGTTGTGAAGGTTCAAATGAACGTACACATCTGTTTTGTGCATATAATTTTTATGTTTTTTTCCAATTCTACAGTTGATATTTTTGCAACATAATATAATAATTTCTGAATTCCCATAACAATTGTAAATTAAGAAAAATACCAATGTACAACAATGCTTTCCGGCATTGTTAGTAGTAAATATATCCTACATCAGTATAGTAATACATACCAATATTCATCAATTCAATGAATATTTGTGAAGGAACTATTAAAAAACCTTTAAAATTAAGATTATTCTAATAATTCTCACACCTCTGTAAGTACAGGTAGAAGTGTGTTTCAGATTCCTAGAACTGTAAACTTGAAATTAATTAAAATACATGCCGATTGTTATTAATATTAACAAAAAAAAGTATCTCAATCCCTACCAGAGTTAAATATTCCTATGACAGGAATTTTACCCTACGCTTGGCAACACTGCTACTGGAACCCTTGCAGCAGACGCACCGACTACTGAATCATCAAATCATGAAGTACTGATCAAAGATACTGACGCGCCACACGATGCGTGAGGACATTGCGTCAACTAACGAAACTCAAGCACGTCAACCAAAGCAAATGCAATTTGTGCATTCCTGTTCACTGCCGGGCGATGTCACTAAAAGGCTGATATTCAGCAGCCCCGACTAATGACAGCAGCAATTGTATGGGCAGACATACAATATGAGAGACGCTCCACGAATGCCGGATGCCGGACTCGGGAATCGATCCGCAGACTTTAAAGAGGAAATACCAATGCGACCAAAAGAGAGTCCGTAAACTCTCTGTGATGACAATGAAGAAAAATTCTATCTATGATATTTGATAGCCGTCCCAACCAGGGTTTAATAATCGGCCTCCTAATCAATTCTAAATGAATATTTATATTTAATACAATTTTTTCTTTAATAGAAACCCTAGTTAGGTAGGCTATCATTGAGAAATTTATTGGAAATGCAACAAACAATTTAGGCTACAAGACAAATTACATTTTATCTTACTAATAATAAATATGAAGCCAAAATTTTTCTGGTAATTTTCGATTTTCCAAAAATAATTGGTGTTAACATGTATAATTAGCCATCCTGAAACCGAAAATCGCTTTTTTGAAATGTTTGTTTGTATGTCTGTCTGGATGTTTGTTACCTTTTCACTCTATAATGGCTGAACTGATTTATATGAAAATTGGAATATAAATTAAGTTCGTTGTAACTTAGATTTTAGGCTATATGTCATTCAAAATACTTTATTTAAAAGGGGGTTATAAGGGGGCTTGAATTAAATAAATCGAAATATCTCCCTTATTATTAATTTTCGTGAAAAATGTTACATAACAAAAGTTTTTTTAAAAATTATTTCCGATAAGTTTTATTCTATGCAAAATTTTGATAGGACTGATATTTCATGAGATAAATGAGTTTTAAAATTTATATAACAACGCCATCTACAGTAAGGCGCTGTAATGAAATAAAAAACAAATGACTTCATCTATAAGGGGCTTGGACAACAACAAACGAAATCTATTAAACATAGCCTACAGAGAATGTTCCTGTGTTTGTATGAAGTAATATCGATTAAAGGATATACAAGACTTTTAAAATAACACTATAATACATTTTTACCGCCGCCTCAGATTATAGCGTTGTTGTTCCTGCAATAACTCCAATGTGCAAAATATAAAATTTTTGAGTAGAAAGAAAAAAACACATTTATTCATTCCATGGCAATAGTACATAGGAGATCGTGAATTCTTACATTTTCGAAAGAAAGAAATATAATTACATATCACTGTAATATATGCTGTATCACTATTTAAGTTATTTGAAGGGTTCAGAACCATAGTGGACCAAGCGCCATTTACTGAAGACGTAGAAAACAAGGGTTAAAATTAAGTTATTACCATAATTCAATGGAAATATATAGCAAGTAATATAAAGTATAACAATAAATCTAAATGATGTCAATCTTCATTGCATGTAATAACAATTAAGAAACATGTTAAAGGAATTGTCATTGCACCAAATGAGTGGTCTCTGGACCAAAATGATCACATTATAATTATTTAAATAGAATTTAAATTAAGTAACATAATAAACGATTTATCCTTCTATCAAACACGAATGTTCCCTGGATCAAACGTCCTATTTTAATTATGTAATTATTTTATATTTATTTCTAACGGGTGCAGCGGATCGCACGGGTACGGCTAGTAAAGAATATAAGTGATGATTAATTATGCTAATCGAGGACTTCAGTGCAGTGGAGGATATCATGTCCAGGGTGCTGTCAGGAACTTTTAATTTTCGGAAGACCTAAGGACTCCCGTGGGATTGTGCCTCTAGCCCCAATCATAATTCCTATAACGTCCGATGTCTTGATGTTATATTTGGTTCCCAAATCGCTGCAGCATGGCAGATAAATTGCCCGTTTTTCTTTGCAGGCTTCTCTAGGTTGTTCCTCGCTGTTCTCAAAACGGACTGTGGGATCGAGAATGAGTCCGCAATTTTTTCGGTCTATAATAATGATATCTGCTCCTCGAGTTGAACCGTCAGCAGAAAGGCACCCAATTTCCTCGCACATCTCATACTTATCAGCCCGGCGAAGTTCATTGGCAACCATGGAGCGAATTTTATTATGATTATGATGATGATGATGATTATTATTATTATTATTATTATTATTATTCACTATGGAGTAGCGTTATCAGATGAAGTCACTGCGGATAGCAGAAAATTTTAAAAGAATAATAATAATAATAATAATAATAATAATAATAATAATAATAATGGCTTTATTTAACCTGGCAGAGTTAAGGCCGTAAGGCCTTCTCTTACACTCAACTAGGATTAAAACTTGCTTATATAGTTGAACATAAAACTGGATCGGAATTAAGTAATTAAATACTGATACAATTTAGATACATAATGAGATCAAAAGAGGCAGTTACATAAAAATTTACCTCATAAAATAAAAATAAACATAGTAGAATACATATTAATGTTGTTAGAATCAAATACGAGTCACATAAAAACAGAAGCCGATAATTCAATAAAAATCTACACAGTAAAAATAAAATTAAACACATTAGTATACATATTAGTATTAGATTACAATTAAATAGGATTTACATAATTAAACCAGAAACCGACAATTGAATAAAATATACACAAAAATAGATTAATAATAAAAAACAACAACACAGTGGGATACATATTGGCGTTAAGTGATAAATAAACACGATTTAGATAATAAAAATAAGAAACAAAAAAAAATAAATAAATACAGTGGAACACATTCCATTAAATATTTTCAACGCGTTAGGTCTGGCAACTCATCATAAGATATTTTTCTAATTTACATTTAAAGGAAATTAAAGTTCGGCAGCCCTTGACTTCAGGCGGCAGAGAATTCCAGTGACGAGAAGTAGCAACAGTGAAAGATGAAGAATAAAGAGATGATGTGTGCAGTGGTATTTCTAGCGTGTTATTATATTGTGATCGAGTATTTAAGTTATGATAGTGAGAAAGATTGTGGAATCGGACAGATAAGTAAGAGGGAGTAGAGGTGTGCAAAATTCGGTATTCTCACAAAGAGCAGTGCAATTTATTTTCATACATAATCGTGATTGTGATTATAGGTAAAATTCTGAACGAAGAAAAGCCTGTTTAAATGAAAAACCAACTAGAAATATAATGTAAGCCTAACTAATATAAGCATTAAAAAGATCTCACATTTTTGATGTTATATTAATTGATTTATTTATTTATTTAATCTGATTGGATTAAAGCCATAAGGCCTTCTCTTCCATCCTACCAGATACTATCTTACTTAAAAGAGCATTTCAACCATTATGCTGGAAGCACGGTTTGTTGTTTCTGATATAATTTTAATTCTAAAGTGTTGTTGCCAGCATAAATAAGATAGTAGGCTAAATTTTTCCAGAAATACAGTAACACAACAACGGACTAGTATTTGCATGAATATTTCAAAACAATTTTTTTGCAGAATCACAACAACGCTTCATAGTTATTTCCTTCCGCTTATATGAGGAAATAAAGAACGATTTATTGAGTTACGTGTTTAATTCATTATATTTCACACACTGATACCGTTCGAAGAAGTGAATTTTAGTTTCCTGGATTCCTTTTTCGATAATTTACTATATACAGAGTGTCTCCGGGCTAGTGTTACAAACTTTCAGGGATGATAGGGAAGGGCACATGTATCAATTTTAGATTAGGAACCATGGTTCGGAAATGACTGAGTCGAAAGTTATAAGCAAAAATAGTTGTATGGAAATGAAATAATTTTATTCCTCTGTACACCTTATTTATGTGTATTATTTATCTGTACATCTTACACATACTGTATTCATCTGACGTTGTTTACGTTGTCTACTTACAGTATTCCATTCAGTGCGCTGTCTGAGGGATGGGGACAGGAAACTACACTAAAGCAATGCAGATAGCGTAATGTGTAACGGACATGGTCGGTCCTGATATGCACGTCTGTAGACAGCAGTGTATGTGTACAAGTTGCAGTGTCCAGTCGATCAGTCCTAGTGAAATGAAGGAGTACACGAGAGCGGAATAAGCAGACTTGATTTTCGAATACGTATGAGCCAATGGGAACAGTATATAAGCTTGTGTCGGGCCAACTACCCACGTAGGAGACATCCGGCCCATACCATCTCTCCACGATTGTTCCAAAGGTTCAGGGAAGGAGGGCACGTGGTGTCAAATTACAATTCCATTTCCACACAACTATTTTTGCTTATAACTTTCGACTCAGTCATTTCCGGACCATGGTTTCTTATCTCAAATTGATACATGTGCCCTTTCCCATCATCCCTGAAAGTTTCTAACACCAGCCCGGAAACACTCTGTATATTACCTGTGGTTTTTCGCACGTCTTCAGAAATACATGCATAACATACATGCAGACCGTCGTGAAAGAGACGAGAATGTCTATCGAAAAATAGCTAGAATGATAAATTTTGAATATCAGATATTGTGTAAAGATATAAATAAATGTGAACGACAATTAATTTTTCTCTTCATCATTAAGGACTGTTGTACTATAGCCGTCCTTCTCGGACTGCCCCTGCATTTCTCTGCGGATGGGCGTATCTATCACGAGGTCTCGTCCGCATACCTCGCCGTCTCTCGCAATTCGGACTATTCGGCAGTTGTTCATCCGATCAATACGTCCGCTCCATTCTTCTCTTCTTTTTCAAATCCATTTTACAACGTCCAATATAACCTACTACATAGTTCTCAATTATTTTCATTTATTTTACCTTTAGGAAGCCTTCCTGCGTATAGTACGGATTTTATTTTAGTTCTCTGTAAAAACAACTTATACTTTTGCTATTAGAACAGCTTTTTCTAATATCCACATTCCATTAGTTTTATGCACATTTTCATAAGGTGAACAAAACTGGACTATAATATTATAGTACGCTGCAATTTGCCATTGCCTAACATACCAATATAAGAAATCTACATACTGTTGTCACGCCAGGAGAAGGCGGCTGAAGTACTTAGATGGGGCGGAGGGAAACAGTCGCGCATGCGACTTCCGCGCTGTTCAAATATTCCTGTTTCACAAACATCTACTGCAGGTGTCTATGAATCTTGGCGACTTTGTATCTTCAAAATAATAGTGGGGTTTTTACTGTAGTGTTTTATTAGTTTCAACAAGACAATTGTTTTCAGTATACCACAAATCTTGTATTGCTTTAGTTATCCTTTGCTTTTCGTGTTAATAGTGTTGATAATAATACGGTTAATAGAATTTATGTTATTGTATACTGTTATTTAGGTTTATAGCAGTTTTTTTTATTGTAAATGTGACAAAGAGGAAACAAGGATTGACAATCTATAGTCAAGAAAGGAATATTATTAGAATTGCAAAATAATTCTGTGATGAAGAAAAACAACAACAGTGCCTTTGCATTCCTCTTACGAAACCTACAGCAAAGGTAGAAAAGTACATCTAATCTATCCACAAGAACAATACAGCGTATAAGGAATGAAATGAAAGACTGCACAGAAGAAAGTGCGTTATCGACACCTGAGGGAGAAAAAAATGTAAACGTCCAGACTACCGGAAACGCAAATGTAGATGACTTCGACGGGAGATTGACAAAAAAGATATAATTGAGAATTTTTATTTGAAAAAGAGAAGAGGATGTTCACCGGCGTAGCTCAGGAGGCAGCGCGTTTGCCTGGTGATCTGCAGTTGTGCTCGGACCAGTGAGTTCGATTCCCGTTTGCGCTGACTACCTGGTTGGGTTTTCCGAGGAATGTCAGGTAATCTCTTTGATAAATCCTTGGTTTCATTTCGCCAAATACCATCTCGCCATCATCAATTCAATCGACGGGACTGAAGAAGCTAGTAGTTATTACAGTGTCGTTAAATAACAAGTAAAAAAATAGTAAAAGCTGCAACAAACGTCTTTTACAAGAAATAGAAAACTGATTTGAAATGAAAGACAACATTAAGACGAATGCTGAAGAAAAAGGATTTCAGGTGGAAGAAGTTGCAGCAAAAAAAATTGAGGAAAACACTGTAAATTAGAATACGTGAAGATATCTACAGCAAATAAGAAAGCTTAGGAAAGTGGAAAAACCAGATTTTGTATCTGGACGAAATGAGGATAGATAGGCCTACCAATTTAACGTTTCCCAAGTTCTGGCACGATAAAAATGTTACGGTTTTTGACTACCGTAAATGTGTCCAGAACATTCATTGTTGTTCATCAGGATGGGGGCGATGGGGCTAATGGCTTTGTTGAGAGATTCGAATTAATATACACGGCTGGAACATAAACAGACGATTATCATGGACAGATCATACTCCAGAAATTTTGAAAAATGTGATAATGATAGTCATAGCGACAGCACCGAAGATGCGGAATCTTTTATGTCTGACTCCGTTCCCGTGTAGGCAAGTAAGTGGACTGAAGTTTTCAGGTCAGAGTGTAGCGTGAAGTTCCCCCGTCCCGCCTATCTTCCCCGCGCCAACTCGTAGCGCGAAGACAGTAATATGCATGTGTTCATTGTTCATTCCACGCACATTACCATGGGTGGGCAACTCGTGCTCTCAAAGTGTCAACACAATCTCAATGCAGGTAGATCGGACTCTGTACTAGCTGTACTGTCTGTGTGCGGTTCTTTCAAGACACAAGTTCGATGGCGTCTGCAGTAAGTGGCGGCTCGTTTTAAGTGAAAAACAATATAATTCCTAGATCATTTCCCTATAGTTACGAATTTTAGAGAATTTTTTTTATTAAGAAAAGAGGTAAAGCTTGTATTCTATTACACTTTCTTACGCATGACATTTTATGTTATAAATAAACACTGAAGATTTTAGTAAAGAAACACTGCTTGCATCTGCTTTAGAACAGCTAAAGGTAAAAATGAGATATCAACAAGGTGAGACTGATATCAAATACCATTAGCACGTTGTGCGTGCGAGTTACAGAATTGCACGACATATGATCGACTAGCTAAAAACATTTATGGAAAATTTGAAACGTGGTAGTATCATGTAGAACGTAGACAAGTTCACTTTCTTTGACTCTAAATTATCTTGAAGAGTGATAAGAAAATCTTCTTATCAAATATAAAACCCTACTTCAAGACATACAGCAGAATTCACTGGTAAGTTTGGAGAAACAGTGACAATTGACAAGGAATCGAAATTTTCTGAAATCTTATTGGCTTACGCCGATAGAAAATCCTGAAAATTTATAGCTTAAATTAATAAATCTACAGAACAGCACGCCACTCAGATTCCAGCAAAATCAGGAATCGAACTGTTCGTAATGTTATCTAGGTCAGAATTACCAAATATACTCCTTGCTTCCATATATACTGTATGTGCTTGAGGCAGAGTTTAATAGAAGAAAAAAGTGTCAAAGCTCGAAAAAAGTGTCAAAGCTCTCAAAGTAAAGAAAGAGCTCAGAAGTAAGCTTATTTCATCTGCCGTGACATGTAACAATTACGTCCTTGAATTTGTTATTGTTTGCAAATACAGACTGTTACCTTTCTGAGAACAGAGAAATACTCTTTAATGTATAAAGACTTGTAAATTCTAGCCTTCTACGTTTCAAATAAGACCTATAATAAGAAATATTAACAAATAGTGTAATAATAAATAAGTGTTGCAGCTATATTTTTTGTATCTTGAAAAGGTTGTATTCAGTTTGTGTTTCCAGTACTAAACTAATTTACAAAGCTAGAAAATAATATAAATTTGTTATGTGTTCAGGTACAGTCTGACTAAAATTACTGTAATTATTGTACCGTGCGTCATCATTCTGAAATTCAAACCATGGAATAGATATCACGATCACCTGCATGAGTCGCCAGAGCGCACCGTGGCAGTGAACTGCTTTCGCAGCGAAACTACAAACAGCCGCTGCTGGCTCCGTCTGTCTTTCTCTTTTTCAAGGTTTTTTTAGCACTTTGTGAGCACGAGTTGCCCATCCATGCACATTACCGTCGTGTGTCCTGTTTTAAGACTCTCTGTCTTTTTTATTTTACTTGCTTATTTAACGACATTGTATTAACTATGAGGTTATTTAGCGTCGATGGGATTGGTGATAACGAGATGATATTTGGCGAGATGAGGCCGAGGATTCGCCATAGATTACCTGGCATTTGCCTTATGGTTGGGGAAAACCTCGGAAAAACCCAACCAGGTAATCAGCCCAGCGGGAATCGAACTCGCGCCCGAACGTAACTCTGGATCGGCAGGCAAACGCCTTAGCCGACTGAGCTACGCCGGTGGGAGCCGGGAGTCTTTACGACAGAAAAGTTTCCGCGCGGCGGTATTGCGAAGCTTTGCTCATCCTGTATTTTCGAGATTTTTGTTGTTAATTATACACGATTAAAAATAATGTATTGTCTGAACTAATTAATACAATGATTATACATATTCCGCCACTTTTAAAAGCTTGTTTGCTTTATAATTATACAGAGTGTCCCAAATTGATGTATACACTCTTTCAAATACTATTTCACAGCAAAGAAACGAGATAGAAATACGATTTTTGCGGTTTATGATTCAGAAGGCAGTGAAAAGCATGTAAACATGTTCATATAAACAAACATGGCGGTGCAATTATCGTTCGATGAACGTAAGTGGATACTGGAATGTTATTTGAAAGTGGAGAATGTTGTTGAGGTTCAACGACGTTGGAATGTTGAATTTGGAACACAACCATCAACAAGGTTAACTATCACAAGAATCCGAGACAAGTTTGAAGTCGACGGAACGGTGCAAGATGTGTTGAAAGGGCGGTGCGGAAGAAAGAGAAGTTCCACCCATAACGAGAGTGTTGATGCAGTCATGCAGACTTTTGCATAATCCCCAAAGAAGTCAATGAGGCAATGTTCTCGTGAGATTTGTATCAGCAAATCCAGTGTTCATCGAATTTTGAGAGCTCAAAAATAGAAGCCTTAAGCAGAAATGATTCTATACGCAGACGACTTGGTGATAGGGTCGGCAGTAAAAGAGGACGTGCAGAAGGCGCTACAAAATCTAGAGAACTGGGCAAAGGAAAACGACCTGGATGTAAACAAAGAGAAGACAGTGCAAATGACATTCAGGAAGGGCGGAAAAATAGCACCCAAAGACAGAATAACCTCATATGACGAGCCCCTACAAGTTGTAGGGAAATATAAATACCTGGGAATTACATTACAGACAACAGCAACAGCTTTCGGTATGCACGTTCAGGAAAGAGCAGCAGCAGCCATCAAAGCCTCATACATCATTCCGAACATAACCAATCTGTCGACAAGCACAGCGATGACACTATTCAAAACGGTAGTAGCGCCAGTTATGACGTACGGAATAGAGTTCATTTGGGAAAAACTCAAGATTGGTGACATGCTAAGAATAGAAAAAGTCAAGACTATGTTTATGAAACGGATACTAGGAGTCGGAAAAGCAGCACCATCCCGCCTTGTATATGAGCTCATGAGAGAGACATATTTCGTAGATGATATCAGATCGCAGCACTGGCTACCATCCACAGGACCCTACCAGGAACTGGTAGGCATAAGAGACCGGAAGAAGAAGGAGATAGACCTAGAGTTCTACACCACATCAGCCATGCTAGACGACAGCTGGACCAGGGAGTGTAGGAGCCAGAGACACGTGACAACAAGACTCGCAATACACGGGTTTCATCATAAAATATGTGTGAACAACAAGTTCCATGAACCGACCGAAGACTGCAAATGTGTGCTGTGCGGGCAAAGATGTAGGAAATACCACATCATAACGTGTGCGAAGAGAGTTAAACCAATAACAGACTATGGCAAAGACTAAACTTGGACCTTAATGCTCAACTCGAGCGCATTTTTCTCATTATTATTATTAAAAATAGAAGCCTTACATTCCCAGACTTGTCCATTCACTAAATGAGGACGACCCAGAGATGGATAGGACGAAGACGAAGTGCTGCGGAGTTCCTGCCTCGACCTCAGATTTAACCCCTCACACTTCTACCTATGGAAGCTCTAAAGGACACAATGTACGCCACAAAACCACAAACACTGGAGGAACTGAGAGTTCAGATTCAACATGCCTGTAATCATGCCTGTATTAGCAACAATCCAGTTGGTATGTCGCTCTGTTGTACGTCGTCGTTGGGAGTGTACTGTGGCGGAAGGGGGCCATTTTGAACATGTACGGGCTTAAGGAATACAAAACCGCAAAAATTGTATTTCTGTCTCATCTCGTTGCTAAGAAATAGTATTTCAAAATGTGTATAGGCCTACATCAATTTGGGACACTCCGTATAATAGATTATATGCTATTTAATTTTTTAATAAAGAAAATTGGACCTAGTATAGAAAATAAAGTAAAATCTCCGTGTTTTCCCTAATCGTTTATGAATTTTCTCCTAACATATTGGCGTCATCCGCATAGACAAGAAGCTGATGTAATCCGTTCAATTCCAAACCCTCTCTGTTATCCTGAACTTTCCTAATGGCAGGTTCTAGAGCGAAGTTAAAAAGTAAAGGTGATAGTGCATCTCCGTGCTTTAGCCCGCAGTGAATTGGAAAAGCATCAGGTAGAAATTGGCATACGGACTCTGCTGTAAGTTTCACTGAAACACATTTTAATTAATCGAACTAGTTTCTTGGGAATGCCAAATTCAATAAGAACTAGTGACTTGTGCAGCAAATACTGCTGCAAACTAAGTTCGTTAGACGTTTTAAATAAAAATTTTTCAGATTTATTTTCAATGAAGAATACTTGTCTTTTTGATAGTTATTTGGTTCCATAATAATGAAACATACTCTTCTGAATGGATTTTTTAGACCAAATACTTTTTCTTGAACCTATCCAACTTCAGTTTTTGAGTTTCAACGCGAAAACGCAAGTATCAATGTCAGGACGATAGCAGTAGCTATTTCAGGTCATTGTGGATTGTAGGCAAAAGTTAAAAAAATGTCAAGTTTCCTAAGCCTTCGAACAATAGCATTTTCATATAGCTGCTGCATGTAGAACTTGAAATGTAGAGCGTAAAATCATTTTATCCTACTAAGAGATCTTGCTGAAATGATCTGGAGACTACAACATTTTCTAGGCCTCTTATTTTATCGATAAGTAATACCTTTTTATCTTTCCTTAGGAACTGTAATTTTTGCGCTCTCTCGAGCCAATACTGAAGACAATGACACATATCAATATCTACACTACTCCGCCATTAAGTATATGAAAAAGACCCAACCCCACTGGGTTAATAAGTATAAAAATATTTTACTTAAGTTTTGTAGTTATATATAGCAGCCACTCAGTAAATTATAGAAATGAAGATCTAAATTAAGATATTCTCTACATTTACGTACATAACCTCAAAACGTTTCACTTTCATGTCATCAATATAGCATCAATATTATGTACAATTAATGAAAAATAGACGCATCATGATATTAACTATAATAATATTTAATTTATAATGGTAATAATGTCATCAAACTACCTCAAGTTTACTAGATTTGAATATTCAATACACAGCTGTACTCAGAAAATTATACACTGCATAATCAGTTTTTAATAACAAATAGAATTGAGCTCTAAATATGTAGGCAATCCTGTAGGTCATGGCCTTCGTGTAATAGCCTATTGTTTATTTTAGTGTGTGTTTTGTTCTGAAATTCAATCAAGTCGGTCGTGATTCAATAAAATTAGTTCTGAAAACTGACAACAGATGGATTTTGGAAAATAAGAAAATTGTGTAGGAAAATTGACATTTCACTGAAAACTACAACTTTTCCGAAAAACTTTGGATGCCAGGCATGAAAATGAGGGGCCACTCATTAAAATCCGTTCAGCCGTTTTCCCGTAATTTCCATTACCAGTTCAAATTATACAGGTTGTTTGAAAAATACGGCGTATAATTTCAGGTATGTATTTCCCACATGTAGACAATCAAAATAGTTCATTACAACATGTGTCCGGAAATGCTTCATTTCCGAGTTATGGCCTTCACAACATTGAAATTCACCGGAACGTTTTCTTTCCGCAGGTCGTTGTCATTACAGAAGATGTTCAAAATGTCCACCTCGTGCTTGAATACAGACCTCACATCGATGTCTCATTGACCTGCGAACACGATCCCAAACTCCAGGAGTATTGCGTATGTCCTCAGAACATGCCACAATTCGATTCCGAAGGGATTCCAAATCAGGCACCGGAGACGAATAAACCAATGATTTTAAATCGCCCCACAAGTAGAAATCGAGAGGGTTGAGATCAGGTGAGCGTGGAGGCCAAGCAATTGGGCCACCTCTACCTATCCATCGATCAGGAAACCTTCGATCCAAGTACCGGCGAGCCGTACGACTGAAGTGTGCAGGAGCGCCATCATGCAAGAAGTGAATGTGTTGACGATTGATGAGTGGAGTGTCTTCTAAAACATGAGGTATGGTGTTTTCCAGGAAGTTTGTGTACGCCTGCCCCATAAGTCTGTTTGATTTGAATACATGCCGCACAGTCTAACGCCTACACAACACTGAATGTAACCTTCGCCTCGGAATGAACTGTCAGAGTGCCCTCTTAATGTCTCCTTTGACGGCAACGACCTGCGGAAAGAAAAACGTTCCGGTGAATTTCAATGTTGTGAAGGCCATAACTCGGAAATAAAGCATTTCCGGACACATGTTGTAATGAAATATTTTGATTGTCTACATGTGGGAAATACATACCTGAAATTATGTCCCGTATTTTTGAAACACTCTGTATATATAGATATTATATAAAACTTCTCTCTTAACTGAGTCATATGCCTTTTTGAAATCTATGAATAACTGATATACTATATCCTTATACTCCCATTTTTTCTCCAATGTTTGTCGAATACAAAAATTCTGATCAATAGTCGATCTATTACGCCTAAAACCAAGTAAAATACATATAACTCGTGAGTCATTATTACATAATTACTTATTATTATAACACCAATTTGATGGTTTACTATAAGAGAAAACAAATATTCCACTGTGTAATTTAGATATCGTAGAAGCAAGTTGTATCTGATGACGCCGTAAAAGGCGAAAATGTTTATACATTACTTATATTTAACATGTATTAACAAATGTTAATATTAAATTGATAAGTCATAGGACTGAAAATTTTTAACATTATTTATTGTATTTAATTCTCGATGCTTTGAAAAGTAATCGGCACAATATTTCCGTCATACTTAGAGACTGGAATTCTGTGCCAAATAGCTCTTCCGAAAATCTTACGAACTATGTATAGGATCTCAAGAGGTTATTGCGGGTTAAGGAACAGGAAATAGCTATGTCGCTCGTCCCTCTGGATACAAGATTGGTTCTCACGCCTACGTGAGTTGCCAGGGAGACGCCTGCGCAAGTATAGAGCCCCGAGCGGATGATACCTCATCGTACACTGAACCGGCTCTTCAGCCAAGCATGTTAAAGCAACCTCAGTACCTTTAAATTATACTCCCGCTCATTATCTCTGAAAACAGATAACGAAGCAATTACAAGTGTAGGTAGCTTACCACGCCCGGATTGGATCTTCAACAGACGAGATTTATTCAGGCGAAAGTATCTAGATAATACGATCAATATTGAAACTTCAATGCAAACAAATCTTGTTATGAATAAATGTATGGAGAAATACAAGCAATACCTCAGCAAAAGTAAACCTAAATTATAGGCTAAGTAAACCTATTTCTATTAAATCCAACCATTAACAACTTAAAAAATTACAAGTCACCTTAATTAATTGCATGTCATCTTAATTATTTACTTGGCACAAATTAAATAACATTGCACCTACTTACTTACTTACTGGCTTTTAAGGAACCCGGAGGTTCATTGCCGCCCTCACATAAGCCCGCCATTGGTTCCTATCCTGAGCAAGATTAATCCAGTCTCTATCATCATATCCCACCTCCCTCAAATTCATTTTAATATTATCTTCCCATCTACGTCTCGGCCTCCCCAAAGGTCTTTTTCCCTCCGGCCTCCCAACTAACACTCTATAAGCATTTCTGGATTCGCCCATACGTGCTACATGCCCTGCCCATCTCAAACGTCTGGATTTAATGTTCCTAATTATGTCAGGTGAAGAATACAATGCGTGCAGTTCTGTGTTGTGTAACTTTCTCCATTCTCCTGTAACTTCATCCCTCTTAGCTCCAAATATTTTCCTAAGCATCTTATTCTCAAACACCCTTAACCTATGTTCCTCTCTCAAAGTGAGTGTCCAAGTTTCACAACCATACAGAACAACCGGTAATATAACTGTTTTATAAATTTTAACTTTCAGATTTTTTGACAGCAGACTGGACGATAAAAGCTTCTCAACCGAATAATAACAGGCATTTCCCATGTTTATTCTGTGTTTAATTTCCTCCCGAGTATCATTTATATTTGTTACTGTTGCCCCCAGGTATTTAAATTTTTCGACCTCTTCAAAAGATAAATTTCCAATTTTATATTCCCATTTCATACAATATTCTGGTCACGACACATAATCATATACTTTGTCTTTTCGGGATTTACTTCCAAACCATTCTCTTTACTTGCTTCAAGTAAAATTTCCGTATTTCCCTAATCGTTTATGGATTTTCTCCTAACATATTCTCGTCATCCGTATAGACAAGCAGATGATGTAACCCTTTCAATTCCGAACCCTCTCTGTTATCCTGGACTTTCCTAATGGCATACTCTAGAGCAAAGTTAAAAAGTAAAGGTGATAGTGCATCTCCTTGCTTTAGCCCACAGTGAATTGGAAACGCATCTGACAGAAACTGACCTATACGAACTCTGCTGTACGTTTCAATGAGACACATTTAATTAATCGAACTAGTTTCTTGGGAATACCAAATTCAATAAGAATATCATATAAAACGTCTCTCTTAACCGAGTCATATGCCTTTTTGAAATCTATGAATAACTGGTGCACTGTACCCTTATACTCCCATTTTTTCTCCATTATCTGTCGAATACAAAATATCTGGTCAATAGTCGATCTATTACGCCTGAAACTTCACTGATGATCCCCAATAATTTCATCAACATATGGAGTTAATCTTCTCAAAAGAATATTGGACAACATTTTGTACGACGTCAACAAAAGTGATATTCCTCGAAAGTTATTACAGTTAATCTTGTCCCCCTTCTTAAAGATAGGTACGATCATGGACTCCTTCCATTGTTCTGGTACAATTTCCTTTTCCCAAATAGCAAATACAAGTTTATAAATTTCGCTATATAATGCACTTCCACCCTCTTGTATTAATTGTGCTGGAATTTGATCGATACCTGGAGACTTATAATTTTTCAGATTTTCTATCGCAATTTCGACTTCAGAAAGTGTGGGTTCGGGTATAAATGGCTCAGCAGTTTGTATTTAAATTTCGTTCCGATCATTTCTATTTGGCCTAAACATTGCACCTACATTACTATTAAATCTCAGCTTAATATTTTCAATATTTCCTTAAATATATTGATTTGAGAGGACCGCCCTGAAAGATTGCCGCAGTAAGCTGTTCCTGTCTACTATTGTGCGGTTAACAAAGGAAAATTTTTCCAAGTTTGTTCTTTGTTTTCTGCATTTAAACTTCATAATATGATCAGCTCTGCCTAAGTATGATGAGGTCACTAATCTAGCATTGATGTCGGTCCATGCTTTGTGTCCCATTTGTGCCTTAATCAATGCGCTAAGTCTGGATTTTCCTCGTCTTGATTCAAGCAATTCCCTCCCTTAGTCTTTTATTATCTCTTCGCCATGTCCCTTCCCCATTTTGACATAATTATTTTTGTCCTGCGTTGGACCTTTTCTATTGAATCAATTTGGGTTTGTCTGTAAGGATCCCAACCTACCGCTCCGTATTCCATTACTGCAGCGTTTCTCAAACTTTTTTGAAGTGGGGACCACTCTTTTAAGTCAGAACAGTTCCGCGGACCACCTTACTCTTGTGCCCTTCATTTTTGTAGCATATTTTAATACCAGTATACTTATATTTTAAAACAGAATTAATTAATTATAATACTTTTGTAGTTATATTCTTTGTAGCCAATCATAAGTATAACAAATTCTGTGCATTGTTGATTCATCGCTTGCCTGTTAGCAGTTAGTTGTTTGAAATCCTTCTTATGTGGTACACGCTAGTAGTTGTCCATGTCTCTGTTAAATGGTGTCCATTATAAATAATGGAAAATTGGCTTTGATCCGGATCTTTGAAAAGAAAGGAACATAATGATACGCTTCATTTAGGCAGTGCTAATAGTTCAGAAGCTGTGTGTGAAGAAATATAGTAATTACAGTGTCATTAAAGAAATATTTAGTCCTAGTGGTAGTTATTCAAATAAAAAATACTTTCGTAAATATGACAAGAGTTATTTGGAACTTGGATTTATTTGGTGTGGCAATGAAAGTGAACCAAAACTTCGGTGCGTTGTTTGTTACGAAGTGCTTTCGAACGAGTGTATGAAACCCGCGAAATTGAAACGGCACTTAGAGACGAAACACGCAAGTGTAAAAGTAAACCTGTCGGATTTTAAAATAGGAGAAGTATAAAATTTCTTATATCGTCATCTGGAGAAACAAATAAAAAAATTAATGCAGAAACAGGCCCGATTTTCAACAAGTAAAGATGCAATTTGGCACGTTCCATTATTGGTGTACGACGTACAGTACGAGCCCATTTCAATGTGCAGACTGGGTGTCGGCAAAACTATTAAGAAAGTCATCAATACATGAAAAAGTTCGGTACTTTGGTCCTCTGTTATGAATTTAGGTGGTCCCTGCACCAGATATGCAGGGAAAAGATGGCGAGAAACGCCACGTTCATAGTGCTTTAAATCACTCTTTTGTTGTTAAAAGTAGAATGGGAAGTGATAGAAGGGTGGGGTAAGAATTTTCGTAAAATATTAGTACTGGGAGAAACTGTGAAAGGCGATTGCCATTGTCATTTCCAAACTCAGAGATTTTAAGCTATAGCGTGATACGCAATTCGTTTGAATTTTATTTTTTCTTCTGTCTTTTTTGAAGGACCACGAGAACAGAACTCGAGGACCACAGGTGGTCCGCAGACCATAGTTTGAGAAACGCTCCATTACTGGAAGAACAAGGGTTATGTATGTAGTGGTGGTAAATACTATTGGTGGTAGAAGTAGTAACAGTGGTGGTCGTGGTAGAAGTAGTAGTAGTAGACTAGTGTTGGTAGTAATGATGTACTATGCGACCACGCTAACAAAACATGCATAACATCGAATTAACCGTCGCAATGGACAAGGTGCGTGGGTGAAGGTGAAAATCGGACAGCATATCTCTTGTATGGGTTGGGCGTTGGTGTACAGTGTAATGTCTGTACAAGTATTGTTCATTCTAGCATGTGATTTACGCATGTTAATATTGTGAGCAATGATGAATTCAGACATTTTCCGCAGGGGGAGATTATAATAGGCTATACCGGTGGGAAGGTGGAACCGACAGCAAAAAGAAACAACAATTCCAGATCTTACCTAACAGCAACAGAGGCAGTCTATGTAAAAGGGAACATAGAAAAATGGGATCAATACAATTAAAGAAATGGAGCTTTCATTCATTTATATTTGTTTTAAATAGGCCTACTAATAAATGTTAATACTGCTATATGTGACATAATAAATAATATGCGTATGTATGTATGTATGTATGTATGTATGTATGTATGTATGTATGTATGTATGTATGTATGTATGTATGTATGTATATGTATGTATGTGCATGTATGTATGTATGTATGTATGTGCGTGCATGTAAGTATGTATGTGCATGTATGTATGTATGTGTATGTATGTGCATGTATGTATGTTTGTATGTATGTATGTGTATGTATGTATGTGCATGTATGTATGTATGTATGTATGTATGTATGTATGTATGTATGTGTGTGCATGTATGTATGTATGTGCATGAATGATGTGCATGTATGTATGTATGTATGTGATCGATGCATGTGCATGCCGATTGTGTATGTATGTATGCTCTGTATGTATGTATGTTCTATGTATGTATGTATGTATGTAGTATGTATGTATTCATCGTCGTGCATGTGTGCATGCATGTATGGTATGTATGCATGTATGTATGTATGAATGTGCGTGCATGTAGATGATGTATGTATGTATGTATGTATGTATGTATGTATGCATGCATGTATGCATGCATGTATGTATGTGCATGTATGTATGTGTCGGTATGTATGTATGTGGTGCATGTTTGGTGTATGCTGTATGCATGTATGTATGTATGCATGTATGTATGTGTATGTATGTGCATGTATGTATGTATCCCCCTATGTGCATGTATTTATGTATGTGCATGTATGTATCTATTCCTGTGCATCAAGTATGTTTGTATGTATCAATGTTTTGATGGCGATGATGGGCATGTATCTATCTTTGTATGTATTATGTATGTGCATGTTGATGTATCCCCCTGTATGTTTGTATGTATGTGTATTTATGTATGTATGTATGTGTATGTATGTTCCTCATGTATGTATGTTTTGATGGCGACGTAGTGTAATGGGCATGTGTATGGGAGTGTATGTATGTGTAGGTATGTATGTATGTATGTATGTATGGGATGTATGTATGTATGTTGTGCCATGTACTCGATGTAATGTATGTATAATGTATGTGGTATGTTTGTATGCATGTATGTATGTGTATGTATGTATGTATGTGCATGTATGTAAATATGTGTATGTATGTATGTGCATGTTGTATGTATGTACATGTATGTATGTTTGCATGTATGTATGTATGCATGCATGTATGTATGTATGCATGTATGTATGTATGTATATGTATGTATGTGCATGAATGTATGTATGTGCATGTATGCATGCATGTATGTATGTATGTGCATGTATGTATGTATGTATGTGCATGCATGTATGTATGTATGTATGTATGTATTCACACTGCAAATGGGTAAATACCCGGTGGCAGTGGTAAATAATTACACTCAATAATGACATTTAATAATAAATAGGCTACAATTAATAATAAATTACAATTGATAATAATAATAATAATAATACTAATACTACTACTACTACTACTACTAATAATAATAATAATAATAATAATAATAATAATAATAATAATAATAATAACTGGTTTGGAATTGAACGGGTTACATCAGCTTCTTGTCTATGCGGATGACGTGAATATGTTAGGAGAAAATCCACAAACCATTAGGAAAACGCGGAAATTCTACTTGAAGCAAGTAAAAGGATAGGGTTGGAAGTAAATCCCGAAAAGACTAAGTATGTGATTATGTCTCGTGACCAGAATATTGTGCGAAATGGAACTATAAAAATTGGAGATTTTTCCTTCGAAGATGTGGAAAAATTCAAATATCTTGGAGCAACAGTAACAAATATAAACGACACTCGGGAGGAAGTTAAACGCAGAATAAATATGAGAAATGCCTGATATTATTCGATTGACAAGCTCTTGTCATCTAGTCTGCTGTCAAAAAATCTGAAAGTTAATTTATAAAAAGTTATATTACTGGTTGTTCTTTATGGTTGTAAAACTTGGACTCTCACTTTGAGAGAGGAAAATGCTTAAGTGTGTTTGAAATAAGGTGCTTATATTTGGGGCTAAGAGGAATGAAGTTACAGGAGAATGGAGAAAGTTATACAACACAGAACTGCACGCATTGTATTCTTCACCTGACATAATTAGGAACATAAAATCCAGACGTTTGAGATGGGCAGGGCATGTAGCACGTATGGGCGAATCCAGAAATGCATAAAGAGTGTTAGTTGGGAGGCCGGAGAGAAAAATACCTTTGGGGAAGCCGAGACGTAGATGGGAAGATAATATTAAAATGGATTTGAGGAGGTGGGATATGATGATAAAGACTGGATTAATATTGCTCAGGATAGGGACCAATGGCGTGCTTATGTGAGGGCGGCAATGAACCTGCAGGTTCCTTAAAAGCCAGTAAGTATTCAATTGCTATACTTTAGCATATATTACACAACATGCTTTTTTTTTTTTTTGTAAACCATCTCGTGACCCCTCTCAGCTCTTTACACGACAGGGAGTCGAGACCCATACTTTGTGAACCATTGCTACAATTCATCGAAGCTTCAATACCATGTATTGCAGTAAACAATGCTCTCCATGTTTACAAAATAAAGTTTGGAAATTTTCCATTCCTGGTTGTCACAATCAAAAAATTAAGACAACGTTTTATACGTATGTCAATTGTTCTCTAACAAATCAAGGGATTTAGAAATATGTTAACCGATTATAGTTATCAATCGATCAGTCATACAGAATAGTTGACTTATCCCAACAAGTGGGCACGCCTTTCTCTCCTTCCTTGTCAAAGAAGACGAAGTGTTCGAACCACCCTTCATAAGAAACTTTGGCTGTGTAATGAATCGATTGTGACACACCAAAATGGAAAAAGTCAAACTGGAAACCTAAATGCTGTTAATGGTCCCTACCATTGCTTTCCAATCCCTCATTTAGATCAAGCTGTCCAATAAACACAATATAAAGAAATCACGATTCCTTCCAGACTCTAACTTTGTTTGAACTTCATTTCGTTTTATACGTATGTCAATTGTTCTCTAACAAATCAAGGTGTAATTTAGCTCTAAACCGATTATAGAATTATCATAAAGATCGTACCACATTCCAGAAACTGCTAGGGTTTATCGTTCATGTGGGCACGCGAGTTTCATAGTCAAAGAAAGGACGGTTGTGTTCGAAATAGATCTGTGCTATGTACACTTACATAAGCGTAAACTTGTGGCATGTGTAATGAATCGCTACGACACAGCGCAGGTGGAACTGTGTGCAGTAACTGGAAACCGTTTGAAATGCTGTGTAGGATGATCTGCCTACTCGATGTGCTCGCAACTGTCCCGGTTTTGATGCTCCAGTGTCCCGGAAGAAACCTCTCCGGGATGCCTGAAGTTTCGGGTGTTAAAATAAATGTAAAATCCGTACTCTAGCTTTAAGAATTGATAAAATAAGTTTAAATTAATGTTGTTTTTGTATAAAGTCAATAGGCCTATGCCGGAAAAATTTAACGAAATGCGACACATTTTATAGTATGGAAACTCTAATTACAAAAAAGAGTAGCTAATTAAAAATACAGATTACCTATTGATATGTGTTTTTGTTTTGGATTTAATGTGATGTTTATTTTAATTTACATGTGTTCGTGTTCTAGCCTAATAATAGTGTTGAAAGTCTCATTTCAATTCTCGTGCGATATGCAACCCTAGGCAATCAATCACACTTAGACGTGTAATGAATACCTTTCAACACTAGTGATACAATATAGGCCTACTATTGTATGTATCTGTTGGCCGAGATCTAAAGGCTCTAATTTCAGGTGTCCATTAAAAACGCTTAATATCCCAACATGCTTTCATCGATTATGGAAAGATCGCCTTTAATACAGTTAAAGGTGTTAAAAATTATGGGAAATATGGAAAAAGAGAGGAATCCCAAAACATTTAATAATGACAATACAATCTTTAGATAAAAATAAAATTAAACAAAGGTATCACCAATGAAATTAGAGAAATAACAAGAGTGTTGAAAGACCCTTTCAATCTCCTACTTTATTTAACCCTTATATAGATCAAAGTCACAAGATGTGTAATAAATTTAAAATCAAATTTTAATATATAATAAGGAATATTTGAACACCTTATCTTTGCAGATGATCAAAGGTAATATTTCGCAAATTCAGAAGATAACGTACAGAAAACTGGCTCTCTATATCACATGAACATAACAGCTAAAAAAATTTAACTTAAATATTTCTTTAAAAAAAGACAAACGTTATGGGGTTCAAAGGAAAAGCCGCAGCAATAAGATTAAAAGTAATCCTTCATGATGAACCAGTAGAACAAATGTGAACCAATTGAATATTTATTGTTTGGATGTATTTTAATCATATGAAAATAAATTATTTTAACAAAAAATACTAAATGTACAAAAGTCTAATAGGAACAGTTAAATAATTCATTTTTTTTTAAGAAGGTAGTTTCAAACAGGAGGTTTTACAAAACAATTACGTGTATATGCTGTTGTTATCATTTAAGCTCATAGATTTTTAAAAGCTTTATACTAAAAATAATGAATTTCTAAAATAGTTAGGACAAAAATGCAAATAATAGATAAGTAAGCTTTCGTTGGCAGGATTAATAATGTTAAACATAAACAAAAAATGTACATTAGAAGTCAACATGGAGATGGAAATCTAATTGATGTAACTCATACCTATATAAATAGATGGCACGAACATGTAGAGAGAATGTCATCAGACAGAGTTCCAAGAAAACTGCACAACTACAGACCCATGGGACGACGGGATGCGCTAGTGTGACGGCACGACACGACGATGGAGTGACCAGTTTTAAAGTTGCGCAGCAAAAGTAGGGACGTGAACCGTACCTTAAAGTACGTAATTTTATGTACGTTTCGAAATAAGATGATTAAATGTCTCCTTGTAAGAAATGAAATAATAACTTAAGGCCTTATGTGCAAATTATGAAACTTACAAGGCGCAATCAATATATTTCCGAACTGCACTTGTGTTTATTGTACCGTTAAACCTAGATGCTCGTGTCACTGAAGATCATTTCTTCCATGCCTGTTGAGTCAGTCTATCAAACAGCTTCAAAATGTCTTTAAGAACTGAGTTTCTAAACGTGAATTTGTGCAAACATGTCAAGGACATACTGCGATTTTTCCTGTAATGTCTCCATATACGCCTTATAGGTAGTCTTCTTCTCTGCCTTTCAAGTGATCCATTTAGTATAGATTACAGGCGTTTCCCTGGTTCCAGATAAATTCTCCGTTTCCTATGCATTGTGTGTTGCCTACATTCAGGGCAGTCCGGACACTTATTGATTGCCCCTTTTATTTCGAATTCAGTAACCCTTTCGAACATGAGCAGGCAACAAATTAAAAAATTAAAGGTATTAAATTTTAGCTGATAGATCAGGTATTGAAATGTAAGTACGCCTACAAATCGCAATTCTTTTTGAAAAAAAAAAAAAAGAGTTTGTGTAAATATAATTCATCCTGTTTAACAAAAATTACAAAATTTAACTTGAAATGTAATGCAGAAAATTGCAACGTGCAAATTAAAGAAAGCGAAATAAAAGTAGGGATATCAGTTCTAAGCACACAGTCGAACTTTATTAGATTTTTTAAATGTTGTCATAAATCAAACCACGATAGGCTTTGTGTCATTGTCAGAGACAAAGATTGATTTACGAGAAAGAGTGAAGACAGCGAAGTAAGAGATTTACAGCAAATCGTTAATATTGAAGATATTATTTCGTATGTTCGAAACGAAATACGAATGGGAGAAGTTCTAAGAAATAAACGTGAAATATGATACAAGTTCTTGACAGGTGATGTATATGGGTGCGTGATGGGTTCGGCATTTCACTTCTACAGCGATGTAAAAAAAAAAACAAATCGTAATGAGATTCGACACCGAATAAGTCTGCAGTTGACAAAGTTTTTCAGCTACTACAAGGTAATTTCCAACAGTAGGTATCATCTAAGTATTATTTTTGACTGGACTTATAAACCAGGCGTCCATGTTCAAGTCCCACTCTGCCCTGAATTTATAAACTGTGTTGGGTAAGTCCACTATTCAGGCAAATCAGGTGTTCTCTCCGGACAATCCAGATTCCCTATGATATCCTAACAATTCTCCAACATCATTTATTACAAGCATAATGTGGACTCGTGGTGCACTCTGAACAGTCTCTGAAGAACTAAAGGTACGGTCACACGTCGCTACTTTTGCAGCGCTGCAGTACAAAAAACTGCGCAACTCTTGTACTGCGACGTGTGAACAACGGTGCAACCCAAAAAGTAGCGGCTGCCGAACCTGCTGCCCGCTACTTTTCCATGCTGCGCGCAACTTAAAAGTAGCGACGTGTGAACAGGGTTCTCAGGGTTGCAGTCGCAGCATTTTGATATCGGTTTTGTTGAAACTTTTGCTGCGGTTGCAACCAGTGTTGCCACCCAAATGTGCCAATGATACTTTTATTATTTGGATGTATTTTAATGTTAGATGTGATGAAAATAAATTATTTGTAACAGTTACTAAATGCACAACACAGTCTGAGTACATTTGCTGACGATATAATTCTTTTTTTTTTTTTTTTCCATAGCGTAGTTCCAAACAGGAGGGTTGCCAACATTGATTACGTGAATATGCTGTTGGTTATCATTTAAGTATATAGGCGTTTTTAAAAGCTTTATAGTAAAAATAATGCCAATTTATGAATACTAGTTAGGACAGAAAATCAAATAATAGATAAGAAAGCTTTCGCATGAGTTTCTTAATAATGCGAACATAACCACAAAAAGTACATTGAGAAGTCAACACGGAGATGGAAACCTGCAGCATGACTGCGGCTGCAAAAGTAGCGCCTTGCGTGAACAGACTCGCAACCTCCAGTTGCAACTTTTGCAGCACTCGGGTTGCGCAGCACGAAAAGTAGCGTGCAGTGCGCTACTTTTGGCTTACGTGTGAACACGACACGCAACTTTTAAATCTGCAGTACAAAAGTTGCGCAGCAAAAATAGCGATGTGTGACCGTACCTTACGTGGTTCGCACCGCTCAGCATACCGACATAGTATAAGCCGCTCGTAGAGTCGAGGCGAATAACGGCAAATTTAGGACCCTGTCATTCAACTAAAAAAAAAAAATCAATATCAGGTACGGATGCGATAATAAGTACACAGGGTGAACCGTAAGTAATTTAATTAATTTCAGGGGGTTATTCTTCGAGATTTCAAGCGAAAATATTTCATGCAGTTTTTCTCGTTTTTGCTTCCTTTTCGAGATAAAAATTGTTTTATAAAAATCATTACATAGCCTGTTTTGGGAAAGCCATTGATTTAATTCCGAATATGCTCAGTCAATTTAAGAGAGCAGTGTACAGGATTGTGAAAAAAGATATTACCACTTATATGGTACTATATGGTAGTCTAGTCCGTGTCATCATTTTTGGCGTGTGAAATAAGTAATGGGAACGTTACTTTTGTGTTTTACATTTGCCGCAGTCAGTCTGACAACTGTGTTTGGCAAATGGCTGATGTGACGTGTATAGGAAGTGGTACCATTCTCAGTTGCAATAGCAACATGCTCACAAACTGGACACTATATATCTACAACACACGCCAAAAACGCTGGCGCCAGCTTTACATAATTTTAATTTTGTTGTTGTTGTAGACTAGATATGGTCATTCGACTTACTTTGGAAGAGAGAAGTTAGCAGCTTGGATGGAGGTGTTTGGGTCGCCCTCAGTAGTAAGGAACAAACTTCAGCAACGGTTTCAAAAGGATCCTCCAAGCCGTTTAACTATCCGTCGACTGCATGAGAAATTTGTACGCACCGGGTCTGTAACCAATGACTGTATAGGAAGGCATGGACGTCCAAGAAGTGTTCGAACGGAAGATAACATCATAAATGTTGAAGGCACAATGATTAGGAGCCCAGCAAAGTCAAGTACGAGTTTAGCAATGGCAACCGGACAATCCCCATGGACTCAGAGAGCACACACTATCCTCTCCGAAAGTTAACGTATGGGCTACTCCATCTCAAATCGACCGAAATATAGAGAAAATTGACCTTGCAATTTTTAAATACAATGAAACTTTTTCTGTCCGTAGACAACTGTGATACAATGCTTTGTGCAAAGTTTGAGGCATCAGAACTTCATAGTGTTTAAATTTAAAATATTTTAAATTATCGTATTTTCATAAAATTTGCAACTTTAAACTGTTGTGGCTCCGAAACCCTTTCACCCAATGATCAAAATCATGGTTTATTTTGATGCTGAGAAGTTAAAGTTTATATTGACATGTAAACAGTTTTTCTTACTTTTTATGGAAATGGAGAAATTTAGATTTTTCTTAATTAAGACACCTTTGCCCACGAAAAAATATTTTTAAAATATATGGTTAGATTCCGCATTGAAAATACAAATAAACACGTATTTTTTACTGGTGCAACGTTAATAAGAAAGTATTGAAAAATCAAATAAAGAAAATAAATAGTACGCGCGTGAACTAACCAGCTGACTGTGAGGCGGGAGCTAGCCGAGGGATGCAAGGCCAGGAGACATAAACACTGATGTTTCGTCTAGTAGCGCATAGCTGGGCTAGCTTTATCACAGGTTTTCATAAACATAGGAGTAAAATGACGCTCAACGCTCGCTTATCTTCAGCTCTCGGCCAGTGCGTGCGGTAATGAGCCGTTCAAGTCCAGGCGTGTGAACATAATCTATTTAATTCCCTCGGAACTTATTGCCGTACCACTAAGCAAAAAATGCCGAATCACTCTTAATAATGCAAGGTTTTGCTCAATATTTTTTTTACATTTTTACAAATGGGCAAAAAGCCTGAAAGTAAGTAAAATCAGATTATCTGTCTCTCTGTGTACAATAAAAATAAGGATTACTTCTTATCATAACCTACCAAATGTCAGCTTCAAAATGAGCTCTCGTTCAATGTTCTGCAGTAAATGGTTCCTGAGTTCTGAGCGCTGAAAGAGGCTTGTTTTTATAAAATACACTAAATTTGTCGCTCAACAATACGAACACCGTTTGAATTTCGATAGTATATTTTTGCAAATGCAGTCTCCTCAGCACCTTGTATAAATACGAAAAAAATTAGAGTATAAAAAAATGCGAGGTTTTTTACTGATCGATTTCATAAGGAATAACCCGTATGGTACGGTATTTCTGCTATCGCGCTTTCAGTTTCTTACAACTCTTCGAAACCGGCATCAAGCACTTCTTTCTATCCCTCAACAAAGAACGTCTCTATATTCATCCTGCTACAATGCAGAAGTACCTCGCCTCTGAAATTCGTTACCTAATGACGTCAGGGACTGCCGGACTTCATCGCAATTCAAAATTAAATTGGAAAATTTTGTCTTATTTAATGCTCTTTAGGTATTGCAAGAAGTGTGGATGTGTGTCTTTTACTCTACATTAAAATTGCAAGTTTCTTGTTTATGTTAGTTAATTAGTTAGGATATAATTAATAACGATACTTAATCACTTATCTAAAGTTTGTGTGACTGCAACCTGTGTATTTTTAGTGTGGCTTTACTTTGTTTACAGGTGATTTTTCATTTTATTTATATTATTGTACTTGTATTTCTGGTGGTGTGGAAGAGAAGATCTGATGGCCTTAACTACACCGGAATAAATAAATAAATAAATAGATAAATAAATAAATACGTAAATAAATAAATAAGTAAATAAATAAATAAGTAAATAAATAAATAAGTAAATAAATAAATAAGTACACAAATAAATAAATAAGTAAATAAATAGATAAATAATAAATAAATAAGTAACAAAATAAGTAAATAAATCAATAAATCAATAAATAAATAAGTAAATAAATAAGTAAAATAAATAAATAAGTAAATAAATAAATAAATAAATAAATAAGTAAATAAATAAGTAAATAAATAAATAAATAAGTTAATAAATAAATAAATAAATAAGTAAGTAAATAAATAAGTAAGTAAATAAATAAGTAAATAAATAAGTAAATAAATAAATAAGTAAATAAATAAATAAGTAAATAAATAAGTAAGTAAATAAATAAGTAAATAAATAAAGAAGTAAATAAATAAGTAAATGAATAAATAAATAAGTAAATATATAGGTAAATGAATAAATAAATAAGTAAATAAATAAATAAATAAGTAAATAAATAATTAAATAAATAAATAAGTAAATAAATAAGTGAATAAATAAGTAAATAAATAAGTAAATGAATAAATAAATAAATAAATAAATAAGTAACTAGATAAGTAAATGAATAAATGAATAAATAAGTAAGTAAATAAATAAGTAAATAAATAATTAAATAAATAAATAAGTAAATAAATAAGGGAATGAATAAGTGAATAAATAAATAAGTAAATAAATAAATAAGTAAATAAGTAAGTAAATAAATAAATAAGTAAATAAATAAATAAGTAAATAAATAAGTAAGTAAATAAGTAAATAAATAAATAAATAAGTAAATACATAAGTAAATAAATACGTAAATAAATAAATAAGTAAATAAATAAATAAATAAATAAACAAGTAAATAAATAAGTAAATAAATAAATAAATAAGTGAATAAATAAGTAAATAAATTAATAAGTAAATAAATAAATAAGTATATAAATAAATAAGTAAATAAATAAGTAAATAAATAAATAAATAAGTGAATAAATAAATAAATAAATAAATAAGTAAATAAATAAATAAGTAAATGAATAAATAAATAAGTAAATAAATAAATAAATAAATGAATAAATAAATAAATAAATAAGTAAATAAATAAGTAAATAAACAAATAAGTAAATAACTAAGTAAATAAATAAATAAATAAGTAAATAAATAAACCTCCTTCTCCCTAGTAATTTGATGCCGAACGCAAGAACCACATAGTGCGAACTCAAACAGCACTGAAGAATAGCAGAGAGGTGGGCATGTTCCAAGAAGCCATTTGTTACATGGACAATTACTCTACGAAAAACTGAAGGTAATTTTACACTGCTCCATATCTTACTGAACATCCTTCCATTCACTTGCTTCGCGAATAATGAATATGGAAATTATCCACAAGATTGTGTTGTAATGCTTGCTGTCCTACATTTCTGGAGGCAACGCCCCGAGGGACGGCGTGCGGTACGAATAAAGTACAGAAGTATGCATAATAATCATAAACCTTCGCTTTCCAACTACTCAGGACGTCCTAAGTAAGATAATATAATTGTCTGACCTTCCGCCCTTAATGTTCTGAATTCAAAGCCCAGAACGAAAAAATCAAGGTTAGTTTTGCCGTAACATTATATTTGCATTCTAAATTTGGAAAGAAGGAATTAAAACAGGCTATACAAGAAGAATGTTGAGATAGTCAGTTGAACTTGAGCTACAAAATTACACTTCCTTTGTTCTCTTCTTTTTTGGATCTGTCTAAACATTTTTATTTTATTTTCTGTTTTCCTTCGTCCCACCATTCACATATTCTTTTCGTTCTTACAAGTATCATATTATTTTTTTTATTTCCTTTCTTTCTTTCTTTCTTTCTTTCTTTCTTTCTTTCTTTCCTCAATCTTTCTTGTATCTTCATAACTTCTTCTTTTTCCTGTCTTCTCCTTTCCAATCCCCTTTCTTCCTTCTGCCTTTCCAGTCCCTTTCTTTCTTTTCTCAATCCATTCCTCTTTGTTCATTTTGCCTTTCTATTTTACATTTCTTCCTTACTTCTTTTTCGATTTGTATGACTTCCTACTTTTTAAATTTCCAAATCCCTTTTTTTTCATTTCCCTTCATTCGGCTTTCCTTTTTATTTCCATTCCTCTCTCTCCTCATTCAATTCCAATTTCTTTTTTTCCTCCTTTCCATTTTCTTCATTTCTTTCTCCTTTGTCATTTTTATTTCTTCGAATTTTTTCATTTCCATTTCGCTTGTTTCATTCTTGTCTTTCCATTTCCGATCCGTTCCTTCCCATTTCCGTTTATTCTTATCTTTCATAACCATTTCCTACTGTTTCTTACTTGCCTTTCCATTTTCCTCTTTTTCTTTCCAATTTCCTTACTTTCTTTTTTCATATGCATTTTCCTTTGCTTCTTTCTTGCCATTCCATTACGCATTCTTCATTTTTAAAATGCCATTTCCCTTCGTTTCTTACCTTTCCATATCGTTTTCTTTCTTTATTCCTCTCCATTTCGCATTTTTTCTTTTTACTTTTCAATTTTGTATTCTTTCTTTTTTCTTATCATTTTTATTTCTTATTGCTTTCCATTTCGATTTCTTATTTTTATCCCTTTATTTTACCCTTTCTTTCTTTACTCTTTTCCATATATTTTCCTTCCTTTTTCATTTTAATTTCCCTTTGCTCCTTCCATGCCTTTCCATTTTGCTTTCATTTTTTTCATTTCGATTCTCCTTTGATCCTTTCTTACCTTTCCATTTCTATTTCTTTCGTGTCCCATTTCCATTTCCGTCTGTTCCTTTCATTGCTTCTATTTCTATCTTTTTCATATTTATTTGCTTTCGTTCCTTTCTTGCCCTTCCATTTCCCATTCTCCTTTTTCATTTCTATTTTCCTTTGATCTTCTCTTTCTTTTCCATTTCTTTTTTCCATTTTTCATTTCGTTCAATCATTCCTTTCTTTCTTCCTTCCTTTCATTCTTTCTTTCCTTCATTATTTCTTTCTTTCTTTCTTTCTTTCTTTCTGCCTTCCTGTCTTCCTTTCTTCCTTTCTTTCTTCCTTTTTGCCTTCCTTTCTTCCTTTCTTCCTTCATTTCCTTCTTTCTTTCTTCCTTTCTCCCCTTCTTTCTTTCTTCCTTTCATTCTTCCTTTTCTTCTTTCTTTTCTTCTTTCCTTCTTCCTTTTGTTCCATTCTTCCATTCTTCCTTCCTTTCTTTATTTCTTCCTTTCTGCCTTCCTTTCTTTTATGTTTATTTCTTTCTTCCATCCTTTCTTTCTTCCTTTCTTCCTTTTGTTCCTTTCTTCCTTCCTTTCTTTCTTTCTTTCTTCCTTTCTGCCTTCCTTTCTTTTTTGTTTCTTTCTTTCTTCCTTTCATTCTTTCTTTTCTTCTTTCTTTTCTCCTTTCTTCCTTCTTTCTTTCATTCTTTCTTTCCTTCTTTCTTTCTTTCTTCCTTTCTTTTTTTCTTCCTTTCATTCTGTCTTTCTTTCCTTCTTTATTTCTTCCTTTTTTCTTCCTTCATTTCCATTTCCCTTTGTTCCCTTATTACCTTTCCATTTCGCTTTCTTCCGTTTTTCATTCATATTACCCTTTATTCATTTCTTTCCTTCCCATTTCACTTTCTCAATTTATTTCCTTCCAATTTTGCTTTCTTCCTTTTTCCCCTCTTCGTTACGCTTTCTTCTTGTTTCCTTTCCTTTGACTTTCTTTCATTTCTTCTTTTCCCATTTCGCGTTTTACATTTCAATTTCTATTTCTTCCTTTTTCCTTTTCATTTCACATTCTTATTTTTCCTTTCCATTTCGCCTTCTTCCTTATCCTATCTATTAGGGTTTCTTCCATTTCCTTTGCTCCTTCTTGACTGTTTGTCCCATTCTTTTCATCCTCATATTTTATAATTTTTTTCTTTTTCTTTTCCTTTCTCTTCTTTTTCTTCATTTCTTCCTTCATCTTTTCAATATTTTCCACGTTCAAACATGGGAGTGGCCTGCGCAAGTACATGTAGCTCATTACTTCTCACAGATGGCTCTTTATTATTATTATTATTATTATTATTATTATTACTATTATTATTATTTTTATTATTTTAATTTATAGTAGTAGTCTTCCTTTTTAGTTTCCAGTACATTCTTATGGTGGTGGTGTCCAGTTCCCATTGCAGTAGTTATTTCGCATTAGTAGTATCTATTAGTAGTAGTAGTAGTATTCCTTAGTAGTAGTAGTAGTAGTAATAGTAGTAGTATTGTTATTATTGCTAATATTATTATTATTATTATTATTATTATTATTATTATTATTACTTCACTATTACTATTATTATTTAATGTTTAGGTGAGGTGTTTGGATTTTTTCCATTGCTGTACAAACGATCCCAACAGTGGTTTTTTTTCTTCTCTCCTTCCTTCCACCTGAAGACGAAGGAGAACCACCCTTCGAAACGTTGTGTCTTAATTTTTTGTGACAACCAGCAATGGAAAAATCCAAACCCCTCACCTAAACATTAACGATCCACCATTGCTTTCCAACCCCTCATTTAGATCAACACTATTATTATTATTATTATTATTATTATTATTATTATTATTATTATTATTATTATTACTGAGATCCGTGAACAAATCTCACGCCAACACTGAATTACACTTCAAGCACAGTTATTGTTCCAACTATTAAAATGCCCTTCATACATTTTTATTATTTTCCTTTTGTATTTATTATTCTGTTGTCACATTCATTTCTAATGTCATTATCAGACTTCGGCCTAAGGACACAGAGTAATCAGTATGAGGTTTAGAGTACACGGAGTCTAAATGACGTCATGACCCGTGTGGAGTGACTGCAACAGCACAGGTGGGTCCGTAATGTGCATTACCGTTGTGTATTGCTGCTTAATGCGGTACGTGTAACAAGCTTCGGCGTAGGGACACCTGATTGAAGGTTACAACTCACGTTAATACTTTAATGGTAGACATTTATTGTCTACACTAGGAATGTACTGTACTGTATATACTGCATCTGTACAGGGTGAAATATATTTTGTGCCGTACTCTGACGGACTGTTTACATATTGAGACACGAAGTAACGGCGCGCTACATCTCCCAGTCCACTCGACCAACATAACACTATCGTCCGTGCGTTCTGAACTTCATGCGTTTCTGTGCCCAGGACCGAAGCCTGGTTATTATGCACTGATAGTGAATGATAGTGTTGAAAGAATAGTGAAAAGTTATTTTATGCTCGACCATGCCGAAATGTAGTAATTATACACCTGGTAGCAGCCCTTTAATGGACCTCATTAAAGTACACCTATTCATTAAAGTTCAGGTGTTCCACCAATCAGAAAATGCCATTGTAGCAAATGAAAGTTCAAGTATCGATTATTCTCGGATATGCAATCGAAAGACAACTTGCGAAACGTCACGAAGGCTGAAATCAATACTGTCGGAAGGTTATGTTCTGTTACTATAATAATTAGCGTTAATTGTAAATAATATTTAAATAAATTCAATTTGTCATCTCGTTTTTCAAAACGTCAAATAATTTCAAGGTTATATCAAGATTAATGCTTATTTTACTCTCTAGATTATATCATGGTCAATGACATTTGTTTCTCGGAAAAACTCAAAGTACTTTCGCTCCTGCGCAAATCTTACAATTTACGAGATATTGCAAAAAGGTCAAGTTCCGCTCCCCACAGATAAGAATAAATGAATACTTACGTTTCAAGTTAGAAATATGGTCGAGCATAAAAAGTCGATAAAATTACCTATAATGTTAACTAAGACGCTCGTATGAAAATTATAAACTGTTGCGCTTCGTTTCATAAACATACTACACGTCTTAATTACTGAATGATAGGCTCGAATAGTGGAAATTTACTATTATGTAAGAATAGCGAAAAGTTATTTTATGTCTATATTTCACCTTCTATTCCCCGTAAAAATGACAAGTTGAATACTCCTTGATCTGGATCTAGGCCTCCTCAGTAAAAATATAAATGAACCATCTTTTCGACGAACAGAGCACCTTCAATGCTTTTCGATATCGCAGTCTCTAATAAAACTTATGCATATCGTCATGCATCATATTTAACAGTGCATTAATAAAACTGACGTTTTGGTTTCTTTAGTGCAAAGTTTAAGTAATTTCATACGAAATAAACTTTCAGAATATTAATTTTATCATGACCGACATGGTTGTCCTAAAACTTACAACAGCAACTAGACATAACCCTACTCAGCAGAAACTGTAATACCACCAATGTATCACAATCACTTCATACGTTTTTTTATAGTTGACCCGAAGTTCAGACAGACATTACGTATGGAAAGTGAACATTTGTAATGTTGGCAATGTTTCAACAAGAAAGGGTCGATAACTTACAGGAGGTACGTTTTTTTCTTTTCCTCCACAAACTTCCCTTCTTTCTTACAGGCAGAAGAATAGCAAAGAAGACGTTAAAGGGAATGAGGCTCTTTGAAGTGCATTCTCCCGAGCAAGGGCGAATACGGACAACAAAGCAGTTGGTCAGAAGCTGAGACGTTGTGTTTGCTCTTACTGTCCAACAGTACAATTGGACTTTGGCTGCTGGAACATTGAGATGATAGCTGGAGCGGTATCAGTCCAGTGTCTTCTTCCAACGTTGGCAATATATTCTAGTACTTTTATTTAATTTAAAATTTTTGTTCTGCAGTTAACAACAAATTCCAATATATCTACTTATTTCTTATGCAAAATTCTTCTTTCGGTAGGGACATTTTTGTCTCATTTACAAGTATTCTTCCAATAGCGAAATTCTAGTATTTCCTTTTTATTCGTAATTCTTCTTTCAATATTAAAATTGCAACTTTTGTTTTCATTTGAAATTCTTCTTTATACATCAAAACTGCATATAATTATTCCCCCAAATAAATTCTTCTTTCCAACATACAGGTTCTAATATTTTTTTTCTAATTTATAATTCTGCTTACCAACACCAATATTATTAGTATTTCGGTTTGGTTTATAAATCTGCTTGAAATTTTAGTACTTCTTTCTGTTTAATGTTGCTTACAGTATCAATACAAACACATAAATTTGCTTGAACAAGTTCAAAATAAATTTCTAAAATACCGGTATTTTAAAAGTTTTAATTCTATTATCCACAATATGAAACATATACTTTTATGATTCAATTTTTTTAACGTTTCAACCTTATCACATAAAAGAGATTGCAACGCCTTACTGCTTTTATATAAATTAATAAACAGTAAAATAGATTATATCAGAATACATGTTAATATATTTTATTATATTCCATACAATGCTTCTTGCAAAAATTTTAAATTTTTATATCAAAAGTAAATACAAATTAATATTATTATTATCCTATTTATAGAGTTCTTCGTACTTATAACAGATTGCATAGCTTAGAAAGAAATAGATATATTTCATATAAGTGTTAAACAATTCAAATACGCCTGTAATACATTTATGAAAATAATACAGCTTATATTACATTCTGTTGGCGCTACATTTATATTATTGTTGTATTAAGATTATTATTGTATTAAGATTATTGTATTAAGATTATTGTTGTGTTAAGACTATTGTTGTATTAAGATTATTATTGTATTAAGATTATTGTTACGTTAAGATTATTGTTGTATTAAGATTAATATTATAGTAAGATTATTGTTAAGTTAAGATTATTATTGTATTAAGATTATTGTAGTGTTACGATTATTTTTGTGTTAAAATTATTGTTGTATTAAGATTGTTAGTGTATTAAGATTATTGTTGTATTAAATTATTATTGTATTAAGATTATTGTTATGTTAAGATTATTATTGTATTAAGACTATTGTAGTGTTAAGATTATTTTTGTGTTAAAATTATTGTTGTATTAAGATTGTTATTGTATTAAAATTATTGTTCTATTAAGATTATTGTATTAAGATTATTGTTGTGTTAAAATTATTATTATATTGAAGTTGTTGTTGTGTTATTATTGTTCTATTAAATTATTATTGCATTAAGATTATTATTATTTTAAGATTATTATTGTATTAAGCTTATTGTAGTGTTAAGATTATTTTTGTGTTAAAATTATTGTTGTATTAAGATTGTTATTGTATTAAAATTATTGTTGTATTAAGATTATTGTAGTGTTACGATTATTTTTGTGTTAAAATTATTATTATATTAAAGTAGTTGTTGTGTTAAGATTATTGTTCTATTAAATTGTTACTGCATTATGATTATTGTTATTTTAAGATTATTATTGTATTAAGCTTATTGTAGTGTTAAGATTATTTTTGTGTTAAAATTATTGTTGTATTAAGATTGTTATTGTATTAAAATTATTGTTCTATTAAGATTATTCTATTAAGATTATTGTTGTGTTAAAATTATTATTATATTAAAGTTGTTGTTGTGTTAAGGTTATTGTTCTATTAAATTATTATTGCATTAAGATTATTGTTATTTTAAGATTATTATTGTATTAAGCTTATTGTAGTGTTAAGATTATTTTTGTGATAAAATTATTGTTGTATTAAGATTGTTATTGTATTAAAATTATTGTTGTAAGATTATTGTATTAAGATTATTGTTATGTTAAAATCATTATTATATTAAAGTTGTTGTTGTGTTAAGATTATTGTTCTATTAAATTGTTATTGCATTAAAATTATTGTTATTTTAAGATTATTATTGTATTAAGCTTATTGTAGTGTTAAGATTATTTTTGTGTTAAAATTATTGTTGTATTAAGATTGTTATTGTGTTAAAATTATTGTTGTATTAACATTATTGTATTAAGATTATTGTTGTATTAAGATTATTATTGAACACTCAGTACAGAGTGTCCAGAAATTAAGTATCGATTTTGTAGAAATAGGGCATTTAGGTGTAAGATGTGTATGGTAATAAATTGAAAGTACACTGTGTTTCTAAATTGTGTACTTGCTGCTGGAGTCCATGCAATGGCTTTGTGACAACAGCTAAACATGTGTTCCGTCGTTACAAGTAACTGAATCAGGTAGGGTAGAGTTCAGAAAGAAATTATCCCCTCCTGCAAACGATTGCTCGCTTCGTTCAAGCAATGCCTCCCCCAGAGCAGTCATTGGCCCTAGTCCTCCCACATACCACTTGCGCGAGAGGTCTTGTTTCGTCTTTCTACTCCACAGATTGCTGGGACGGACCATAGCTCTTCGCATCCCAGTATGCAATCGACCACGAGAGTTGTCTAATACTCGGGTGACAAACAATGCTTCTTAAGGACAGATAGCGTCGTACAAAACATCGCTAATTCATTAGCATTTTTCCCCCTTTTGACCTCTTGTAATAAGGTGGGTGCTCCTGTTATGGCCATGTTCCTGATATGGCCACACCCCTATTGTGAGTTAGTTAACCAAAAAATACGCTAAATTGCAGCAGCATCCAGTGAAAGGGCATCCTGGTATGTCACTTGATCGTTTTCCATCCAGTCAGGTTGAGCAATATGGCGTCAGTTGCCTGTTTTGCGGTTTTCACGTGACCTCTTCTTATTTTTCTCCGGTAAGTCTCCTTTGTTTTATGCATGTTTTTCAAAGACTTGTTTCATGAAAACCATAGTACTCCATTCAGTTTTTAATTTTCTATTGATTGGTGTTGTAGTTGATGGCGTATCTTTTACGAGTTGTTCATAATCAAACGATTTTCGTGAAAGCTTACCTGCTCCTGATACGGCCATATCAAATGCACCACGGCCATATCAAGTTCATTTCACTTTTATTTTTCACCTGACAAATTTACATGCCTTATAGCTGGGATTACGCAACAATTTTGTATTTTAAGAAAAACAACTTACTTTTTTTTATGGAAAAACCTGTTTTGACTACATTTTTTAATTATAAAAAAGATTATTAAGTGTCATTTTTATTCATTTTACACCAAAATTATTTAATTTTAACACAACTGCGCTATCAAACTGAAAACAATCACGATTTGTAGAACATGGAACAAGGGTGGCCATATCATGTGCACATGTTCCTGATATGGCCACTAGGTAGACTTTTGGAATTTGGAACTTTTTGGACAATTAAAGCTATTTTTATGGGGAAAGGAAATTGTTTTAAGAAAGTCCATTAGACTGAGAACGAGTAAGAAAAAGTGGCTTACATTTTTTTTCAAAATGGCGGCTAGAAAAATTCTCAAACCTCAGCATGGCCATATCAGGGACACCTACATTACTTCACAAAATCTGTAACAGACTCACTCCAACATTCTGCATACGTCCAGAAAGATAATATCATCACTTATTATATCGACGTGGCATAATAATCCAACAATCCGAGTAAAAGGCTCACGAACCTCTTGCTGAGGAACAAGAAGTGTAGGCGTTGTCGTGCTTCGAAGCGGAGGTCTGTGGGTGTGGTTCGGCTTGAATATAGGGCCGAGGTACCAAAGTCATGCAATCTCGGTGGGAAAATTGGGACAGCCAACAGATGAAAACTTTCGCTAATTCCACTTAAGGAGTGTCATTCAGAAAAATCAGGTCACGTGAAAAGGAAAAATCTGCATCAGAATACTGTAAAACACAGTATTCCCAACCTTTTATCACTTTCGTACCACTTGACAGCGCATTACCATAAATTGTGTCCTTCATATCAGCAAAACATTTGTAATTGATATAATTGCTCATCGTTCAGATTGTATGTCGTAACTAAATAAATGATCCTATAATTAAATTTAAAAACAACAGAATAACTCCACCCTGGAAGCCAGTGTTGTAAGATATTTGTTTAGCTTCATTTTAATAAGATGTAAAAACTGCGACATACGGCGCAAACTTATGTTATAACTAAAACCCAGAAGTTCAGGCAATTATTTTGGTTAAAATAGACACGCAAATAGGCACTTAAAATTCAGGAAATAGGCACTAAAATAATCAAAATGGGCATATAATATTATGCAACTACACAGTAAAATAAAAAGTAGTAATTTTATATGGCCTAAGGTGCTTGAAACAACTCTGTATCACATTTTAGCACTTATTCCTACTTTTCTTGGTTATATGCCATAACAAGATGTTTTTTCAAGTTCGCTTCAAGAAATAGATCGTCAGTGAAATAATGAAAATAGACAATTAGGGGAGAGATGAGTAGTATCGGACATCGGGTAATACCGGACAGTGCGTTTCTTTCATCTACCACCAGATGGTAGTACCTGAATAACGTGGTTACGTTTCTGTGTGCGACAGAAGTTTTTCTTTCCCATTTACTTCCAGATCCCCATGCACAAAGGAATGTGAGAAATGAACTCTCCAACGCTGGTATTTCGGTCAGTACTCATAAATGAAAAAGTTCTAAAGGTCAGTGAATAAGTTCCACTACTCGATCCCAGCTTTCAGACCAGAAACGCCAACTCAAGAAATCAATATAATTATTTAATTACTAAGACTTGAGTTTTAAAAGATCTGCATTTGAGACTTTCAATTATTTCTCTGTACCCCTAATAGGAGGGCCATAAATCTCTACTCTGCAGCTCGTAATCAAATCTGGGATAACGTGAATTTACACGACGCTGAAGAAAATTGAATAAACTGCACAATAAATTACGCTGTCCGTATAACAGCTCTACTGGAGCAAGTTACAAGTTGCAGGTACAAAGATAGGAAATAGTAATATGCGTTACAAGAGCGGTATGTTGTAGTTTTCATGTCGAGGAAAAGTTTGAAAAAGCGAAACGTAGTTGAGCTTTTTTAATTTCCGAGAATTTAAAGAAAACATACCGCTCGTGTATCGTACATTATTTTGTGCGAAGATCGTTTATTACATACCTGAAAGAGGAATTTCTAATTAGTTTCAATGAAATCTCCATCTTGGTTTCTGTTCAATGACGGCAAATTTGCAAAACAAAAATATCTATCTTCAACATTGTTGCTTTAAAATGTTTTCTGTGTTTACTATACTCCAGCAGGCCGTGATATACCTGTACGTCTGTCTTTTTTTTCCCCCGGTCTATAAATGCGATCTTAAAACAAACGGTAAGGTTATGTAATGATTTATTTTTCATTTCAATATTTTAACAATATTATTTATATAACATATTGCAGTAATAACATCGGCAAGTTTGTTGATTTTTTCACGGCTTCCTTAATGTTACTTGCATCACGAATGCAGTAACTTTAGTGGAGTTGTAGAGTTTACTTAATTTTTGCAAATATTTAAAAATAATAATTAACAGTGCAATTTAGGTGAAATTGCAGTGGTAAGTATTCAATTTATAATTACTACTATATTGAACGTCTCTAAAAATAATATGTTAAAAGCCTAAAGCAGTAAAATCACTATGTCACTTAAGCGGTAAGAAGAGGGAAATTGTTATGTGTGTTAGGTTGGGAATACTGAATGTGGAATTTTAGACTTACCGCGGATTGGTTTTGTGCGGAAACCAAGCAAATACGCACGATCTCGCACAAAGTAAATAAACAAGCATTTCCATGAAAAGACGATCGTAGATAGAAAAAAAATACGAAGAAACATATTTCTATAGAAAATAAATCAAGCAACAAATTGAATTGAAGGGTATTTTTAAAAAAAGAACCATAGTTCAAAAAATGCAAATTTGAGATATTAAGCATATGGTGAGCGTATTGTAGCGGCTATCTACTGAATTAGTTGTTAGTGGAAAAAAAAAAAAAACACCGTAGTCCTATGTTAAGAAAAAATCCACAGACGATTAGGAAAAACACGGAAATTTTACTTGAAGCAAGTAAAGCGATAGGTTTAGAAGTAAACCTCGAAAATACGAAGTATATGATTATGTCTCGTGATGAGAATATCCTAAGAAATGAAAACATAAAAATTGGAGATTTATCCTTCGAAGAGGTGGAAAAATTCAAATATCTTGGAGCAACAGTAACAAATATAAATGACACTCGGGAGGAAATTAAATGCACAATAAATATATGAGAAATGCGTGTTATTATTCGGTTGAGAAGCTTTTGTCATCTTGTCTGCTGTCAAAAAATCTGACAGAATTTATAAAACAGTTATATTACCGGTTGTTCTGTATGGTCGTGAAACTTGACTCTCACTTTGAGAGAGGAACATAGGTTAAGTGCGTTTGAGAATAAGGTGCTTATAAAAATATTTGTTGCTAAGAGGGATCAAGTTACAGGAGAATGGAGAAAGTTATACAACGCAGAGCTGCACGCATTGTATTCTTCACCTGACATAATTAGGAACATTAAATCCAGACGTTTGAGATGGGCAGGGCATGTAGCACGTATGGGCGAATCCAGAAATGCATATAGAGTGTTAGTTGGAAGGCCGGGGGGGATGAAAAGATCTTTGGGGAGGCCGAGACCTAGATGGGAGGATAATATTAAAATGGATTTGAGGGAGGTGGGGTATGATGATAGATAGACGACATATCACCGTCCTTCGCAAGTCTTTCGTGGCTCCGAATTAAAGAACGCAGAACTTTACACTCTTTGTCTTTACTCTTTCGAATTCTGCACACTTCAACACTAAATTACCTTTCGTCTCGTTTCTCTTATCTGTACTCTAACCACGACGTAAATACCAGATCACTTATCTGTGGCGCGTTAAGTATACCTCTTCATCTTTTACAGTATCCACCTCGCGACAATGGAATTTCCTGTCACAAAGTATTAGGGGCTCCAAGGCAATAAACACTTTTAGAAACAGCTTAAAAGATAACCTTCTTAGCATTTCACTCCAATCATACTGACTTAAAACTATCACTGACTACATTGTTACTTCTTCCTTTAGACATGCATCCTGATAGTGCTGTATTTTCAAAATTGCTTCATAATAATCTCTTTCTATTATCTAATATTATTTGAAATATATTAACATTCTATGTATTTTAGCTTAATTCTGCTACACAGTTTATTTCAGTGTTTAATTAATAGTTCATAGTATTTTGTTGTTTAATTCGTAAATAACTCTTGTATACATGTAGCTTTTATCTAAATCAAATTGTTGAATTCTTTGTAAGTACATACTGTACATATTTATGTATACTTTTTGCTGGTTGAGTGGAAGAGAAAGCTTTACGGCCGTAACTCTGCCAGCTAAAATAAATTATTATTATTATTATTATTATTATTATTATTATTATTATTATTATTATTATTATTATTATTATTATAAAAGTTTGTGTTATTGTGCATGTCACTTAAAAGCTCGCCCAATCAGTAGACAGGTGATAAAAAAAAACTTGCTCAGTTCTTTTATAAAAATGGACTAAACCCGTTTTGGGATCTCACTCTTCAAGTTCACACCTTTACAAAGATTCTACGCTCCTACAGTGAGAACTGATGTGGTACTACCACGTAGTATAAGAACAAACTTATGAACATCATGATTGCGGTACTGCATGCAAAACCCGTGTACGAAGAGTTATTAATATTTTTAACAACAATTCGTGACGAGATTTGACCGAGTGCTGGAGATTACATCTCCATAAATCTCCTTTTCTCTTATTATTGTTGTTATTACCCACTGGGTCAACAGAGACTGTAAAATATCGTCATTATTAATCATATAACCTTAGCATCACAACACAGAAGCGGTGTTCTTTAATGCACCAAATGAAACGAGTCCTCTTGAAGGTAAGATCCTTATCGAAAATCTCGCAGCGTGCTTTTACCTGTCTGATAAGTCCCCGTGCATAGAAAATTGACTGAAATAAGTAGCTTAGCGATGCGGCGTTCTCACGTAAGCAGCTGTTTTTTTATTTATAATGCTGAAGATCAGTATTAACGCTAGGTACTTTTCAGTGTATAATAATCCGTTCCCCAATCTTTATTTAATCACTAGGCCCTTATTAAAAGGCTAGGAATTTTCTTTTCGTATGTTTGAGATGAAGTGTACACTCTCAAGTAAAAAAACAATATTAACGCTCTATTTAACGTTATGTTTTATGATTCTTAGAAATGATAATTTATTTGAGAATTGTTTTTTTTCTATTTATATAACCATAGGTGTTGTGGAAGAGAAGGCCTGATGGCCTTAACTACAGCAGAATAAATAAATAAATATATAAATAAATAAATAAATAAATAAATAAATAAATAATAATTAAATAAATAAATAAATAAATAAATAAGTAAATAAATAAATAAGTAAATAAATAAATAAGTAAATAAATAAACAAATAAAAATAAATAAGTAAATAAATAAATAACTAAATAAATAAGTAAATAAATAAGTAAAATAAATAAATAAGTAAATAAATAAATAAATAAATAAATAAATAAATAAATAAATAAATACGTAAATAAGTAAATAAAATAAATAAATGATAAATAAGTAAATACATAAATGAATAAATAAATAAGTAAATAAATAAATAACTAAATATTAAATAAATAAGTAAATAAATAAATTAATTAATTAAAATCAATAAATAAATAAGTAAATAAATAAATAAATAATAAATAATAAATAAATAAGTAAATAAATAAATAAATAAATAAATACGAAATAAATAAATAAGTAAATAAATAAATGAATAAATAAGTAAATAAATAAATAAATAAGTAAATAAATAAATAAATAAATCAATCAATAAATAAATAACTAAATAAATAAGTAAATAAATAAATAAATTAATAAATAAATAATTAAATAAATCAATAAGTAAATAACTAAATAACTAAATAAATAAATAAATAAATAATAAATAAATAAATAAGTAAATAAATAAGTAAATAACTAAATAAATAAATAATTAAATAAATAAATTAATAAACAAATAAATAAATAAATAAACAAATAAATAAATAAATAACTAATAAATAAATAACTAATAAATAAATAAATAAGTAAATAAATGAATGATTAAACAAATAAATAAATAAATAACTAAATAAGTAAATAAATAAATGAATAAATAAGTAAATAAATAAATGATTAAATAAATAAATAAATAATTAAATAAATAAGTAAATAAATAAATAACTAAAAATAGTAAATAAATAAATAAATTAAATAAATAAGTAAATAAATAACTAAATTAAATAAATAAATAAATAAATAATAAATAAATAAATAAGTAAATAAATAAATAACTAAATAAAATAAATAAATAACTAAATAAATAAATAAATAACTAATAAATAAATAAATATGATATTACAGGTTTTTGTTACATACAACATGAGCTATTCGCTCTGAAAATCTGCATGGTTATTTCACTTCTACTCTGTATACGCGTTAATATTTTTTATTTAGTGTGTGTTGCTTGTAAACCGACGACATCATCATCGATGTACACGGCGGAGTTAGAATTCCACCTAGGCACGAATGTTTGTTTTCAATATGATGCCATATTATGTTGAATGGTGAATGATTGTTACAGTTGTGATTGCAAGATATCGAATTCCAATGTTTCCGTAAAGTATGCTGTAAGGTACAAATGGACTAGATCATGGTTCTTCAAAGGGTGACCGGTCCGCAAGCAGGAGTCTTCCGCAGATGCAGCGCTCCAAGGTCCACTTACTCCACGCTTAATTGTCGTCCTTCAATATTCACAGTCGTCATCCAGCATGCGGTTACAGAAATAGGCGCACATCACAGTATGTGGACGATCAAAGATGAGTTCTGTGCAATCGAGCGGAAGTTGGCACACAAAGGTTTACTACGGGAGCCCAGAGTTCTCAGAACTGCAGCCAACGACAACGCGTCCACTAATAAAGCCGATCACGTGGAGGGGCACGCGTGAAGACAGCGGTATACCCCCAACAGCTTCCAGCTACAGCAAAGGTCACACCACGTCATCAAGATGATGTGAGACAAGACATTTACTCGTATTATTCTTGTTTACAAGACAAAAACAAAACAATATATAAGAATAGTAATTTGTGGCGATTTACTTTTAGTACACGCCGCGTTTAGATTTATACTTATTAAAAACAACACCATTTGCAAGAACAATGTTTCTATAATAGGTACTATAAACAATACCAATTATAATTAAATTCATGCATATAAGAGTATACATAAACTTACAGAAAGGATCATATTATTAATTATCTTCTTCTATATATATTATTTTTTTTTTTATATATTTTTTAATTTTATTTTAATGTACCGAAGTACATATGGTATTTCCATGCAGATATTCTGCGTCATCATACGATGAAAGAGTAATGGAACGGAGAAAATTCTCTCCAGCGCCGGGGTGGGTATCCGGTGTGGCTTAGTGGATAAAGCATCAGCACGTAGAGCTGAAAACCGGGTTCAAATCCCGGCGCCGGAGAGAATTTTTCTCCGTTCCATTACTCTTTCATCGTATGATGACGCAGAATATCTGCATGGAAATATCATATGTACAGTACTTCGGTACATTAAAATAATATATATATATATATATATGATATGCGAAAGATGGCGCTTATTCCGTCGGATCCCGGCCACCTAGTCACTCATAACGAGTGCACCTCAGCACATGTGTGGACTTCAGTCCTTCGTTCATAGACATCTATGACGTAGTGCAGAGGGCGGCCACTAGAGGGAACCCAAGAGTCGGAACATAATCTGAGATGATTCTGTCCGACGCCGAGATGGGTGTCCGGTGTGGCTTAGTGGATAAAGCATCAGCACGTAGAGCTGAAAACCCGGGTTCAAATCCCGGCGACGGAGAGAATTTTTCTCGGTTCCATTACTCTTTCATCGTATCTTGTTCTACTTCATGGTTTGGACTTTCAATCCGTTCCGGCTCCTATTTGTTCAGATCATCTCTTCCTAGGTCTCCCAGTACTTCTTTTCTCTCTAGGTCAGCCGTGGCGAGAACGTGACTCGCGAGACATTGTGGCTCGCAGTGATAGCTGTGCATTTCGCTTGCTTCTAACCTCCGCCAACCCCCACCCTCTCACTCACTGGAGTCAAACTCCGTTCCATTTGTATTTGTCTCTGACCTGCGAGTGGCATATGTCTCTCTCGAAACCATGTACGAAAGTTCCAAGTAGGGTGGGAGGACGCATTTTTTTTTGCTGTCAATATGAGAATATTAAATGTATGATTTGTTCACAAGTATTACGAGGAAAACGGTTGTATAACATAAAACGGCATTATACTACATGTTACTGATTAAACATTAAAAGGTTAAGTGTTATCATCATCACATCATCATCATCATCATCATCATCATCATCATCATCATCATCATCATCTCTGTACGTCGACCCTTTTTCAGCAGATGCGGTTAGCTCTTCAATTTGAACTCACTGATTTACTATGTGATGTCAAATGAAAGCTAGATGTAAGGACTTGACAAATGTTGAACTTTCAAATCTTTGCCAAAAAATAAATATCCGAAGCTTCGTTCTTTCGCTTGCTCTGTTGAAGTCATGTTCGCTACAACTTACGTTTCTGAAAAATTATTTTCAACAATTAAAATAGTAAAAACCAAATTTAGATAATGACTGACAGACAAATACCTTCGTGATCAACTACGACTGGCAGTAAGTGACATAATTCCTGATTTTGAAACTTTGTCGCAGAGACATTCTGAAGACAGTTAATTTTAGGTTGTGATATTGTTCATTTCTTTCTTCGTTACACGTACTAAACATTAGTTTGTAGCCTTGTACTGTATAACATTATATTGAAGTGCTTGACGTAAGGAAAATGAAAATCCGTTAATAAGTCAGACAGTTGTATCACTTCCCCTTCGGGTGTCCGCCTCCCTCCATAGGTGCTATGCACGTTGCAGGTTACACAGTGGCTTGGCGCACGATCACATTTTCGCCACAGCTGCTCTAGGTTGATATTTCAAGGCCACCTTAGGAAATCTACTGTCTGTCATTCTATTTACATGTTGTCGCCAGTCTTTCCTAAATTTATTAATTATTTCATTCAGTTCTTCTGTTTGTAATTCTTGTGTCACATTTTTAATCTAGTTTTGTATATCCAGCTATGGATCTAAGAAATGTCATTTCTGCTGATTGAATTCTTAAAATATGTTTTTTATTTATTACCCATGTTTGTGATCCGTATGTAGGTGTCGGTATAGCCATTGGTTTATACAGGAACATCATTTTATTTTTACTAACATTTTTAATATTAACCTGGCTATATCTTCCCATTAACGACTGAACCAGGAAACACCGTTTGCTACCCCTTCCACGACTGGAGTTCGATGATACTGGCGTAATATACAAACAAATCACTTTACAGGAGGGAAGAAAAGTAGTTCATCCATTTACGTAAACTAGGAAATATCGCAATTTTGAGTTTGATAATATTCATTAGGTTTTTGTTTAATCAAAATACAGAACAGTATTAACAATAAGTGTTTTTACTTACGAACTGAGGTATCCATTCGGACGTATTAATTATGCAGTGTATATTGTACTGTTACAGCACATTAGCGTACAATATAGAGAATGAAGTTAAATTGAAAAATAATCATAATAGGCCTATGGATATTTAAATACATTTTTGAAAATGGTGGCCATTCATTTCGATACAGGCTTCAGTTCTTTTGTGCATATTATCACACTATAGACTATTGTACCTAATTCCAATTACCAGTTTCGTCCTTCGTATGATTTTTGAAATAATTCATACCTACTCTTAAAAGATTTACGAACTGTAAATTCAGTCTTCACTTTGCCCGATCCGAAAAGACAAATTTACTTTTCTATCTTGTTTCAAGTTTTTGTCGCATGTCGTAGAAAGGGGGATCACGTGACAGTTAATTACTTAATGAGGCTCTTTTATTCTAAATTATTTTAAACAGTTGTATAATATTACGTAGACGTCCAATTCCTAACAGAAATTAATGTTTTCAGAAAAGAGCTAAGATAGCCCAGCTACTTGACTTAACAGAAGGGCGAACAGAAGCAGGTTCGACGTAGGCAAACGACGACATATCTGATTCAATATTGAAAGCTCTTCACCGTCATGGAAAACGCATCATATTTCTGGAACAACTATACTCACTAACTCAGTTTTTCACGCGCCCTCGGCTCTTGTCGTGAACGGTTGGAAGTTTATAGTAGAAGGGGTTTTACATTCAAAAACTCAGTACAATAAAAATTCAAGTAAAAATAAAATGATGTCCCTGTATAATTTTATTATTGAATCTTTGCGTGCTTTATGTTTGGGTGTTGTACTTAATGATCCTGTAATGTAGTTAAACTTGTTGATTTTTTCATTTAAATCTATATAATATTGGTGAGAGACAGTACATCCCAAATATTTAAATTGTGATACTTGTCCAATATTTATGTCATCTACCACTATTTTTGATTTTACTCGACTTTTTCCTTTAAATGTCATAATTTAATTATATCATTTTAAAGTATCATATTCACTAATATTTTCTACAACCTTCACCTTCATCGTTGCAGTTCTTTTCATCTTTTATTTTCATGTTAGCAGCATTTGTCATCTTAATAATCTATTACCTTCGACTTTCATCGTCGTCATCCTTTTCACCTTCATCGCCGTCTTCTATACACCTCCATCATCACCGTCTCCTTTAACTTCATCGTACACATCTCTTTCACCTTCACCCTAGCCGAATCTTTACCTTTATCCTCGATGTATCTTCGCCATCATCGCCATCTTCTCCACAAGTATCAAAACCGATTTTTCATTTTCATCGCCAGGTTCTCTACAAGTATCAAAACCGATTTTTCACCTTCATCGCAGCTTCTCTACAAGTATCAAAACCGATTTTTCACCTTCATTGCCAGCTTCTCTACAAGTATTGAAACCGATTTTTCACCTTCATCGCCAGCTTCTCTACAACTATCAAAACCGATTTTTCACCTTCATCGCCATCTTCTCTACAAGTATCAAAACCGATTTTTCACCTTCATCGCCAGCTTCTCTACAAGTATCAAAACCGATTTTTCACCTTCATCGCCAGCTTCTCTACAAGTATCAAAACCGATTTTTCACCTTCATCGCCATCTTCTCTACAAGTATCAAAACCGATTTTTCACCTTCATCGCCATCTACTCTACAAGTATCAAAACCGATTTTTCACCATCATCGCCGTCTTCTCTACAAGTATCAAAACCCTATTTTTCACCATCATCGCCGTCTTCTCTACAAGTATCAAAACCGATTTTTCACCTTCATCGCCATCTTCTCTACAAGTATCAAAACCGATTTTTCACCTTCATCGCCGTCTTCTCTACAAGTATCAAAACCGATTTTTCACCTTCATCGCCGTCTTCTCTACAACTATCAAAACCGATTTTTCACCGTCATCGCCAGCTTCTCTACAAGTATAAAAACCGATTTTTCACCTTCATCGCCAGCTTCTCTACAACTATCAAAACAGATTTTTCACCTTCATCGCCAGCTTCTATACAAGTATCAAAACAGATTTTTCACCTTCATCGCCAGCTTCTCTACAAGTATCAAAACCGATTTTTCACCTTCATCGCCAGGTTCTCTACAACTATCAAAACCGATTTTTCACCTTCATCGCCAGCTTCTCTACAACTATCAAAACCGATTTTTCACCTTCATCGCCAGCTTCTCTACAAGTATCAAAACCGGTTTTTCACCTTCATCGCCAACAACTATCAAAACCGATTTTTCACCTTCATCGCCAGCTTCTCTACAACTATCAAAACCGATTTTTCACCTTCATCGCCATTTTCACCTTCATCGCCAGCTTCTCTATCAAAACCGATTTTTCACCTTCATCGCCAGCTTCTCTACAAGTATCAAAACCGATTTTTCACCTTCATCAAAACCATTTTTTCACCTTCATTGCTTCTCTACAAGTATCAAAACCGATTTTTCACCTTCATCGCCAGCTTCTCTACAAGTATCAAAACCGATTTTTCACCTTCATCGCCAGCTTCTCTACAAGTATCAAAACCGATTTTTCACCTTCATCGCCAGCTTCTCTACAAGTATCAAAACCGATTTTTCACCTTCATCACCAGCTTCTCTACAAGTATCAAAACCGATTTTCACCTTCATCAAGTATCAAACCGATTTTTCACCTTCTCGCCAGCTTCTCTAAATATCAAAACCGATTTTTCACCTTCATTGCCAGCTTCTCTATCAAAACCGATTTTCCCTTCATCGCCAGCTTCTCTACAAGTTTTTCATCAAAACAAAACCGATTTTTCACCTTCACCAGCTTCATCAAAACCGATTTTTCACCTTCATCACAGCTTCTCTACAAGTATCAAAACCGATTTTTCACCTTCATTGCTTCACTATCAAAACCGATTTTCACCTTCATTGCCAGCTTCTCTACAAATATCAAAACCGATTTTTCACCTTCATCGCCAGCTTCTCTACAAGTATCAAAACCGATTTTTCACCTTCATCGCCAGCTTCTCTACAAGATTTTTCACCTTCATTGCCAGCTTCTCTAAAAACCGTTTTCCATCAAAACCGATTTTTCACCTTCATTGCCAGCTTCTCTATATCAAAACCGATTTTTCACCTTCATTGCACAAGTATCAAAACCGATTTTTCACCTTCATTGCCAGCTTTTATCAAAACCGATTTTTCACCTTCATTGCCAGCTTCTCTACAAGTATCAAAACCGATTTTTCACCTTCATCACCAGCTTCTCTACAAGTATCAAAACCGATTTTTCACCTTCATCCAGCTTCTCTACAAGTATCAAAACCGATTTTTCACCTTCATTGCCAGCTTCTCTACAAGTATCAAAACCGATTTTCACCTTCATATCAAAACCGATTTTTCACCTTCATCACCAGCTTCTCTAAGTATCAAAACCGAAGTATTTTTTCACCTTCATTGCCAGCTTCTCTACAAGCATCAAAACCGATTTTTCACCTTCATCACCAGCTTCTCTACAAGTATCAAAACCGATTTTTCACCTTCATTGCCAGCTTCTCTACAAGTATCAAAACCGATTTTTCACCTTCATTGCCAGCTTCTCTACAAGTATCAAAACCGATTTTTCACCTTCATCGCCATCTTCTCTACAAGTATCAAAACCGATTTTTCACCTTCATCGCCAGCTTCTCTACAAGTATCAAAACCGATTTTTCATTTTCATCGCCAGCTTCTCTATATCAAAACCGATTTTTCACCTTCATCGCCATCTTCTCTACAAGTATCAAAACCGATTTTCCACCTTCATCGCCAGCTTCTCTACAAGCATCAAAACCGATTTTTCACCTTCATTGCCAGCTTCTCTACAAGTATCAAAACCGATTTTTCACCTTCATTGCCAGCTTCTCTACAAGTATCAAAACCGATTTTTCACCTTCATCACCAGCTTCTCTACAAGTATCAAAACCGATTTTTCACCTTCATTGCCGCTTCTCTATATCAAAACCGATTTTTCACCTTCATTGCCAGCTTCTCTACAAGTATCAAAACCGATTTTTCACCTTCATCACCAGCTTCTCTACAAGTATCAAAACCGATTTTTCACCTTCATCACCAGCTTCTCTACAAATATCAAAACCGATTTTCACCTTCATCACCAGCTTTTACAAGTATCAAAACCGATTTTTCACCTTCATCGCCAGCTTCTCTACAAGTATCAAAACCGATTTTTCACCTTCATTGCCAGCTTCTCTAGAAGTATCAAAACCGATTTTCCACCTTCATCGCCAGCTTCTCTACAAGCATCAAAACCGATTTTTCACCTTCATCGCCAGCTTCTCTACAAGTATCAAAACCGATTTTTCACCTTCATTGCCAGCTTCTCTACAAGTATCAAAACCGATTTTTCACCTTCATCACCAGCTTCTCTACAAGTATCAAAACCGATTTTTCACCTTCATTGCCAGCTTCTCTACAAGTATCAAAACCGATTTTTCACCTTCATTGCCAGCTTCTCTACAAGTATCAAAACCGATTTTTTCACCTTCATCAAAACCAGCTTCTCTACAAGTATCAAAACCGATTTTTCACCTTCATTGCCAGCTTCTCTACAAGTATCAAAACCGATTTTCACCTTCATCACCAGCTTCTCTACAAAACCGATATCAAAACCGATTTTTCACCTTCATCACCAGCTTCTCTACAAGTATCAAAACCGATTTTTCACCTTCATTGCCAGCTTCTCTACAAGTATCAAAACCGATTTTTCACCTTCATCACCAGCTTCTCTACAAGTATCAAAACCGATTTTTCAAAACCTTTTTCACATTGTCAGCTTCTCTACAAGTATCAAAACCGATTTTTCACCTTCATTGCCAGCTTCTCTACAAGTATCAAAACCGATTTTTCACCTTCATCACCAGCTTCTCTACAAGTATCAAAACCGATTTTTCACCTTCATTGCCAGCTTCTCTACAAGTATCAAAACCGATTTTTCACCTTCATCACCAGCTTCTCTACAAGTATCAAAACCGATTTTTCACCTTCATTGCCAGCTTCTCTACAAGTATCAAAACCGATTTTTCACCTTCATTGCCAGCTTCTCTACAAGTATCAAAACCGATTTTTCACCTTCATCACCAGCTTCTCTACAAGTATCAAAACCGATTTTTCACCTTCACCTTCATCGCAGCTTCTCTACAAGTATCAAAACCGATTTTTCACCTTCATTGCCAGCTTCTCTACAAGTATCAAAACCGATTTTCACCTTCATCGCCAGCTTCTCTACAAGTATCAAAACCGATTTTTCACCTTCATTGCACCTTATCAAAACCGATTTTTCACCTTCATCGCTTCTCTACAAGTATCAAAACCGATTTTTCACCTTCATCGCCAGCTTCTCTACAAGTATCAAAACCGATTTTTCACCTTCATCGCAGCTCTCTCAAGTATCAAAACCGATTTTTCACCTTAATCGCAGCTATCAAAAACCGATTTTTCACCTTCATCGCCAGCTTCTCTACAAGTATCAAAACCGATTTTTCACCTTCATCGCCAGCTTCTCTACAAGTATCAAAACAGATTTTTCACCTTCATCGCCAGCTTCTCTACAAGTATCAAAACCGATTTTTCACCTTCATCGCCAGCTTCTCTACAAGTATCAAAACCGATTTTTCACCTTCATCGCCAGCTTCTCTACAAGTATCAAAACCGATTTTTCACCTTCATCGCCAGTTCTACAAGTATCAAAACCGATTTTTCACCTTCATCGCAGCTTCTCTACAAGTATCAAAACCGATTTTTCACCTTCATCGCAGCTTCTCTACAAGTATCAAAACCGATTTTTCACCTTCATCGCCAGCTTCTCTACAAGTATCAAAACCGATTTTTCACCTTCATCGCCAGCTTCTCTACAAGTATCAAAACCGATTTTTCACCTTCATCGCCAGCTTCTCTACAAGTATCAAAACCGATTTTCACCTTCATCGCCAGCTTCTCTACAAGTATCAAAACCGATTTTTCACCTTCATCGCCAGCTTCTCAAGTATCAAAACTGATTTTTCACCTTCATCAAACCGATTTTTCACCTTCATCGCTAGCTTCTCTACAAGTATCAAAACCGATTTTTCACCTTCATTGCCAGGTTCTCTACAAGTATCAAAACCGATTTTTCACCTTCATCGCAGCTTCTCTACAAGTATCAAAACCGATTTTTCACCTTCATCGCCAGCTTCTCTACAAGTATCAAAACCGATTTTTCACCTTCATCGCCAGCTTCTCTACAAGTATCAAAACCGATTTTTTCACCTTCATCGCCAGCTTCTCTACAAGTATCAAAACCGATTTTTCACCTTCATCGCCATCTTCTCTACAAGTATCAAAACCGATTTTTCACCTTCATCGCCATCTACTCTACAAGTATCAAAACCGATTTTTCACCATCATCGCCGTCTTCTCTACAAGTATCAAAACCCTATTTTTCACCATCATCGCCGTCTTCTCTACAAGTATCAAAACCGATTTTTCACCTTCATCGCCATCTTCTCTACAAGTATCAAAACCGATTTTTCACCTTCATCGCCGTCTTCTCTACAAGTATCAAAACCGATTTTTCACCTTCATCGCCGTCTTCTCTACAACTATCAAAACCGATTTTTCACCGTCATCGCCAGCTTCTCTACAAGTATAAAAACCGATTTTTCACCTTCATCGCCATCTTCTCTACAAGTATCAAAACCGATTTTTCACCTTCATCGCCAGCTTCTCTACAAGCATCAAAACCGATTTTTCACCATCATTGCCAGCTTCTCTACAAGTATCAAAACCGATTTTTCACCTTCATCGCCAGGTTCTCTACAACTATCAAAACCGATTTTTCACCTTCATCGCCAGCTTCTCTACAACTATCAAAACCGATTTTTCACCTTCATCACCAGCTTCTCTACAACTATTAAAACTGATTTTTCACCTTCATCGCCAGCTTCTCTACAAGTATCAAAACCGATTTTTCACCTTCATCGCCAGCTTCTCTACAAGTATCAAAACCGATTTTTCACCTTCATCGCCAGCTTCTCTACAAGTATCAAAACCGATTTTTCACCTTCATTGCCAGCTTCTCTACAAGGATCAAAACCGATTTTTCACCTTCATTGCCAGCTTCTCTACAAGTATCAAAACCGATTTTTCACCTTCATTGCCAGCTTCTCTACAAGGATCAAAACAGATTTTTCACCTTCATCGCCAGCTTCCCTACAAGTATCAAAACCGATTTTTCACCTTCATTGCCAGCTTCTCTACAAGGATCAAAACCGATTTTTCACCTTCATTGCCAGCCTCTCTACAAGTATCAAAACCGATTTTTCACCTTCATTGCCAGCTTCTCTACAAGTATCAAAACCGATTTTTCACCTTCATTGCCAGCTTCTCTACAAGTATCAAAACCGATTTTTCACCTTCATTGCCAGCTTCTCTGCAAGTATCAAAACCGATTTTTCACCTTCATTGCCAGCTTCTCTACAAGTATCAAAACCGATTTTTCACCTTCATCGTCACCTTCTTCACCTCCACCGTCAGTTAGTATTACATGTGGGTGATGCTCACTATCTTAAAAAGGTTGAGAACCCTTGTTCGGATAGAACATATTCATTAATATCCTAATAAAATCTTTGAAACGTAATTTTTTACACCTATCCAATTTTTAACAAATTTTAACTTCTGTTTAATTTTGTATAACAAAAAATTAATTATTAAATTTACACAATAATTGAATCGATTATTATTGAAAGGTCACATGTCCACTTTTCTGACAAATTGAGTTATGACCACCATCATATTCTTCTTAGTGCAGCGCATCGTTTGCTGAAGAAAAGGCACAAGCCTGTGCACCCTACCGAGTGTTACAGTGTAAAGAAGTTTCCGTTTAGTATTGAAAGGCATGTATCCAGGACATGTGGCCTATCAGTAACAAACTCTCCTCTTTTCCTATCATTCTTTGCATGGTGCACAATATAAAATCTAATGAGTCCATTTTTTGCGCAAATCTGGCTTTCAGGTAGTAGCTCCCTGTAAAGCAGGTTTGAATAATTTCAAGGAAAAATTATTCCGGGGCTGGGTATCGATCCCGGGACCCTTCGCTTAACGCACGAATGCTCCACCGACTGAGCTACCCCAGCTCAGTCGGTAGAGATTCCATTCTTTGTTTACAACAGTTAAAAATGACGCGTAGTTGAATCATTAGGAAAAGGAGTGCCTGAAGATCAGAAAATAAGCCTATACTTTCAAATTTGACAGTATTCAATGATGGTTTTTGATGCTAAGTCCCAGGTACAGTGGTTGCATATGAATATATTAATGAAATGACGACACAAACATTCAAGTTACTGCATAGAACTAATGTGATATAGCCTAATGACTTGAAAATAAATCATAGGGAAAAGTTCCAATAAATAAGAAGGAATTTAAAGATATCAGCAAAGTTATGCAGTATGTACTTCCTGAATATCTTCAATTTTATGAAGAAATTCGCCAGTGGCCGATAGAGAAAAAATAATGAAGATGGCTGAAAACTTCAGAGGAAGTGTTTAATGAAGAAACTTGAAAGATTTTATGCTTTAAATTGCTTTATTTCAGAAATATGAGATATTGCCTTAGTAAAAATAATGTTCTTAACAGTTAAATTCTTAAGTATTTGTTAGTCAATAATAGTTAAAACACATTTAAGGATATAAAAATTCATTTCATTATGTTGTACTTACTGTTTATTATCAAAAGGGCATAAGTACATCATAAAAATGATTTTTTTACAGTTCAGTTTTAGCGATGTTACATTAGTTTATGCATGTAAATGTAACTTTACACCTTTGTCGTCGAATAAAAATACTGATTACACTACAAAGTACCATTTGCTAAATAAACAGTTTTTTGCTTCTCCTGTAAAATTGACAAATGTAGACATACGACCTTTAAAAATAATCGGTTCAATTATACAGGGACATCATTTTATTTTTACTTCAATTTTTATTGTACCTGAGTTTTCGAATGTACTTCACTCCCACCCCTTCTACTAAGGAAGTTCCAACTCCACACAGAACCAAGACCGCAGATAGTAAGCACTACTGAGTTACTGAGTATAGTACGTTCCAGAAATATGTTCGCGTTTTCCAGTGACGAAAGAGCTTTCAATATTGAATCATATTTTCGCACAGGTACTGTCCGTTTGCCTATGTCGCATCCCGATTTCCCCCACCTGCTTCTGCTCGCCCCTCTGTAAAACCTGGGCTGTCTTAGCTCTTTTCTGAAAATATTAATTTCTGTTAGGAATTGGACGTTTACGTAATATTATACAGCTGTTGAATTTAACTTAAATAAAAGGGCCTTGTTAAGTAATTAAGTGTAACGTGATTTCCTCCCTTTCTACAATCCTGCGGTATAACCACTTGGACGGACAGTAGATAGCATATCTGAGTAATTTTATATTTTCGGGTCGGGCAGAAGTGAAGATTGAATGTACAATACTTAGGGTAGGTACAGAATTATTTCAACATGAGTTACTAGTACGAAGGACGAAACTGGCAATTGGAATTAGATGCAATAGTCTATAGTGCGATAATATGCACAAAAGAACTGAAGCCTGTATCGAAATGAACGGCCACCATTTTCAAAATTGTGTTTAAATATTCATATTATGATTATTTTTCAATTCAACTTCTTTCTCTATATTGTACGCTAATGTGCTGTAGGCAGTATAATATACACTGCAAAATGAATACGTTCGCATGGATAACTCACTTCGTGAGTAAAAACAATTATTCTTAATACAGTACTGTATTTTGATTAAAGAAAAACTTAATGAAAACTATCAAACTCAAAATCGCGATATTTACTAGTTTACGTAAATGGATGAACTACTTTTCTTCCTTCCTACACCTAGTAGAGTGATTTGTGTTTTACGCCAGTATCATCGAACTCCAGTCTTGGAGGGGGGAGCAAGCGGTGTTTCCGGTTCTCTAAAGATATAGACAGGTTAATATTAAAAATGTTAGTAAAAATAAAATGATGTCCCTGTATATATATTCAACAGTTATTTGTAAGTATATTATAGGTAAGACATTTTATTTAACAGGAAAATTCATGAAAAAAATCAAATATAAGCATATTGAAATATATGTATTTTTTTTAAGTTCAAGGGGGATTCAAACCCGGCAACCAGCCCTTGCGTACGCCCCTGGAGCCATACTATCATCTCCTTCGAACAAGGACCGTTTGACTATTTTCGTGATCTTACTCCGAAGAATTGACGTAATAACAAAAGAGTCGAGAATTACGCGTATCGCTGGTCATCCTCAGGAGAGCGCAATAACAACTATAGAGTTATACTCGTACAGAACGACGTAAGATGTGACATGCATCCAGTTTCTAACAGAGGGAAATAAATCTCTTCTTTCTTACTCGGGAACCGAGACCAGACGGTTTCACATAGCCTAGATGTCAAGAGCTCTTGAGCGGCGCTGCATTGCCGGTCTGAGAAGTAGAGAGCACTGCGCTGGGCTCGCACCTGTTCGTCTCCACATCTAATCCACAGAGATTACTCCAGTGCGATCCCGGATCTCTGGGCTCAGCGGAACCCCCTCCACCTGGACTAGAGTGCCGTTCTTTACGGTTCCTCCAGACATCCGACAATCAGAACACAAAAATAAAGTCCCAGGTTCTGGATTCGAAATCATATACTCACAGGTCACAGCAGTGTATTATGATAATAAATGATAAAAATAATTTTAGTTATATCCTTTAAATACGCAGAAATTTTATCCCAACAAATGTAATATTGTTAAATTAATTTTCAGAACGAAATAGTACATTATGCAACGAGCCTATAATGGTAGTAATTAAGTCGCGAGTATGTTTATGAAACGAGCGCAAGCGAGTCAAGTTTCATACGACTTTTTATGCTCGACCATATTTCTAACTTGAAATTATTCATAAGTATTCATGTTATTCTTATGTGACTGAAGACCGGAAGTGACCTTGTGCATAGCTCGTAAATTGTGAGATGTGCGCAGACGCGAAAGTATTGATTTTTTCCGAGGAACAGATGTCCACATTGACCTTGATATAATCTAGAGAGTAAACTAAATATTAATATTGATACAACATTGAAATTAAATTAGACATTGAAAAAGGAGATGACAAATTGAATTTATTTGAATATTATTTACAATTACCGCTAATTATTACAGTAACAGAACATAACCTTCTGCGACAGTATTGGATTTCCAGCCTCCGTGACTTTTCGCTAATTGTCTTTCGATTGCATATCCGAGAATAATCGATACTTGCGGTTTTATAATGGTATAATCAGTACAATGGATATTTTTCATTGGCTGAACAACTGAATTATAATGAATAGGTGTACTTTAATGAGGTGCATTAAAGGGCTACTATCAGGTGTATAATTACTACATTTCGGCATGGTCGAGCATAAAGTTACATATGATCGGCTCAAATTTCTGCACATTTAAAGAACAGAACTAAAAGCCTTTCAATCATTTATTATCATAATCCACTTACTTACGGCTTTTAAGGAATCCGCAGATTCATTGCCGCCCTCACATAAGCCCGCCACAGATCCTTATCCTGAGCAAGATTAATCCAGTCTCTACCATCACATCCCACCTCCCTCAAATTCATTGTATCCATCTAATCCCCATTTCAGTTTGGTTGATAGGCTTTCCCCTCTACTCACACTCTTTACCATCCGTGAAGGGGAAGATGCTACTGTCTATCTTACTAACGTTCGACTAATTGACTTTGAACATAGTGAAAATTCTTATTATTGAAAATGTTTACCGGTAATCTATATTTCGAAAATCTATACTAAGCGTTTATATTTCATTTTATTGTTGTTTATATCAACTGGCACATTAAAAAGCTACTGAGAACAGAAGATAAATGTTTTCTTCACCGCTAGTTGCTACTCTAAGCATACACAACGGGACAATCTGCACTGTGCCACTCATCCCTGACTTCATAATACAAACTAACATTCCTTAATTTAATTAATTATTAGTTTAAAATATTATAAGAACAACATAAAATATACTGAAACATGTATGTCAAACATCTGTGTCATTGTATTTTATATCCACTTATGTACTTTATTTAATATTTTATTTTCTTGTGTGTACAACTTGGGGGGTGCAGGTATAAGAGGTAACAGCTACCGGTCTGTTACTGACGGACTCAGGGCAAGTAGAAGGCTCTCAACTTGCATGAAATGTCGTTTAGTCTCGACCTCTCCAAAGATCTTTTCCCCTTCCGTCTCCCAACTATAATCCCGTCACTCTAGTTTCCGGCAGCCAATCGCGTTGCAGGTCGGCTACATTTAAACGTGTGCGTCTTGTGATTCGCTGATGAAGACGTTATTCATTTCTAAAGGCTCAATAAATACTTAATATAATCGCCCGCTATTTTGGCTCTTTCGTTGGCGTTCGCAGAAAGCACACGAAGACGTTATTTGCCGCTAAATTATTTGCTGAATTACACTGCGTTTAATTTATTATCACAGGAGCTACGACATGATAATGTTTAACGGTGTGGCAAATAGATTCCTCGTATGGTAGCTCGGCAACGAAAGAACAAAAATGCGAACGATACTACCTACCTAGATTTTATACAGAGCCTTCACTTCCTAAAGACGTAAGCAAAGAGGAGGAGTCACGCCGGGAATAACAGCGTCGCGATTATAATATAGCCTACTATATGCATAATACACTGATCTTTAAAATCACCGAGTATTCATTCATTTAGTGTTCTGCCCAAGGGCAGGTCTTTCTCTGCAAATCCAGCCTTTCCTATTTTCTGCCTTCCGATTTGTTTCCTCATATTATATCTTAATGTCGTGTATCATCTGATTTCTTCTTCTACCCTGAACTCTTTTCCCGTTCTATAATTCACTAAGTGCTGTCAATGGCGGGAAAAGTCCCGCAAAACGGGAATTTCAAGTACTTCGGTGGGATGGTGGTAGTTTTCTTACAAATGTGGGTGAATTCGGGATTTTTAAAGTCTTGTAAGCTTCTTATTTCCAGAGCAAAAGTGACTGAAGTGTTAAGGTGGCGTTATTTGGTACGTGTACCTTATTTAATTTATATAAGAAGGAGGGATTTTTTTATGTCTGAACGGGAATATTCTAGCAGTTTGGAGGGAATCTGGTCTTCCGAACTCTGACAGCACTGAATTCACTCGAATGCATGTTGTTTTATTAATTGATTAAGTCGTCTAATCAGAAAGAACTCTTCATTATTCTAATCACAAACTTAAAACCTATGTAAACTAAAAACGAAAATGCAAAAATATTGTCACCTGGTCTAAAAAATCTCTCACTTTTATATGATACCTAAGAGGAATCGCAACTCACTTTAATTCATTCTGTCACAGGAGAGCGGACGTAAACTGTTTCAATATGAACGTAGTACTCGTACGTACACGATTTTATAGCGTAATCATCGAGCAATGTCTGCTACTTCATTGCAGAGTCATGGAATTTTGTATTGTACTGCAGCTCTTCTCGTTAAGAAGAACTCGGTGTTCTCTAGCATAAAAGAAGGGATAAAAAGTTATGTCTCGTAAAAAAGCATCACATGTTGGTCGACCAATGTTTGTAACTGACGAGAAAAATGAGGATTGTTGGAGTTGTATAACATGCAACAAAAATTGCTCTTTCTGTTACTACACACACTATTCTTTGACTAGCAATCAACTGTGTGAAAATTAATAAATTAATTTCCCTGCAATAGTTACGTATTCCTACGTAACACTGATCGATCACAGCTTTGTCTGCTTTCAGCAAGCTGATGCTGCAGTCTGTTTGTCGGTCTATGAACTGCACAATAACTGTATTTCGAATGTGATTTTTTCCTAATGAGCTTATCTCAAGGGTAAAGTCTTCCAATGCCGACAGAAGTTGTGAACGATCTCAGGCACATAAGCCTACAAGTCAACGCCATACCTGACATGCGACAGTTTGCAATGAAGAATGTATTGATTTGTCCGGACGTTTGAAGGACGCTATATATACGAAATTAATATTTTCAAAATAAATTGAAGATTAAATGCAATAGCGTATAACACACATAGCCACTGGTATGGGTGGAATTTAAAATGCTACTGTAAGACCACAGTAATGCGAACAAAATAAATTGTTTGAGAAAACCAAACTTCAAAGAGTAAAATTTAGTTATTTTGTTAACTTTTTGAAAATTTTTTTAGTAGGTTATTTTATGACGCTTTATCAACTTCTTCGGTTATTTAGCGTCTGAATGAGATGAAGGTGATAATGCCGGTGAAATGAATCCGGGGTCCAGCACCGAAAGTTACCCAGCATTTGCTCAATTGGGTTGAGGGAAAGCCCCGGAAAAAAACGTCAACCAGGTAACTTGCCCCTACCGGGAACCGAACCCGGGCCACCTGGTTTCGCGGCCAGACGCACTGACCGTTACTTCACAGGTGTGGACATGAAGATAAATTGCATTAAATGCCCTCCACTGAGAATCATGAACGTTTTCCAAAATAGTTTTATTGACTATTTCACTTCTATAGAATGTATATTTTCGTACCCCAAATTGATTTAGTTCAATTCTGATTACAAATATGTTTACTTTTTTTTTTAATTAATGAAGAAGAGCTGTCAAAATTATTTTTTCATTAAAGAATTCATTTTTACAAATTTCTGATTACAAATCTAGTAACTTATTGTTCTAAAGTTGGCTCCCTGTAGTTACTAGATGAATGTAGTGGAGGAGAATTTTAATAGGTATGTCTTACATAAATATTCATTTTACTTTCAAATTCATTTTTCCGTAAGTTCATTTTTTCTTGCTTCAACACAAACTTTTTTACGCCAAATATCAATCAACCTGGATGAAAGTTTAATGGAAGTATTTATAAGGTAGCTGCATGTTTTTATGCATCTATTTTGTTAGAAATGCAGCTAGTTTATTTTATTAATATTTTTTCATGAATTATAGAAAAAATAACATTCTCAAAAGTTCAAAAAGTTTTTTGAAATCAAATAAATGAGATATTTCATAAAACGAATGCTTAGAAATATTTCTGTATGTTTCGTGAAGGTAACAAGAAAAGGAAAATCTTAAAGATTGAGATCTTCTACTAAAAAGTTGGGTTTGAAAATATTTATAAAAAAATAAAAATCAAAAGCAAAAAACATTGGTAGTTCAAAATTTGCATTTTGTTAATCCTTTAGGTCTACACAGCAAACATGCTCTCAAAATTTGGTTGAAAAGAATAGGAAAAAAGTTGTCATGTTTAGTGGGGTGTCCCCTTAAATTTAATAGCCTGAAACAATCAGATCCGGAGATCTTGCTGGTCAAATTATGTCCCTAAATATTAAAATCAGTCGACCAGGAAACATGGTTCTAAGGGTAGTCCTGTAATGTGCATCGTTTCACCATCTTGTTGAAAGACAGGATTTTTTTTTTTATTTTATCCCAAGTTTCCGCATTTCTTAAGAGTAATTCTAGGAACGCCAGAGACTGTATCACTCATGGAAGTTTTCATTCGTTCATTATTCCCGGACGTTGGATCGGAAACTGTAATGCTGCCATAAAGTGATGAATTAACACTGCCATGCATACGAAAAGTTCTAACCCATTTTAAAATTGTATCCATCCATTGGTATTCTTTCATGTTTTGGAACTCGAAACTCAGTTATGCCTTATGACATTCCATTGTGTCTGTAAAATGCTACGATTTAAAAAAAAAGTCTCCACGGAAAACGTCCACTGAAAATTATGTCATATTGCATAACAAAGAAAATGAATTCGTAACAAAATGATATTCGTTAATTGTTGTGTTTGCATTCCACAGCCTACTAAAATATACCCATACCCGTGGCCAACCTTGTACAATCTACGTAATTCTAAAAGTAAACTCTGGTGGCCATTTCATTTTCAGTTTTTAATCAAAGTTAGTGACTCTATAGATATAAATGAGACGACAACTTAAAAATTCATGCGTTAGAAATTCTGACACGGGGTGCAAATGAATGGTGTGCAGATACTGGGGGAAAACTCTTATTTCTAAGACGAGGTTGGCTTTCCAATGATGATAATTCACGAACCCATCTGCTCTCATTTCGACACTGAAAAAACGGATGACGTTCTTAAGGGTATGTGTACGTGAACGACCACAAATATTACTAGAAAATGCAGGCTCTAAATTTCTAAAAATTTATAAGGAAATGAATTCACAATTGGACAAAAATTACAAGGTACCACAACAAGACTTAGTGGAATTTAAATATCTGATTAAAGTATAAAAAAGGTTACTAATAATATTTTTTAGAATTCACTTTTTACTTTAAATTAAATTTCCCAAAATTTGAAAATTTTCACACATTATTTCATAACTCCACAACCATTAGAGATAGAATTCTGCAATTTTGCACACTGATTTAACTTGCATTTGTGCAAAAGGTAGACTACAATAATGCTAATTTCTTTGAAAATAGAAAAATTAGGTTACAAAACATTATGTAAATTTTAATATATTTTATGCTCGACCATGCCGAAATGTAGTAATTATACACCTGGCAGCAGACCTTTAATGTATGTCATTAAAGTACACCTACTCATTAAAGGTCAGGTCTTTCAGCCAATGACGACTCAGGTTACAACTGTTCAGCCAATGACAGGTCAGCTTTCTACCGTTATAAAACCGCAAGTATCGATTATTCTCGGATATGCAATCGAAAGAGAATTAGCGAAAAGTCACGGAGGCTGGAAATCCAATACTGTCGCAGAAGGTTATGTTCTGTTACTATAATAATTAGCGTTAATTGTAAATAATATTCAAATAAATTCAATTTGTCATCTCGTTTTTCAATGTCTAATTTAATTTTAATGTTATCTCTGTAGGTTCTTATGGCCTAGCAAGGTCAATGTGAACATCTGTTCCTCGGAAAAAATCAATACTTTCGCGTCTGCGCACATCTCACAACATACGGGACATTGACCAAGGTCAGATACAAAGAAAATTAATAATATCAAGTTAGAAATATGGTCGAGCATAAAAAGTCGTATGAAACTCGCCTATAATGGTAATTAAGAAGCTCGTATGAAAATTATGAAACTCGCTTGCGCTCGTTTCATAAATATCGATACTCGCTTCTTAATTACCTTCATTATAGGCTCGTTGCATAATGTACTATTATAGAGGACAAATAAAAAATTAAATGCATTAAAATAAACAACACTACATGTCTGAGAGTAGTCTACCTTTCAGAAATAAGTGTTTATTACATGCAGAAAAAATATTAAAGATGTCAGAGAGGCCATAATAATGTTATGGTTACCAAATGATGTAACTGCAGATTTTTTTTTCATACTTTGTTAAACTGGTTTAAAAATATTATTAGTAATCTTTTTATACTTTTATCAGATATTTAAGTTCTAATAAGTTTTGTTGTATACCTTGTAATTTTTGTCCAATTGTGAGTTCATTTTCTTATAAAATTTTATAAATTTAGAGCTTGCAGCTTCTGATATTTGTGGTCGTTCACGTACAAATAACCTTAAGTCTTGCTTTCGCAATGAAACATACGGAGTCCAAGTCTAATGCCAGAAATGGATCTGTTTCATTACTCCAAATCTCAAAGGTATAAATGTGATTTCTTCACTCCAAATCTCATAGCATCTGGAATGAAAAAAAATTAGATCTCTTTGACGATAAACAGCGCTCTGAACGGGCAGCATTATCACTGACACCAGTCCAGTAAATTGAATCCCAGACTAAACTCCAATATTTAACCTTCGTACACAAAATCCTGACCAGCAGAATCCGTCAAAATTCAAATGTAAATAAAATGGAAATCAAGCAGAAAAAAAGAGAAGGCTTTTAAATACAATCGCAGCAGAAAGCTGAAAGACTTGGCAGATTCTGAGGGTGAATAAAAATGTAACGTGTAATAAATAAAATGTTCTCAGATCGATACGATTATTATTCCTACACAATGTTTCCCGTAAATCTTCTCCATCAGCTTCAAACTCTAGGCACTGAAGCCTGTTGCGGGCTCCTTTATTTAATCCATCCACAGATTTGTTGGTCGACCAGCACTTCTTGTACCATGAGACTGATATCCAGGGATCAATGTAGGTGGTCTGTCTGATTCACCCTTTGTACGTGGGCGCAATTGTTTCGATTATCATTAATGTCAAGAACACTGTGTAAGTTACTGAAGCTTGTAAAGTCTCAGAGCAATTCCCCATTATATTTAGTAGTATATCTCCATTTACTTACTTACTGGCTTTTAAGGAACCCGGAGGTTCATTGCCGCCCTCACATAAGCCCGCCATTGGTCCCTATCCTGAGCAAGATTAATCCAGTCTCTATCATCATATCCCACCACCCTCAAATCCATTTTAATATTATCTTCCCAACTACGTCTTGGCCTCCCTAAAGGTCTTTTTCCTCCGGCCTCCCAACAAACACTCTATATGAATTTCTGGATTCGTCCATAGGTGCTACATGTCCTGCCCATCTCAAACGTCTGAATTTAATGTTCCTAATTATGTCAAGTGAAGAATACAATGCGTGCAGTTCTGTGTTGTGTAACTTTCTCCATTCTCCTGTAACTTCATCCCTCTTAGCCCCAAATATTTTCCTAAGCACCTTATTCTCAAACACCCTTAACCTATGTTTCTCTCTCAAAGTGAGAGTCCAAGTTTAACAACCATAAAGAACAATCGGTAATATAACTGTTTTATAAATTCTAACTTTCAGATTTTTTGACAGCAGACTGGATGATAAAAGCTTCTCAACCGAATAATAACAGACATTTCCCATATTTATTCTGTGTTTAATTTCCTCCCGAGTATCATTTATATTTGTTACTGTTGCTCCCAGATATTTGAACTTCTCCACCTCTTCAAAAGATAAATTTCAATTATTTATATTTCCATTTCGTACAATATTCTCGTCACGAGACATAATCATATACTTTGTCTTTTCGGGATTTACTTGCAAAACCTATCTCTTTACTTGCTTCCAGTAAAATTCTCGTGTTTTCCCTAATCGTTTGTGGATTTTCTCCTAACATATTCACGTCATCCGTATATCTCCATATGGGCGAACGATATTAGAAATTTTAACATTTTCTACTAATTTTATATTATAATTTTATTGCATTCTTCAATAACAGTTTGTAGTAGTAAATAAAAATTTTCAGAGTCCTCTTTACGACCATTTTCTGGAACATAATTTATTGTAATTATTGTAATAAAGTACAGGGTGATCCGTTTGGATATGGATAAAATAAAAACACTCTACTGAAATTTATTTGTTGAAACTTTGTGCATACATCACTGAAAGATAAGAGATTCCTCAGAGCTCAACATGAGCCCCATTTCACATTCTCAAATTTAGCATAACAAAGAACACATTGTGCCCGCTGTTGATTTGTAGTAGCCATTTTAATCATTTACGATTTTCATTTGTCCTTTCAGATTATGCATTGTTGATTGTCATATATGGAAACTCCTATATTTTAATCATAATATAACTAGCTAGAAATTTTTTCTACTACAATAATAGCTTTATAATAATAAATTAATATTATCCATACCCAAATGTATCAGACTGTAAATTCCATTATAGTGCATATCTTTAAATGTAGGGTCTTTTTGCTCGATGAAATGAAGATTAATCAGACCGTATTCAGGTTAGTTTTAATTTGTGATGGCGGGAACAGCTGCTACTTGTAGATGAACACCACTGAAAACTGGAATTTTTCAGAGGGGTCATTGACCTAAAATCTGGAATAACAGAAAATTAATATTGAAATATAACCTGGAAATTGATTTAGGCCTATAAGACTGACAAATTGAAATGATTTGAAATTATAAAAACCGTGATTTTATTCAGAACAACCATTTGTTATTAGGTATTTTTCCAGTTTAAACATATTGCACTATTTAATTTGTATTAACTCTCAAATAATTTTATTTTTATTTTACAATGTGATTTCTCATTGGCTGAACCTCCTGAACTATAATGTCTTACTCATTCAGGAGTGGGTGCATTTATCTTCCATTGTATTTATTAACTTGTATTCATTTCAAAACTTACTAGCAATAAAATAAATAAAATAAATAAATAAATAAATAAATAAATAAGTAAATAAATGAAGATAAATAAGTAAATAAATAATTTGTAAATGAGTAAGTAAGCTAAATAAGTAAACCAAAGAAATAAGTAAATAAAGTAAAATAAAGTAAATAAAGTAAATAAGTAAGTAAATGAAAGTAAGTATGTAGTAAGACTGAAATAAATAAATAAATAAGTAAATAAAAAACCGTGATTTCATTAATTAAATAATATTAAAAAAATAAAAAATTTAAGTAAATAAATTTTAAATTTTATTTTTGTCTCTAAATCCCCTCCTGAAAGTCTTAATTCAGGAGTAAGTAAATTGTATTTATTAACTTGTAATTTCAAATAAATAAATAAATAAACAAATAAAAAAAATAAACAAATTCAATAAAAAAAAAACAAATAAATAAATAAATAAGTAAGTAAATAAGTAAATAAGTAAATAAAGTAAATAAGTAAATAAGTAAGTAAATAAAGTAAATAAGTAAATAAAGTAAATAAAGTAAATAAAGTAAATAAAGTAAATAAATAAAGTAAGTAAATAAAGTAAAAGTAAATAAATAAATAAATAAATAAGTAAATAAATAAACTCATTAATTAAATAAATTAAAAAATAAATAAATAAATAAATAAGTAAATAAGTAAGTAATTAAACAAGTAAATAAGTAAGTAAATAAGTAAGTAAATAAATAAGTAAATAAAGTAAATAAAGTAAATAAAGTAAATAAGTAAATAAGTGAATAAAGTAAATAAGTAAATAATGTAAATAAGTAAATAAAGTAAATAAGTAAGTAAATAAAGTAAATAAATAAATAAATTAATAAATAAATAAATTAAATAAATTATATATTATTAAAAGAATATTCATTGTTACAGACCCATAATAAATGTAAATATTACAGATTTTCCAGGCCAGTTTTATTTTGTCCACCCTGTACAACACAGGCAAGCCAACAGAATGCGTACAGTAGAAGAAGTAGTTTCGTTGTGAGTACGACTTTCGTAAGGAGACGACATTAATGGAATACAGTGTACATAGCTTCAACTGAATGATGATTTTATTTCTTTGAATTGTTGGGGTCTTGATCATGTTACATATGTTTCGTATCTGTTGATCCATAACCACAGATAAGGCTCCTTAATAACAGAACTGCAGATGTTAACAGATCGATAAGCCGGACAATATACAATACTTGTATGCTCCTATTCTGATATCTGACTGCATTATCTATGAACACGGACTACTGAAAAATAGCATATCCTCTAAAAACAAAAATATGCGCCGACATTATCTACGTTGCACTATTGACCAGGAGCTATTTAATGCCAAAGAAAATCGTACTTTAATGTCTCGATGTGCGTCTTTACTGCATTCACCTCACAAAAATTTTAATTCGTAAAAGATTTGCTTACGAACAAAAACAATGTCTTATTTTGATTCACGTCAAAACATTCAGATTTATAATTCGCATTTGGTGGTCGGTGAAAGTTAATTAACGATTCAAGTGCTAATATTTAACCTTCTGTTCGAAATGGAGGAAACTGTTTTAATGCATTACAGTGAATTTCAAAATACCAACAAAACGAATTAAAAATAATAGCCAAAAAGTCCTACTCGCTTGACGAAAGGCATTTTAGAAAGTAACCAGTTGGAACGAAATAATTTATTTACGATTTTTTTTATTAATTTTTTGCTCGACCATACCATAATATACTCATTACATGTGACGTAACTGTTTCTTAATTACATATATATTGAAGTACTAATATAATGCGCAACATCCCGCAAGCCTCGAGAGCACTAATCCAAAATGGCAGACGCGAGTTTTAAAAGTGACATTCATCGAATCACTCAAATAAACATTAACCCAGTTATAAAGATTCCATTGGGAGCCATTCCCCAGATAAATTTAAAAAAACCGCACAATCAACAACATGTATTTAAAATAAAACAAATTCTGTTCATGTTAATTTTAATATTCTAATAAACTGAATTAATTTCCTGTGTTTTAATTTGTGTTGTTTTCAGGTTAAAATCTCCATACCAAGCCTTAAAAAAATCAATAAACATGGCGTACACGCCTGCCATCTGTTGTGCTATTCGGGAAAATGCTGAAAAACACTCACACTAATGCCATCTGTTGCAATAGTCGAGAACACGCTGAAAATACACGCATATTACCATTTAATTATCACTAAAGCAACAAGGTAAGACATATGTAAAAACTCAAATCTTAGACATTTCTACTGTACCAAATATATTAAGGTTTAAGTTGTTCACACATGACAGTAAATAATATTATGAAATGTAAAAAGAGAATGAATAACGAAAGGATGCATTATCATGACAAATGTGACTTGGCAGACATTGCAGGAAGTGACTAGGTGTATGAAACAAGAGCAAACAATAATTAATTTATAATTCAGGAATAACAGTGATAGTAAAAAAAAAGTGAAGGTCGATGAAGATTAGGAAGTAGACAGTTAAGATCATGCCTTTAGATTTATGCGATCTTCAGATAGCGGTCTCCTTCTTCTTCTTTGGCACTAGGCCCTTGTAGTCTCAGCCTTGGCCTCCCTTAGGATCTTGGTCCATTCCTGTCCAACCAGAGCCTTCTGCCTCCATCTTCTCACGCCTAGAGTCCTTATATCTTCCTCCACTCCATCCAACCATCTTAATTTTAATCTGCCAATAAACTGCCTTCTGGTTTTGTGTTTAGAATCTTTTTGTTGTTTAATTTGTATTCTCTGATCATTCATCCTGATTACATGTCCTAAAAATTCCAACGTACGGGCTTTGATTTCAGCAACAATATCTGGAGATTTATATTGAGTTTTCAGTTCTGTATTATATCTAATGTCCAGTGCCCATTCTCATATTTAGGACCATAGATTTTCCTTAGAATACCTTTCCCATGTCATCAGTTGTTCCATTTTCTTAAAATAACAGAGTCCACGTTTCACCTGCCATAAAGCAAATTGGTCTTACGACTGTTTTATATAATGTGAGTTTTGCTTTTTTACTTATGCATCTTGCTCAAAGTTTTGTTAAGGGCTCTCAGGCATCTATTTTCCAGCAATTTTTTGCCTCATATCCGCATCTGCAGTGTTTTCTTGGGTAATTAGAACTCCTAGATATTTAAAAGAATCTACTTCCTCATATTTCTGTCCATTTATTATAATATCTTTATTACACACGCCACTTGGTCTTATGTTTCTCCTTCTACTCCCGCAATTTTGTTCATTGTGGATCGATCAGTGGCGTGCAATGTGTAAGCTACATGTGTTGTAAACAGAAAATTAAATGATGTATTTATGTACATATGTAGGCGAGGCTTGTTTTGCACTCATTGTGAATGACACGACACTGAACCTCTGCGTTGCTTATCGTTCCTATCCACCTGTCCGCAGCTGGTTTCTCTGTGCGAACGGGCTCAGAGAGAGGTTTACTCCCAGCCCTGATTAATGTAGATAAATGGAAACCTTTTTCCTATTAACAAAATGTTAAATTTTCTCACTATAAGCTATTCCCAGCTGGTTTATCTGCAAGAGAAATTAAAGAGTGTTGGACCGTTCCGTAACCTTCAATCACAAGGAGACCATAATTGCCTTGCAATATATTTATTTGGGGGAAGGCTAATTGGGATTTCTCGGTCTCTGATCGGATCAGAAATCTTGGTAGAACTGATATTTAACATTTTGTTGAAGTCCGGAGGGCCTAATTAGTCAAATCCACTCTCCTCTACTGGGGGAAACAAACGTTCTGATGGCAGATAAAAAAGTTAAAGTTTTTTTCTTCCACCATTAATAATGTCAAAAGAAGTTTATACAAATTTTGGCCACTAAGAATCAATTACGAGGCTGTCCAGAAAGTGATTTTTCCTGGGGTCGTTTATAGAAAAAGAAAATTTCATGCAAATATTTATTGAAACAGATACAGCAAATTTTGCTCTTTTGCCAACATATCCCCATTGGAAATGAGACATTTGTCATACCATGGGATCAATTTTTGTGTCGTTCCTGTCAGCCGCCTGATCGGAACCAGAGTTTGACTGGTTTCTCTGTCGATCCCATGATATAAGAAATATCTCATTTCCGATGGAAAATATGTTGGAAAATAGCTCAACAAGTTGTGTCCGTTCTAATGAATTTGTCCAACGAAATTTAAATTTTTCTTTCTGTTAACGCCCCTGGCGAATCAATTTTTCAAGCCCTCGTAATTGCGGTCGAGTCGCCTAAATTTGTATAAGCATTTCTTTTGACATTATTAACTGATGGAAGAAAAATTAAAGCTTTTTATCTACCCTTCAATCAGAACGTTTGCTTGTATATTTAGGGCCCCTGTAATGTTTTGAGATGCCAAAGAGAGAATGGTATGCGAAAAGCAACGAGATGCAACCGCATTTATCTTTCCCAAGAAAAATGGATTATATGCTGGAACTGAAAGAGAGGCAGAAAATAGAAAACATTAGCGAATGTTGGGTTTGCAGTGAAAGACCTGCCTTTAGGCTGAAAACTATGAATGAATCTTTATTCCAAAAGTAAAATAAATAAAATGAATAATTGATTAAATGGCGATTCTACTCGTGTTAATTGTGTAAGCATGTGCGATTAAGCTGTTATCTTTTCACACCATCCTCCGAGCCTACTAGACCTGGCGTCATCTCGAACTTCGCTGCCTGTTGTGTGGGTGCGTTCGATTGTTGAAAAGTGTTGAAAATTGAAATGGTGGTAAGCCGCACATGTTGGGTTTAACACGAAAGATCTGCCTTTAATCAATTATTTATATTCATGTGTTAAAAGTAGTGTACGAAAGATTCAACATGGATAAATAAAATGGTTAATTACACGTGTAAATATAAACACACAACGTTAAACTACAATTACAGTGGTGCTGAATTTTAGTCATATTTTGAAGAAGTTAAAATATTCGCACAATCACTGATAAACTCGGTACTTAGCACCTCTATAACGCATATCATTATGCAACAATGGATTATGTATAAGTGACAAAAATTCTTGGTGTCAGTGACGAGTGGAATTGAATTCATGGTCAGAGCAAGGAAAATCATTCCAAGCGAAACAAATTTCTTCAGAGGTCAAGCAATTAAAACTGTGCAACTTGTTTCCACACCAGTTCTTTACTGTCCGTTACCTATAAAAACCTGAGGTTTTGCTATTTAGAACCTACTAACGTGACATTTTGTCAGCAATAATTATTAACAAAAAACGGGACTTAAGTATTATATTACACGACTATACAAAACAAATTACATTTAACCATTGCTTTATGAGGGGACGTTCATTGTTTTTGTCCTGAAATTATTGTGGAACCATTGAAGTTTATACTCCCCACTGTGTTTTAAATATTCGGATAAAACTAAACTACTTTTACGTTTTATTACTTAAAAAAAAATAAAGTCAGCGCATGAAATATGTAACTGACAAGCAAGCATTCTCATGGGAGCAGATAAAAAAGTTACCTTTTTCCATCATGTTAATAATGTCAAAACAAGTGCTTATATACTGGATGTTCAGTTCAAAATGTGTCATGGCTCGCTGTATGCCGTCATGTGGCTAGCCGATGAGCCTAGAAATTCAATCTTCCCACTTCCGCAGAGCTGTATAACCTATGTGACAGAGAACTTGCCTAGCAAAACGGCGTTCATTCTGAAGAGCACTTACCGATACGTACGGTAACGCTGGTAGTGGCAGGAATGTGAACTGTTTGGAAACACGTACTGAGGTGAGTTTTTTTCTTACTGACGAGATATGGGGAGAGGGTTAAGACAATTACTTACGTATTTGTTGACATTAACTTGGACGGTCAACATGGACACGAAGCATTTGATTTGTATTGTGGAATGTTGCGGTACGCAACCGAAGATAACAAATACCCTGGATGACTTGCCCGCGCAAAACACAGTTCGAAAGAGGTTATGGTAGCACACAGACCGTACAGACCGCCATCTGTTGCTACGACGTTCAGTTATACCTACACGTCCCCAAGTTCAGATTGAACGCCTTGATTAATAGGCAACTTCTCTGACATAAAAGCTGAAACTCGCTTCAAATCGCCGACTCATCAACAGTGACGTCATGACACACTTTGAAATGAACACCCAGTACAAATTTAGGCCTCTTGCGCGCAATTTCGGGGTCCCCCAGAAAGTAAGTTTCCTTGTGGCCGTTTACAGAAAGAAAACAATGTCATGGAAAGATTTATTGGAACAGATACAGATATTTTTAAACTATTTTTCAATATATTCTCCACCGGAAATGAGGCATTTGTCATACAGTGAAATCAATTTTTGTATCTCTGTGTCATAGAAGTCAGCCGCCTGGGATCGAACCAGTGTGTGACAGCCGTCTGCACCTCTCTGTTGATCCCGCATACATTACAATGCTGTCCAACGGAAGATAGCAGTCATTTCAAAATAACATAATGCATTTCCATTTTGTTGAGTGACTTTTGTGTTATTCATTATAAAGATGAGGTAGTTGATGAAATTAGTAGCAAACCCTAGATTGTCAAGAATATGCAGAGTGAACCGTAAATTATGTCATTAATTTCAGGCAGTTATTCTTTGAGATATGTCAGATAAAAGAGTTTGATACAATTTTTTTTTTCGTATTTGCTCACTTCTTTTTAGATAAAAATTGCTAATGTGAAACATTTCATAGTTTATTTTCGGAGAGCCATTGATTTAATTCCCAATATGCTCAGTCAATTTAAGAGAGCAGTGTAGGCCTACGGGTTACGTCAGCTGCTTGGTCTATGCGGATGACGTGAATATGTTAGGAGAAAATCCACAGACGATTAGGGAAAACGCGGAAATTTTACTTGAAGCAAGTAAAGAGATAGGTTTGGAAGTAAATCCCGAAAAGACAAAGTATATGATTATGTCTCGTGACCAGAATATTGTAAGAAATGGAAACACAAAAATTGGAAATTTAGCCTTAGAAGAGGTGGAAAAATTCAAATACCTGGGAGCAACAGTAACAAATATAAATGATACTTGGGAGGAAATTAAACACAGACTAAATATGGGAAATGTCGGTTATTATTCGGTTGAGAAGCTTTTATCATCTAGTCTGCTGTCAAAAACTCTGAAAGTTAGAATTTATAAAACAGTTATATTACCTGTTGTTCTTTATGGTTGTGAAACTTGGACTCTCACTTTGAGAGAGGAACATAGGTTAAGGGTGTTTGAGAATAAGGTGCTTAGGAAAATATTTGGGGCTAAGAGGGATGAAGTTACAGGAGAACGGAGAAAGTTACACAACACAGAACTGCACGCGTTGTATTCTTCACCTGACATAATTAGGGACATTAAATCCAGACGTTTGAGATGGGCAGGGCATGTAGCACGTATGGGCGAATCCAGAAATGCATATAGAGTGTTAGTTGGGAGGCCGGAGGGAAAGAGACCTTTGGGGAGGCCGAGACGTAGATGGGAGGAAAATATTAAAATGGATTTGAGGGAGGGGAATATAATGATAGAGACTGGATTGATCTTGCTCAGGATAGGGACCAATGGCGGGCTTATGTGAGGGCGGCAATGAACCCCCAGGTTCCTTAAAAAGTAAGTATGTAAGTAAGTGTAGGCCTATTATGATAATAAATAATTGAACGAATTTTAATTTTGTCCTTGAAATGTGCAGAAGTCTGATTCGAAAGAAAAGTTACTTTTCGTTCTGAAAAGGAATTTTTTAATGATGTGCCTACGTGAAGAATGCTCGCGCGCAACTAATTTGTTTACGTCGAAACAGTTCGCGCGCAACTGACTAATTTGTAATCCTTTCGCGCGCAACTGATATACACCCGATGTGGCATAAGACTACACTAAATTTGTGTTCTTTCAATGAATTGGTACAGAAATTGATTATAAACTTAGCTAGTTTATTTAAAAATTAAAAAAAAAACAGAAGTAATTCAGAATCAATAAGAGTACAACACAGTGATGTTTCTGATGACCAGTAGCAAAAACTGTACCTGTGGAAATAGGAAATTTCTTCTGGGTAAGGCGTGGAGGTGGTGTCCGTACCCCGCTAACCTAATTTCGCAGCTACGCGCCGACTACTGTTTATTGTGCAAATTAATATTTTGCGAGCGGAGTGGGAGCCACATTTCCTTCTGAAGTAGTGGCTGGGACGCCAGCGGATCAATACGTGTCTCGCTCGGTCCAATCCTCCCCAAAACGCGTTCTAAGTGGGTCAGCTGTTATCTGCTAGCTCCTCATGACAGCTTGTCTGAGCCCAACTACTGGCAGAATTGGACTCCGAAATCTATTAGTATGTAGTCACACAGTCATAACGCATGTAGAGCTGAGACGAGATGTTATGGCACCAACCAGTGGCGGCTCGTGATAAAATATTATGTGTGTTCACAATTTTGTGGTTCCAAAATCGAAGACAATTTGAAATCGTACGTTTAGTCTAATATGAAATGTCATGATTCCAATGTTTCACTATCGAAAAAAAAGTATATAAATTCAAAATAACATATAATAATAATAATAATAATAATAATAATAATAATAATAATAATAATAATAATAATAATGATGATGATGATGATGATGAAACTCAGTCTTTTTATTTCCAATTTTTCTTGGTAAGCCAGTTTACCCAGTTCTTTACTGTTCAAAATTACTTGAACAGAGTTCATTGTTTACGTTTGTTAAAAATGAATACAGACCACAGTCCCGATCCAATTTATTTACAAACGCGTGTGTTGAGTAATATATTTTGATTCTGTTAACGAACAGTCACAACACACTGATACACTATAGCCTATACCAGTACTGTAATCCCACTCGCATAGATTACTATAAATACATGCCATTAAATATTATTCTTAAATATTATACACTGCCATACAGATACTTAAATTCATACCACCACCACAGTCAGACAGCACGTGTTTGAAAGCCAAACTATGCTATTATGCCGACACTGAAGTATAGTAATTCACAAACTACACTCTCGTAGCAGCACTGTACACACTTCCACGTAAGTAAACGTTCCTACAGTCAGATGCTGACATCTACAGGCTTTTAAATTTCCTCCTCGAGATATAGCACGTGAACGATAGGCATCGATGGAGCTGACATCTGTAGGATAGATACTCATCATGTTCACTTAACGCTTTGTGCTCTTGACGAGTCATAAGCGGCCAGCTAAAGACAATTTTCTCCCGCGCATGCGTGAAATTCCTGTAACCATATCGAAAAGAGCACGGCTTGTACGTGAACGGATGTTGCCAAGTTTACATAAGAAGTTTATGCAAGATGCGGGAAGTTTAAAATACTCGATTCTGATATTATACATCCCCACTACGTCAATACGGTATCAAATAATAAAACTAGTCGTGCATTAATGGAAACAAGGTGTTCACGTGCTCTTGTGCTCTTATTGACGCACCGCCACTGGCACCAACATGCGCGAAGTTTTAAATTGCCGGCCAGCAGGGTAGAGGAGTGGGGGTTGTTTGGGTTACGATTCTCAAGCTCAGAGCGGCAGGCATATCCGTTTCATCTCTTTCCAAAAACATTCGTCTTACCTTAGTATCACCACTTTCCTACTCAGAGTCCGAAGGTACCTAATGGAATTACGCCCGCTATTCCATCTTTACATTCTTATTCTCCGTCCGAATCAGACGACTGATCTGTGCTGGAATCAGAAGTCCCTAAGTTTATGGAAATGTTCTAAAAAATACTATCCATCACGTGCTCACTTTCAATGTAATTATTCTCTACTTTCTTCACATAATCATACACTGATATCCATTTTTGGAAGAAGCGATTGCAGAGTCGGCATCTGCTTATGCGTAGCGTAGAAATTATGAGTCTTCTTATGACTTCTTCATCAAAACTGTCTACAGCTGCAACAATTTTCTTCTTCGGCTGTGATTTTTCCGGACTGGAGAAAGATCTGCTGTTCCTGCCTCAATATTTTTCCCTTCTTTCCTAATTCTTGCCAAGGTTTGCTTTGAAATACCAGTGGCAGCCAGTACTCTTGTACACACGCTTTTCAATGGAATTGATATTCCGTTTACAGCCTCTTCTGACATGAATTTCCATACATTGTATGCTATTTCATGTCCTTGACTATGAACTACTCTATGATTTCACACCTTAGACAATGCCATAATGAGGGCGGTCAGAAGGACAATGTTTTCAGTATTAGCAATAGCGGTAGTAGCAGAACGATCTGGACACTCGGAATGCTAGTAACCAACTAACCCAACACCCCTCCAGTTTAGTGTGAGGGCGAGTCAAAGCAAACGAACTAAAATGCGTCCCTCGCGCCGGTGCCATAACTTCTCGTCCGGGCTCTACCTACCAGATTCTCGAGCATTAGCATGGTGGAAGAACTGGTATGCGCCACCTCACGTGACCTCTACGCCAATACTATCTATGTTTACATTTGTCTACAGTGATTTTACTACCGAACAAAAACAAGTATACCAACCCAATTTGAGTGTGCTGATTATAGATCTGAAGTCCGTTTTTTTTCTATCACGCCACAATTTTAAAATAACATTTATGCTCGACCATGCCGAAATGTAGTAATTATACACCTGGTAGCAGCACTTTAATGGACCTCATTCAGTACACCTATTCATTAAAGTTCAGGTGTTCCACCAATCAGAAAACACCACTGTAGCAATATGAAAGCGCAAGTATCGATTATTCTCGGATATGCAATCGAAAGTCAACTAGCGAAACGTCACGGAGGCTGGAAATTCAACACTGTCGCAGCAGGTTATGTTCTGTTGCTATAATAATTACTGTTAATTGTAAATAATATTCAAATAAATTTGTCATCTCGTTTTTCAATGTCTAAATCAATTTCAAGGTTATATCAAGATTAATCTTTATTTTACTCTCTAGATTATATCAAGGTCAATGACATTTGTTTCTCGGAAAAAATCAATACTTTCGCGTCTGCGCACATCTCACAATTTAAGAGATATTGCACAAGGTAGAACGTATGGGCGAATCCAGAAATGAGTATAGAGTGTTAGTTGGGAGGCCGGAGGAAAAGACCTTTGGAGAGGCCGAGACGTAGATGGGAGGATAATATTAAAATGGATTTGATGGAGGTGGGATATGACGGTAGAGACTGGATAATCTTGCTCAGGATAGGGACCAACGGCGGGGTTATGAGAGGGCTGCAATGAACCTCCGGGTTCCTTGAAAGCCAGTAAGTAAGCAATACATTTAGATCCATTTTATTTATTTTATTGTGATTTTGCTACTGATCAAAAACAAGTGTACCAACCCTAATTTATGTGTGCTGATCACAGATCTGAAAGTCCATTCTTTTTTATCACGTCACAATTTTTAAATAATAACATTTTTAATTTTTAATACAAGGCGCTCGTAGACGCAAAGAAGATATTTCTCCCACCCCTTCACATTAGACTTGGCCTCAAGAAATATTTATGCGGGCTCTGGATCATGATGGCGAAGGCTTTAAGTATCTGAAGGAGAAGTTTGGGAGAGTGAAAAGTGATGCGAAATTGAGGGCAGGAATTTTCATTGGGCCAGAGATTCGACAGTTGATACGCGACACTACGTTCAGGTCAAAACTGAGTGCTCTTGAACTCGAAGCTTGGGACACATTTACATTGTACTAGTGTCAAATAGGTTTTTAGGAAAATGTCGAGCTGATAATTATGTTGAGCTAGTATATAAGATGCTTAGAGCATTTCAGAATATAGGTTGTCGCATGTCTTTAAGAATGCACATTCTTCATTCACACCTTGACAATTTTCCATCAAATCTGGGAGCTGTAAGTGACGAACATGGTGAGAGGTTCCATCAGGACATTTCAACGATGGAATTCAGGTACCAAGGTCAATACGGTCCGAGCATGATGGTGATTTCTGCTGGTTCCTACAGCGATCAACCACATGCCAACATAAGCGGAAAAGCAAAGAACTCAAGCATTTTTAACAGAGTTATTAGTGCTTACTACATGTTGTAAGTGTATATCTTCTTATAAATGTATTTCTTCTTCTTCTACATCATGGAATTAGGCCTTAGGCCTGTTTCCACATCAAGAGATCGAGTCTCTCCACCTTGTCATCGGACGCCCAACATTCCTTCTACCTTTAGCACAGTCTACTGTATACAGTCGCGAAGCTTGAAGTTTTTTTTGCAAATCTCGTGATAAAGCGCTCGAAGCGGTTAGCAACTAGAAACAATAGACTGTCCATGGTCGACTTTGGACTGTGTCGTATTTCTATCGAGTGCTAGCTCTTGCGTATTTCACATTGATGCTTGTGAAATGTTCGTTATTGATTATAATGAAAATGTTAATGGCTGAAATATAATAATTGGAATAATAATATGGGACAAGGAGGAGACGTTTGTAGTGCTATAAATTGTAGCAACAGTAAGAGAAAGAGGCCAGAGTTATCCTTTTTCCGATTTCGAAAGATTCAGAAAGGTTCCTGGGTTTCCACAAGAATGCCTTGCAGAAACAAAACTGTTAATTTGAAGTTCTTTGTGACTGTTAGAATACATTATATCCTTAAATTTCACAATGAAATGTTTCAGTCTAACCGAAAGGACATTAGATATTGGTTAAAGTTCTGTCACTTAGGCTGCTAAATTTCCAGAGAAATAAAGGTTAGGTCTACTTTTTTTTCAGAAGATATATTTTTAATTGTAGCTATTAATTTTGTTATTATTTTTATGTGTTATTTTACCAAAGACGTAGAAAAATTAAGTTTGTTTTAATCAAATTTATTGATCACGTTTTATTTTCAATTCTGGTGGGATTATTATTGCTTAGGCCTACTTTTTCTTCGAAGGATATGTTTTTAATTATAGCTGTTAATTTTGTTGTTATTTTTATTTTTTGCTTTACTAGAGACGTAGATAAAGTCTGTTACAATAAAATTTATTGATCACATTTGGTGTGATTATTATTGCTTAACCTCATCCCACTTTGTTAACTACGTAAGCCTACACTACAAGTACCGGTACACGTAAGTTACTCCATTAATTCATATTTCCATTATTATTGTTGTAAAGAGAAATGCTAATTAATATTTATTGGTTTCATAGTTAATTATCGTATCGCTATAATCTTGAATGAGTGAAGCTATTATAGTAAATTTCAGTTCGTTTTGCACAAACAAAAATTATATTAACTTATTTCTTGCAGGTATCTTCGAGTTTATGGTGGAATTTAATGTACTTCATTCAAATAATAAATAACTTTATGCATTTAATATTTCAATAATGGAAGGAAGGTGTTAATTTTTCCAAAAGAACACGACAACGAAAGTGTAACATATTTTGTCGGCTGCTAGGAGAGAGATCTGCGATGATGAGGCGATAGTAGCGATCCTAGTGGTGGGCAACTACCCATGTTTGCATTTTTACTACATATTGAGCTTCGCAACTGTATATAGTAGACTGTGCCTTTAGGTTGGTAGTGGAGTAAAATCAGTGGAAGCCTGTATGGTGGCATTCTTTGTACGTGCTGTAGCCAATTAGATTGTAGACTTTGAATCCTTTCTGTCAGGTTAAAAATATTTAATTCTGTTGTGATCTCTTCATTATATTTCTTGTCTAATAATGTATAGCCTGCTACTGAGCGTAAGAATTCGTTTCAGCTGCCTCTATTCTTCTTTTATTTGATCTGTTAAGTGTCCAATTTTCGCTGGCGTATGTCAGCATTGGTACTGCCATTGTTTTATAAAATTTTAGCTGTGTGGATTTTAGTGTTTTATTTTCAACGTTCTTCTCATTGTTCCACACACGTTATAAAATCTATTTAATTGTATGTTTATATCGTTCTTTTCACAGTAAGATACGTTGAATCCTAGATAATTGAAGTTATTTACCTGCTCTATTAATTTGTTATTAATCATTATTTTGCATCTTTTATGATTTGTACCTTCGAAAGCCTTTGGTTTGGTTTTCTTCTCAGAAATACTCATATTACATTCACTTGCGAGTTCATTCAGTTTATGAGCAGCAACTTGTAATTCGTCCTCAGTGTTACTAAAAATTACTTGATCGTCTGCGAACAGTATAGTGTTCAAGACTTCGTCATCAATTTTAAAATGAATATTTAGTTGTTCTTGCCATTGTCTAATGACATTGTCAATATATATACTAAACAGCGCAGGGGACAGTGGACAGCCCTGTTTAACTCCTTGGTTAGTTTTTATTTGTTTACTAGCCGTACCCGTGCGCTCCGCTGCACCCGTTAGAAATAAATATAAAGTAATTACATAATTAAAATAGGACGTTTGATCCAGGGAACATTCGTGTTTGATAGAAGGATAAATCGTTTAATATGTTACTTAATTTAAATTGCATCCAAATAATTAAGATGCGATCATCTTGGTCCACAGACACTCATTTGGTGCAATGACAATTCCTTTAACCTGTTTCTTAATTTTTATTACATGCAACCATAGTTTAATGAACATTGACATCATTTAGATTTAATGTGTATATTTTATTTTACTTGTTATAGGTTTCCATTGAATTATGGCAATAACTTAATTTTAACCCTTGTTTTCTACGTATTCAGTAAATGGGGCTTGGCCCACTATGGTTCTGAACCCTTCAAATAACTTAAATTATATAATATAATATAATATAATATAATATTATATTATATTATATTACATTACATTATATTATATCAGAAGTTACCGTAATAACATTATAGCATTATGTCCATCTAGAGAAACTACACTTTCCAATGGTGAAATAATAATTAATTATACAAATCAGGTTAATTTAGCTTCCGATATTACTTCATACAACACAGAAACATTCTCTGTAGGCTTTCTTTCATAGCTTTCGATTGTTGCTGTCCAAGGCCCCTTATAGACGAAGTCATTTGTTTTTAATTCATTACACGGCCTTAGATGGCAGTTATTTTAATTTTAAAACTCATTTATCTCATTAAATATCAGTCCTATCAAAATTTCGTAAAGAATAAAACTTATCGCACATTATTTTTAAAGAAACTTTTGTTATGTAACATTTTCACATAAATCAATAATAAGCGAGATATTTCGATTTATTTCATTCAGGCCCCCTTATAACCCCCCTTTTAAATGTATTTTGAATGCCATATAGCCTAAAATATAAGTTACAGTGAACTTAATTTATGTTCCAATTTTCATCGAAATCCGTTCAGCCATTATCGCGTTAAAAGGTAACGAACATACAGACAGACAGACATACAAACAAAAATTTCAAAAAGCGATTTTCGGTTTCAGAGTGGTTAATTATATATGTTAGGACCAATTATTTTTGGAAAATCGAAAATTACCAGAAAAAATTTCGGCTACAGATTTATTATTAGTATAGATTACTGGTGTAGTCTGTTCTTATTTTTATCTGTGTTCCGAAGTATAGACTCTGAATTACTTTTATTAGATGGTTCGGAAATCCTCTTTTATACATTATTTTCCATAATTTCTTTAGTGACACTTTATCAAAAGCTTTCTCGTAGTCGATGAAAAGCATATACGTTGGAAGATTAAATTCTCGTCTTTTTGAATAATTTGTTTTAATATTAATATTATCCGAGCATGAGCGACCTTTTCGAAATCCGTTTTGTTGTCCTGTCAGCACATATTCATTTATTATGTTTACGTGGCGAGTTAATATTTTAGCGAATATTTTATATGCTGCGTTTAGTAAGCAAATGCCTCTGTAGTTCTGGCAATCGTTTCTCTTACCTTTTTAACGATTGGGCATGCTATTCCTCTTTTCCAGTCGTCTGGGATTGTACAAGTCTTCCACCAGATATTGATTAATTCTAAAATCTCATTTTTACTCCTTCAGGCATGCATTTAAAAATATAATGTAACAATTGGAATGTAGATTATTTCAATTATTACTATTATTACTTACTTACTTACAAACGGCTTTTAAGGAACCCGAAGGTTCATTGCCGCCCTCACATAAGCCCGCCAGCGGTCCCTATCCTGTGCAAGATTAATCCAGTCTCTATCATCATACCTCACCTCCCTCAAATCCATTTTAATATTATCCTCCCATCTACGTCTCGGCCTCCCTAAAGGTCTTTTGCCTCCGGTCTCCCAACTAACACTCTATATGCATTTCTGGATTCGCCCATACGTGCTACATGCCCTGCCCATCTCAAACGTCTGGATTTAATGTTCCTAATTATGTCAGGTGAAGAATACAATGCGTGCAGTTCTGTGTTGTGTAACTTTCTCCATTCTCCTGTAACTTCATCCCGCTTAGCCCCAAAATATTTTGCTAAACACCTTATTCTCAAACAGCCTTAACCTATGTTCCTCTCTCAGAGTGAGAGTCCAAGTTTCACAGCCATACAGAGCAACTGGTAATATAACTGTTTTATAAATTCTAACTTTCAAATTTTTGGACAGCAGACTGGATGATAAAAAGCTTCTCAACCGAATAATAACACGCATTTCCCATATTTATTCTGCGTTCAATTTCCTCCAGAGTGTCATTTATATTTGTTACTGTTGCTCCAAGATATTTGAATTTTTCCACCTCTTCGAAGGATAAATCTCCAATTTTTATATTTCCATTTCGTACAATATTCTGGTCACGAGACATAATCATATACTGTGTCTTTTCGGGATTTACTTCCACACCGATCGCTTTACTTGCTTCGAGTAAAATTTCCGTGTTTTCCTAATCGTTTGTGTATTTTCTCCTAACATATTCACGTCATCTGCATAGACAAACAGCTGATGTAACCCGTTCAATTCCAAACCCTGCCTGTTATACTGAACTTTCCTAATGGCATATTCTAGAGCGAAGTTAAAAAGTAAAGGTGATAGTGCATCTCCCTGCTTTAGCCCGCAGTGAATTGGAAAAGCATCAGATAGAAACTGACTTATACGGACTCTGCTGTATGTTTCACTGAGACACATTTTAATTAATCGAACTAGTTTCTTGGGAATACCAAATTCAATAAGAATATCATATAATACTTCCCTCTTAACCGAGTCATATGCCTTTTGAAATCTATGAATAACTGATGTACTGTACCCTTATACTCCCATTTTTCTCCATTATCTGTCGAATACAAAAATCTGATCAATAGTCGATCTATTACGCCGAAAACCGCACTGATGATCCCCAATAATTTCATCTACGTACGGAGTTAATCTCCTCAAAAGAATATTGGACAACATTTTGTACGACGTCAACAAAAGTGATATTCCTCGAAAGTTACCACAGTTGGTTTTGTCCCCCTTTTTAAAAATGGGTACAATTATGGACTCCTTCCATTGTTCTGGTACAATTTCCTTTTCCCAAATAGCAAGTACAAGTTTATAAATTTCGCTCTATAATGCACTTCCACCCTCTTTTATTGTTACAATTTGTTAATCATCCTTTCATAGATTTTGTTTTTATTTACTACCATTTGACTTCCATTAAAATATAAACGTGATAAAAGAAAAATACACTTATACAGAGATACAGAGCTTACGCTTTAATGTAATTATCTTATAAACAAACCTGTCCGCCCTCTATTGACTACTTAATGCGGCCTGACCAATCTGAATGCTGCCACACCCTTGGCAACGCTATTTGAAATGTTTGGGCCATATTTACACAAACAAGCGAACCATACTGCATGCCACAGGAGGCGAGTGTGCTCTATTCCAGGCTTTTAGAATTCACTGTTATTACTCCACAACACGCCAGAGGTCGAAGTACGTAAAAATATAACGTCGCAGTTAAAATATATAATTCAAACATACCATTCCTCAAAGCTGATTGTTTTCAAATCGCCCACAGGAGTGCGCCATGAGCAGCTATCAATTCAACTCATACTAGGCCATTGTAGAGCATTCTATAAGCAACTCCCGGCCCTGGACACTAGGGACAAACATGGCGCCTTTGTCACTGCTCGGAAACGCCCTCTCTGAGCGAAGGCTTGTCATTCTCTCCAATCAACACACCCACTATGAGAATCTGTAGTGCTCGTTTGGTAGCAGATTCTGAGAATTCGATGGACGAGGGTAGACTGTTGTACCTTCAGCATAGTGTACCTTTGAACATTTTTTTGTCTTGCTCCGAAATAAAAATAGGTGAATATTGCTAATATGTGTGCCCTAAATCTGAATTTAAAATCCAAATTGCCCCATCACGTACCATTTTCCGGGGAAAATGAATTGATTTTTTTATGGAAAAATTCTTTCTTTTAAATTTTTCACTGCTACTGGTAAAATTGCAAATTACCCTAGGGATTCAAAATGCCTCATAATATTTGAAAAATATGTAGTGGATACAAAAATGATGTTACAGAGTTTAAAACATAACAACAGTAACAATATTTTATGCATATAATGAGAAAAAATCCCGGAATTTGAAATTACAATTAAAAGAATCTTCTAAATGACTCCTGTTTGTAACTAGACCCGGGACTGTCTTTTACAGGGAACCAACAATAGTCTGCAAGCATGCTGGATGATGATCGTCCTTTATATCGCCTTTCCATTTCCGAAATTTTTTGATGAAATCTTTCCTCATGCTCGTCGCTCCAAGATTATGAGAAAAGAAATCCAAATGAGAAAATAAAAAGTGTATTTTGAGAGACATTATAATCCATTTTTTCTCATATGCACTTGACATTGTTTCCACAAGTTCTATGTAGTTGTCTGCCCAGGATTTCCAAGGAAATTTGAGCAAACATCTTTGAAAGAGCGACATGCAATTTTTTTTCTGTAACGGAAAGTTTTTCCTCAAACAAAGAGTCAGCCATAACTTTGTGAATTTGTGGACCGATGAAAATGTACTCTTTTAATTTTCCTTCACTCAGAATGGTAAATTTTCCTTTTAAATACTGAAAATCACACCCTTGTTTGTTCATTGCGTAGATCCCACTTTGAACTTATTATGAAATTTACTGAATAGAAAGGACCAATATCTGTTTATTTATTAGAAGTACAAAAGAACATGCCAACAATTATAAGAAATCGGGAATAAGTCATAAACTCATAAAATGCATTAGCTTTTGTTTTGGTTTACAACACCCAACCCTGGGGGACAGCTTATCGAAAAGTGAAATCATAGTATATCTAAAAAAATTACGTTATACGAAGAAAAGAAATGCATTTTCGGATTCAGCGCACATCAAACCATAAAGAACACATTGTTTTAATTTGGAGCAAAATTCTTGTTGTTCGGTGTTATTTTAATAAAGTGGCTGTTAATAATTGAAGAGTCCACTGCAAGAATGATGGATGTCATTTGGAATACATCTTTCAGGAGAAGCAATTGAAAGTTTGAAATGCTTAGCGCTCAAAGCTTAACTGTGATTTTCCGATCATTACTGGACAATGACTATCAGTGTTAATGCCATGTAACGCTGTATGTACATTCTATATGTATTAAGCTATGCATTGACAGTCTTGGTTCATTTTCGACAAGAAAGTGACATCCATAATTCTTGCAGTGGACTCTTCAATTGCTTAATCTAGTACGAATTGTAATTAATAGCTTAACTTCTCACTTCCAAGCACAAGATCAATGACCAGCAACTGATGAAGTCTGCATATTTTTCAATGAATAGTATCGCTACTACGTCACATAACGAAAGCTTTCTTATCACTAACGTACACTCCCTCGCCGCTTCATCTTCCGCCATTCATTTCGTGAGTAACAAACAATAGTCTGTTATCACTCTGTAGTTAAGGGTGTGATTTTACGGTGATCATTTTACCCTGAATTCTGTGACTAAAGTGGTTTAATTTCGGTAAATATTTCGTAACAAAACAAGTGCATATTTCACACCCTAAAGAAGCTTAAAAAATAATAATTAAAAACATTTTAAAAAATTATTACTGAAATAATCGTGTTGAAACTAACAGAAAAATATAGCTTGAATCATTAATTAAATTCATAATTCAATTTCATTCGACTGTGAGGCTTAACGGCACTGTCTTCTTGATCTGACGAAGGAAGTTGTTGAGAAAGGAAATTACTGATGTCTGTTTGCGCTGCTCCCTGGAAGTAGTCCCTGAAACTATGCGTACATCGTTGCCATATGTTACACGCATGTAATGCTGAACGGTGAAATATCGATGGTGTTTTGTAAACAAGGCGCTATCAACAAAATCAGAAGATCTAAAAAAATTTGTGTGTGTATATTATATATATATATATTTATTTATTTATTTATTTATATTTAAGATCAATCATTTCATAAAATTTGTTACCTACTTTACCTCAGTATTTTCACTATTTTTTATTTTTTGTATGTTTCATACATGAAGGAAATGAGTCGATAGAGAAATGATTTATAACTCTTTATTAACGTAAAGCCACAGTCTAGTACAGCGTTTATCAAACTATGGTCCGCGGACCACCTGTTGTCCTCGAGGCCTGCCGTTGTGGTCCTTCAAAAAAGACAGAAGAAAAAATAAAATTCGAGCGAATTGCATATCATAGTATATAGCTTAAAATCTCAGAGTTTGGAAATGACACATGGTTCTCGAATTTCACTTTTTCTCTCAGTACAGGCATTTTATGAAATTTATTACCCTACCCGTCTATCGACTTCTCACTCTACTCTCAGCAACAAAAGAGGGATTTAGATCACTATACACGTGGTGTTTCTCGACATCTTTTCCCTGCACATCTGACGCTGCGCCTGTAATTCCAGCCAGGGACCACCCGAATTCATAACAGAGGACCAAAGTATGGAACCTTAATTCAATTTTAAAATATAAGTATACAGGTATTAAAATATGCTACCCCCCACAAACAAATGCACGGAACGTACCGGACTTCCAGCTTTGCATATCAGCGTATTCCGAATCTCACCGGACCGGTGGACAACAATGACGTCACGCTGCAGCGGAATAGGAACAAAACTGCTGGAAGGATCGATGGCTGTCATGGCGACTATGTAAGTGGCTACGCTAGCAAAATTTTGCGAAATTTACGTACTGCCATCTCGTTCAAAGAAAAGAGAGCATAAACAACTTTTTTCTTTTGTAATAACTGGTCCGTTGACATGTTCGCTCATAAGCCATTAACATATTGTTTTTACGTTGTGCTCATTACAAACAATACAGCAGAACACACCGCCATGACACAACAGTGCACGATGTCATTCGTCTGCTAATTCCCGCCCTATACAAAAACCAATCAGATTCACTGATGGCGGCTGATGGAGACTGCCACCACCTCTGCAAGTTGATGGCACCGGTGCGACACCGGTGGAGCATCAATGACGTCATCGGTGGAATTCGGAACACCGTGATGCCATTGGATTGCTCACCGGTGAGATTCGGAATACGCTCTTTTACATTCACTTAACCCACAAAAAGTAAATTTCCCTTTTCAGATAACTCAGTCTAGATCCGTAGTAGTGTTTCTATGTTTAAACAGCATGAAAATATCGAGCAATGTCGGCTATTGTCTCCTGCAGTGCACACACACACACACACACACACACACACACATACACACACACACACACACACACACACGTCCCGGCACCGGAACGTTTATTCAGAGCGATTGGCGTCACAGATCAGCACACGCGAGAGAAAACTGAAAACAGTTACATAAGTCAATGAAGTATAAACAATCACCGCTCACCGCAGAGCTGCCGAGCCACGCACTCGAGTGATGTGGCCACACTCCTAATTGTCTAAATTAAGATCGCGCGCTTCTATTTGAAACACTTGATGCCGATTATTTAGCGTGGACAGTCTGTGTAAGCTAGGTCAGCTAACACTAAACAACATTCATGCCGTCTATAGAATGAAGTGTAGCCCATTCATGGATGATGAACAGGGTTGCCAACTCGATTCTTAAAAACCTGCTACCAAAAAGAGCAGAAATCGCTAAATTGTTACATTGCCAATGTAACGTGAAATTATTTTGCTGCTGTGAATACTAAAATTCCCACTAAATTCCTATATCAGCAATACAAATTTTATTTTATTTTCTATATTCCTCTTATATTAATATATTATATTACTAGCCGTACCCATGCGCTCTGCTGCACCCGTTAGAAATAAATATAAAGTAATTACATAATTAAAATAGGACATTTGATCCAGGGAACATTCGTCTTTGATAGAAGGATAAATCGTTTATTATGTTACTCAATTTAAATTGTATTAAAAAAAATTAAAATGCCATCATTTTCATCCAGAGACCACTCATTTGGCCATAAAAATTATTTTAGGAATTACAGGAAACGAATGCCTATCAAGTTTTCTGTGCATAAGAAGCTTTTTAATCTTACCTGTCCTCGATTCACTCAGAAGTTACTGTAATAACATTATAGCATTATGTCCGTCTAGAGAAACTACACTTTCCAATGGTAAATTAATAATTAATTATACAAATTGGTTAATTTAGCTTCCGATATTACTTTATACAAACACAGAAACATTCTCTGTAGGCTACCGTATGTTTCATAGCTTTCGATTGTTGTTATCCAAGGCCCCTTATTGACGAAGTTATTTGTTTTTTATTTCATTACACCGCCTCAGATGGCGTTGTTATTATAATTTTGAAACTCATTTATCTCATTAAATATCAGTCCTATCAAAATTTTGCATGGAATAAAACTTATCGGAAATTATTTTTAAAGAAACTTTTGTTATTTAATATTTTTCACGAAAATTAATAATAAGGGAGATATTTCGATTTATTTAATTCAAGTCCCCTTATAACCCCCCTCTTAAATAAAATATTTTGAATGCCACATAGCCTAAATTCTAAGTTACAACGAACTTAATTTATATTCCAATTTTCATATAAATCGGTTCAGCCACTATCGCGTGAAAAGGTAACAAACATCCAGACAGACAGACAGACATACAAACAAAAATTAAAAAAAAGTGATTTTCGGTTTCAGGACGGTTAATTATATATGTTAGGGCCAATTATTTTTGGAAAATCGAAAATTACCAGAAAAAGTTCGGCTACAGATTTATTATTAGTATAGATATAAATTCACTGCAGCTGTAATTTTAATTTTAGTTCCCATTTTATTTTATTTTCTATATTTATCTTATATTAATACATTACATTATATAATTTCACTGTAGGAGATGCACTATCACCTTTACTTTTTAACTTTGCTCCAGAGTATGCCATTAGGAAAGTCCAGGATAACAGAGAGGGTTTGGAATTGAACGGGTTACATCAGCTGCTTGTCTATGCGGATGACGTTAATATGTTAGGAGAAAATCCACAAACGATTAGGGAAAACACAGGAATTTTACTGGAAGCAAGTAAAGAGATAGGTTTGAAAGTAAATCCTGAAAAGACAAAGTATATGATTATGTTTCGTGACGAGAATATTGTACGAAATGGAAATATAAAAATCGGAAATTTATCTCTTGAAGAGGTGGAGAAGTTCAAATATCTGGGAGCAACAGTAACAAATATAAATGATACTCGGGAGGAAATTAAACACAGATTAAATATGGGAAATTCCTTTTATAACTCGGTTGAGAAACTTTTATCATCCAGTCTGCTGTCAAAAAATCTGAAAGTTAGAATTTATAAAACAGTTATATTACCGGTTGTTCTCTATGGTTGTGAAACTTGGACCTCACTTTGAGAGAGGAACATAGGTTAAGGGTGTTTGAGAATAAGATTCTTAAGAAAATATTTGGGGCTAAGAGGTATGAAGTTACAGGAGAATCGAGAAAGTTACACAACGTAGAACTGCACGCATTGTATTCTTCACCCGACATAATCAGGAACATTAAATCCAGACGTTTGAGATGGGCAGGGCATGTAGCACGTATGGGCGAATCCAGAAATGCATATAGAGTGTTAGTTGGGAGATCGGAGGGAAAAAGACCTTTGGGGAGGCCGAGACGTAGATGGGAAGATAATATTAAAATGAATTTGAAGGAGGTGGGATATGATGATAGAGACTGAATTAATCTTGCACAGGATAGGAAGCGATGGCGGGCTTATGTGAGGGCGGCAATGAACCTCTGGATTCCTTAAAATTCAGTAAGTAAGTGTGGAAATAAGGCGAATAATTTGAAAGTGAGACGAGAGGTACAAAATCAGATGAAACTGTTCAAAATGCTCCTGCTTTCTACTGTACATCCTATCTTGAATTTGACAGAACTTTAACGAAAGTCGCCGGCGTGAAAATAACGCATTAGTCACTTGGCTAACCATGAAAATAGTATTTTCAGCAATCGAAGGCGACTTTCCGAGTGAAACAGTTACACGAAGTTTGTTAGAAGGCAATACAATGTCAAACATTCGTGTGTAGGTTGAAATCTTGCAGTGAAGTAAGTAGGTTAAGGCTAAGGATTCACAAGTTTGCTCCGCAATGGTAACATAAACCAGACACGTAGCATATCTTGAAATAAAACAGACAAAACTTGGCGTGATTAAGCTCAAGTTTGTGTCACAAGCTTTGAACTTGAGACTACTTTATCACGTAAATTGCAGACTAGAAACTAATGAAGTGCAATGTCGGGTAGTCGCTGTATGCAGCGAGAAATAGACGACCCTATCGCTAACCGGAAGAACTTTTTTCTGCACATTAGCTTCACAGTCCTTTCATGTTACTATATGTTCTGATCGTAAGAGCCAAAATGTGTAAAAAATTTCTAGGAATACCGGAGAATGCTTCTAACCTGGCAGCGTTACTAGAGATGGGAACCGATTCGAGTCTGGGAATTATTCTAGAAAGAAAAATCAAATATTTAGGTAATATTCTGTGTAGGAATGATTCGGCAGTTATGAAAACATGTATCTTTTGTATGAAAGTCGCTAATTGGAAATCGAATTGGCTGAAAGAGCTGGAAAGTGAAATAAACTGATTAGGTCTAAATTGGCTATGGAGAGAACTAGAGTCTATAAACACGAAAACTATCGGAAGAATAGTAAAAGAGAGGGCAAACGAAATTTCAAGACAAGATATTTTTAGTAATATGAAAGACCTAGGATCACTAAAATACTATAGGAAGGTTAAGCAGTTTTGGGAACAGGAAGAATATGTTAGACTAAATTCAAGGGAAGAGAAACGGAATGGCATGGTGGAGATTAGGTATCTGGAGACTCAAGAATAGGAGAGGAACGTAGTGAAGGATAAATGTCCTTTGTGTGGACTAGCTGAAGACGCAATGCATATTGCGTTAAAGTGTCAGGCAACGAATGATTTGAGAAACAGTTGGGTGGATAAAAAATTTCTACAAATAAACGCTATAGTAGCTTATAAAAATGAATGGTCACTTAAACGCAAGCAATCTGCAAAAATTAGGAAAATTTCTGTTTAGAGTTAAAATTAGATGGGAAGAGAAACAGCGTATTCCGAATCTCACCGGTCCGGTGGCATCAATGACGTCACGTTGCAGCGAAATAAGGAACAAAACTGCTGGAAGGATCGATGGCTGTCATGGCGACTGTACAAGTTGTTGTCTGTGCTACGCTAGCAAAATTTTGCGAAATTTTCGTACTCCCATCTCGTTCAAAGAAAAGATAGCATAAACAATTTATTTCCTGAACCGGTAGTAATAACTGGTCCGTTGACATGTTCGCTCATAAGCCATTAACATATTGTTTTTACGTTGGGCTCATTACAAACAATACAGCAGAACACACCGCCATGACACAACAGTGCACGATGTTATTCGTCTGCTAATTCCCGCCCTATACAAGAACCAATCAGATTCACTGATGGCGGCTGATGGAGACTGCCACCACCTCTGCAAGTTGATGGCACCGGTGCGACACCGGTGGAGCATCAATGACGCCATCGGTGGAATTCGGAACACCGTGATGCCATCAGATTGCTCACCGGTGAGATTCGGAATACGCTCAAAGTCAAAGCTCTAACGGAGATGGAATTGTAAATGTTGAGGAGTTACACGATAAGAAACTACAGTAGTCAATGAAGTAATAGAATAATTCTTAAAAGAGTAGGAGTTTTAAATAAAAGAGGTATACGTATTAGTTGATTATTATTATTACTTTTATCATTATTATTATTATTATTATTATTATTATTATTATTATTATTGTAAACAGAGGATACTTATAAGTTCAAATGTATTAATTTTTTGTTATATTTGTATAGAGAGTGACGGCGGATTAAGAACTGGAATACATCTAATCCGCCATGACGTGAACAATGATTGATGAAATAAATAAATAAAATAAATACATAAAAAAACATATTCTGATCGTTACAAATTTAGCAGAATCAAAAGCACCTTCATTTCCACCACAAATAACTGAGAGGAAAACACCCCATAATAATTCATTTGCGTTTGGTTATTTAGCTTCATTATGCTCTTTGCTAGTACAAATATCATCTTCTTTTCTATGAAACTGTGAAAATACAGATGTACAATTTCTCGGCGTTTTAAAAATGTTTCAACTAAAATGATAAAATACAATTATTCTATAAAATGCTAATATTCATTAACAGCTCAGTGCAGTCGTGAACCACCTTTGCTCCATCACCGAGGTATGACGTCATTAGTCTTACAACACCGTTCCCTGGGGAAAGTCCCAGAGCGACAATAAAATATTCCCCACGAGTCATGTAATGGTGGAACATAAATCACAGAAGGTAACAATTCTGCACGTAAATGTAAAATTGAACACGACCGCAGGAAAAAAAATAACTTCCTTATTTATTTAGAAGTAAGATAATTACTGGAAGATTCTCGAAGGTTATGAAATAACACACTCTCCACAGGACAAGGTGCAATTCTTAGTCAGAACTAAGTGTCGGATTCTGCATATTAAATTTTAATAAGCGATTCAAGAAATTCTAAAGACAAAACATGAAGAGAGAAAAGTTGAGCCCAAAAGTTTATTTATTCCCTGGTATAACACTAGAGAGGAATTAAGCCCGCCATTAGTCCTATCATGTGCAAGATTAATCCAGTCTCTATCATCCCATACCACCTCCCTCAAATCCATTTTAATATTATCCTCCCATCTACGTCTCGGCCTCTCGAAAGGTCTTTTTCCCTCCGGCCTCCCAACTAACACTCTATAAGTATTTCTGGATTCACTCATACGTGCCACTTGCCCTGCCCGTCTCAAACGTTTGGATTTAATGTTCCTAATTATGTCAGGTGAAGAATACAATGCGTGCAGTTCTGCGTTGTGTAATTTCTCCATTTCCCTGTAACTTCATCTCTTTCAGCCCCAAATATTTTCATAAGAACCTTATTCTCAAACACCCTTAATCTCTGTTCCCCTCTCAAAGTGAGAGTCCACGTTTCACAACCATACAGAACAACCGGTAATATAAATGTTTTATAAATTCTAACTTTCAGATTTTTTGACAGAAGACTAGATGATAAAAGCTTCTCAGTCGAATAATAACAGGCATTTCCCATACTTATTCTGGGCTTGATTTCCTCCCGAGTGTAATTTATATTTGTTACTGTTGCTCCAAGATATCTGAATTTCTCGACCTTTTAGAAGGAAAAATCATCAATTTTTATATTCCCATTTCGTACAATGTTCTGGTCACGAGACATAATCATACACTTAGTTTTTTATGGATTTACTTCCAAACCTATCGCTTTACTTGCTTCAAGTAAAATTTCCGTGTTTCCCCTAATCGTTTGTGGATTTTCTCCTAACATATTCAAGTCATCCGCATAGACAAGCAGCTCGTGTAACCCGTTCAATTCCAAACCCTCTCTGTCATTCTGAACTTTCCTAATGGCATATTCTAGAGCGAAGTTAAAAAGTAAAGGTGATAGTGCATTTCCTTGCTTTAGCCCGCAGTGATTTGGAAAAGCATCATATAGAAAGTGGCTTATACGGACTCTGCTGTACGTTTCACTGAGACACATTTTAATTAATCGAATAAGTTTCTTGGGAATACCAAATTCAATAAGAATAATATATAAAACTTCTGTCTTAAGCGAGTCATATGCCTTTTTGAAATCTATGAATAACTGATGTACTGTACCCTTATACTCCCTTTTTTTCTCCAATATCTGTCGAATACAAAAAATCTGGCCTACGACTGCAGCTAAAAAAAATTTGCAAAGAATTAAAATGACTTTCCTAAGTCACAAAATAAGACTATTACATTAACCCACGTATTTACAATAAGAAATAGAAAAGAGTAAAAAGTTAAAATATCTGTACATGTGATTGAATATGTAGAAGGCAGGAAGTAAATGTGTCATCTTATACAAAGCATGGCACATAGAAGGAGATTCTGTCGTCAGAACTACTCTTCAGCCAACTTTTTAACCCCGGGAAAGACACAGTAGGGGAGATCTGGGTACAGTAAGACAGGGAGAACAGCGAGACATTTTTTATTAGGTGGCAAATTTTGATGTTGAGATGTTGGTAACAGTGGAGTTGTATGTTGCATGAGTAAAGTAACAGTATTTTCATACTCGATTTGATTCTAATTATAAAGGTGAGTGATGAAAAAATAATTCGTAATTTTTCACTCTAGAAGTAAAATTTTGGCTTGTGTTTAATGAAGGTTATATTGGATATACAAATGAGATATAAATATGAATGTTTTCTTACTTAATACTATGGCATTTGAGATTATGTTTGACAAAGTTTCGTCTTTCTTGTTTTAATTTTGAAGTGATGGCGTCATTTTTAAATTAACTATGCGTAAAAGGAACAGTGAGACATGCCATTGAAGGGTACACTGAGACGTCTCACTGTTCCCATGTACCAATGATTTGCAAAAACAAACTGTAATTATATTTCATTTACCAGTAACTAACATTAAAAATGAACATACTAGTAACCAATTTAGGAACTGTAGCTTAAAATAATGGATACATTACATTTTAATGGTTTCATGAATAAAAAATTATTCACAAAATTTAAGAAAATGCTAAAAAATAATAAAGAATTATGGTACATTAAATTCTTATAATTATAAGCTTTGTTGTCACCAAAAATTCATTCCATTTTTTCCGCAAAAGTTTGAAATGTCATGGAAAATTCACTTTTCCAAATGTTCCAGATGTTTCAATGGTTTCGAAGTCAGACATCAAAATGATTCTAGATAAGCCTACAGAACATGTCAAGATAAAGAGACATCAAGTTTTTGTTTTCTTTTGAAATAAATGTAAATCATTTCAATGTCCGTTAATAGACACTGTGGTGTCTCACTGTACCCTCCTGAATGGGAACAGTGAGACATTTGCATTTTTTTGACAAACACATATTGTATATTATGTCCTTTATCTATTAACATTTTTGTTTATGTATTATTATACTCCATGTTTTAATGTCTATTTCTATTGCACTTGATTTTAAAAATACTTGAATTATCACTTGCATACATATGTCTTAATATTTTGTGTCTCACTGTACCCACTACTCCCCTACTCAATTTCTCATAAGGCCGAGTGGAAATGAGTAGAGATTCCAGATTTACGTAAAGGATCAAGGACTAAAATAATTACCATTTTTTCCAATAGTCATTACCGTGAAACGGACTGGCACAATTATAATGAATATTAGGCGTAGCAAATATTAAGGCCAAGCTAGACAATGGCCTTCCTTTCTTTGTTTCTTTATCAGTGTCGGCTTAATGATGAAAACGGGGATTATTTAATTGCAGTGAGCAGCGGCGAGCTCAATTCTAAAAACCCTGAAAACTTCTGTAGACCGAAGTAATGTAAAAACGTGACTAATTTGGCATTATATTATAGCAAGGGCTGACTTTACACGAAGCGGAAGGCGTGCTGGGGAGAATATCTGAATATGTGACTGCAGGTTTCATAAGACAAGTTTAAGAAATACAGAAATAGTTAACTTCAGAGTTTATAACTTAAGAAAATGGTCTTACTTTATTTCATACTGCATAAGTTATAATCTTGAACATATTATCGAGTTATTCTCTCAAACGAGGAAGAGATATACAAGTCGGAAAACTGTAGTTTGTGAACAAATAAAACCAGGAAGAGAGACATACCGAAAAGAAGATATACCTGCTTATGCTTTGTGCTGTGAATCCGCAAGTATTTCGACAAAGTTTAGTCTGATTATTTTTTTATTCTTTGGGACAATGGAGACTACGATCTCAAGAATGCACATTTTCATAACCTCTACGTATTCTTGATGTCTAGTGCTCTAGAGCAGCGTTCCTCAAACTTTTTTGAAGTGGGACCACCTTTTTAAGTCAGAACCAGCTCCGCGGACCACCTTACTCTTGTTCCCTTGGAAAGCAAATTTATCATTTTGTAGCATATTTTAATACCAGTATACTTATATTTTAAAATAGAATTAATTAATTATAATACTTTTCTAATTATATTTTTGTAGCCAATCAGAAGTATAACAAATTCTGTGCATTGTTGATTCATCGCTTGCCTATTAGCAGTCAGTTGTTTGAAATCCTTCTTATGTGGTACAAGATAGTAGTTGTCCATGTCTCTGTTAAATAGTGTCCATTATAAATAACGGAAAACTGGCTTCGATCCGGATGTTTGAAAAGAAAGGAACATGATGATACGCTTCACTTAGGCAGTGCTAATAGTTCAGAAGCTGTGTGTGAAGAAATACGCGTATATTAATATCAGTGATTGTAGTGTCATTAAAGAAATATCTAGTCCTAGTGGTAGCTGTTCAAAGAAAAAATAATTTCGTAAATATGACAAGAGTTATTTGGAACTTGGATTTGCTTGGTGTGGCAATGGAGTGAACCAAAACCTCGGTGCGTTGTTTGTTACGAAGTGCTTTCAAACGAGTGTATGAAACCCGCGAAATTGAAACGGCACTTAGAGACGAAACACGCAAGTGTAAAAAGTAAACCTGTTGGATTTTAAGATAGGCGGAGTCTAAAATTTCTTATATCGTCATCTGGAAAAACAAAATAAAAAACATGATGCAAAAACATACCTGATTTTCAGCAAGTAAAGATGCAATTTGGCACTTCTATTATTGGTGTACGACGTACAGCACGTGCCCATTTCAATGTGCAGACTGGGTATCGGTAAAACTACTAAGAAAGTCATCAATACATTAAAAGGTTCGGTACTCTGTAATAAATTCGGGTGGTCCCTGGCTGGGTTACAGGCTCGGCGCTAGATAAGCAGGGAAAGATGGCGAGAAACGCCACGTTCATAGTGCTTTAAAGCCCTCTTTTGTTGCTGAGAGTTGAATGGGAAGTGGGTAGACGGGTAGGGTAAGAAATTTTATAAAATATCAGTACTGGGAGAAAAAGTGAAAGGCGATTGCCATGTATCATTTCCAAACTCTGAGATTTTCAACTATAGTGTGATACGCAATTCGTTTGAATTTTATTTTTTCTTCTGTCTTTTTTGAAGGACCACAAGGGCAGAACTCGAGGACCACAGGTGATTCGCGGACCATAGTTTGAGAAACGCTGCTCTAGAGAGATGAGTCCACACCTGTGGAGTAACGGTCAGCGCGTCTGGCTGCGAAACCAGGTGGCCCGGGTTCGAATCCCGGTCGGGGCAAGTTACCTGGTTGAGGTTTTTTCCGGGGTTTTCCCTCAACCCAATACGAGCAGATGCTGGGTAACTTTCGGTGCTGGACCCCGGACTCATTTCACCGGCATTATCACCTTCATATCATTCAGACGCTAAATAACCTAAATGTTGATACAGCGTCGTAAAATAACCCAATAAAATAAAAATAAAAATAGAGAGATGAAACAAGGGGTACTAACATGCATAAACTGATGTGACATAAAAATAATACCTCTGGACATATATAACCAATTTGTATGAAATTTGGTATGCTTATTGTACACATCTGTCTGAAGCTACTATCTAAAGTTCAACCACCTACTTCTAATACAAGCAATCGTGCAATGATTTCTTTTTCTCTTTTACGGAGGAGGGACCCGAAGGCTAGCACTCCAACCTGAGGCTTATTGTGCTTACCACTCCTATTCTATGAATGACTGGGTAGCCGAACGGCCGCGCTCTTGTACAAGTACAGCACGCCGCACCGTGAACTTAACCCGTGCTATGGTATGGATGATGATATGTGAATTAATAATGATGAAATGAGTTCGAGGTCCAACGCCGAACGTTACCCAGCAATTCTGCTTCAATTGGTTGAGGGAAAACCCCGGAAAAAACTTGCCCAACCAGGATTTGAACCCGAGCCCGCTCGTTTCATGGCCACACGTGCTAACCATTACTCCACAGCGATGACTGCAATGATTTAATACATTACTATAAAAATAGAAAGTATCAATTTTCTCAGAAAATACTGCATGGAATTAAATGATTTTTCGTAGTTATTATTAGATATGTCTTCTGTTGATCCCAAGGCATGACAAATGTCTCAATTCCGGTAGGAAATATGTCGAAAAATAGCTCAACAATTGCTGTATCTGTTCCAAAAAATCTTTCCAAGAAACTGTGTTTTCTTTCTGTAAACGGCCCAGGGAAAGTTATTTTTACGACCCTCGTAATTGCGGTGGAGTTGCCAAAATTTGTATAAGCACTTGTTTTGGCATTATTAACATGGTGGAAGAAAAAAACTTCTCTATCTGCTTGTTATATCAGTTGCGAAAGAGATACGAGTAAATTGCGAAGACAATTAGAGACGGAAGAATGGCCGCTCACGAGGCGAGGACGAGCAAACAGATCGGCTTGCGGCGCTATCAAGCCGGCAGTTGTTCTGCTGCGACATTCCTTTGATGTTTGCATTTCAGAGAGAGGCAAACAGAAAATTCCAACACGCAAGTGTAGCTTGTTTCTCCTCTCATTTTGTAAAAACAGTCAACTATGTCTGGGTAACAACACAATCGCAAGTTCAAGAACTGAATTCTAAACGGGAATAGTTGTACAACAACTACATAAACAAGATGCTTTGAAGAATTACCTGACAAGAGAATTATCTGCAGTTTCACAGTAGATACTTTGAACAATGCAGAAGACAAATTAATTAACACTTTTCGGATTATGTATGGTAAGACTTTCCTGTCTTAAATTTCAACGTACCTCGTTTACATGTTTCGACCAGTAGAACTTGTTATAAACGAGTGTCGTAGTAACCGAAATTCACATTATCAATCCAGTGAGGTGGAAAATGAAAAATAACAAACTTAATTAGTCTTATTTTAGACTTATATATTCTCTTTTAATCATACCATGAACATAATAAAATACACGTACAATTATAAATACAGTATTCTGTATTAAAACAGTTTGTTCCGTACTCACTAAACTTCTTTACTTAGGAGTCAAGTAATCAGTCATTTTACTCTGTTGTCTCCTACTTGCCCAATATACACTTTCTAAATTACGTTCTACGAGTATGTTCATAATTTCAGTTACAATTTCACTGCGCCCTCCTCTAGCGTCCATCCATTCTGTTCAATTGCAGCAACAATTTTATCCTTGCTCTTCCAAATCGTTTGGATTGTGGAATTAACTAGGCCAAACTCACGACACATGTAAGCTTTTTTAATTTCATTCTTAATTTGATGAATCACTTTAACGTTTTCTTCCAATGTTAAAACTCTTCTTTTAGTGGTCATACTGCGTTAAAATGCGTCCATTTAGTGAAATTGATCGCACGCAGCTACCGTTAATACCACATGAATTCGGGCGGGTGAATCTGTCTGCATTTCAGGAGTCTATGAAAGAAGGGGACAGTAAAGAATTTGCCAGGTTACCAGATTTCAACAAAATATATCTTAAAATACTTTGATTCTTAGAAAATCGTATTCCAAACTGAGGTTGAAAATGACGTTATATGCGAGGTAGACGCATATACGTTTGTCGTATTAAGCAAGGTAGGAAAGCATATGTCTTATGGGGAATTAGTTGGGACCACAGAATATTTGACGTTATAGGCGAGGTGTCGCACAAAACGAGGTCGCTATAACCAAGTTCTACTGTATTTATGGGTGGTTGTTTTGGCGCCACTTGTTCTGTTTCCTGTGAGGGTGTGTTCCTGTGGTATAGTGTAGAGTCAAAGATTGTGTATGTTTTGAAGTTGAGTTGTGTGTTGAGAATTTCGTTGGGGTGTGTTTTCGTGTGTCTGTATATTTTATATTGTTCTAGTGTGTTTAGTTTCTGGCTTTTGGTTGGATGTGTAGTATTTCGTCTCGTTTCTTACCTTTCGTCTCGTTTCTCTTATCTATACTCTAACCACGACGTAAATACCAGATCACTTATCTGTGGCACGCTAAATATACCTCTTCATAGAACATCTTGTTATTCCTCATCTTTTACAATATCCACCTCGCGTCAATGGAATTCCTTGTCACAAAGTATTAGGGCTGCAAGACAACAAACACCTTTAAGAACAGCTTAAAAGATAACCTTATTAGCATTTCACTCCAATCATACTGATTTAAAATATTACTGACTACACTGTTGCTTTTTTCTTTAGACATCATCCTGATTGTGCTGCATTTTCAAAATTGTCTCATAATAATCTCTTTCTATTATCTAATATAATTTGAAATATATTAACATTCTATGTATTTTAGTTTAATTCTGCTACCCAGTTTATTTCAGTGTTTAATTAATAGTTCATAGTATTTTGTTGTTTAATTTAAATAACTCTTGTATACATGTAACTCTCATCTAAATCAAATTGTTGAATTCTTTGTAAGTTCATGCATATGTATATACATTTTTGCTGGTTGTGTGGAAGAGAAGGCCTGGCCTTAACTCTGCCAGCTAAAATAAATCATTATTATTATTTCCATGTATGTGTTGATGTCTCTGTGGGTGTGGTTAGCATTTGTGATGTGTTCTGCATATGTGGAGGTGTTTTGTAATTTTGTTATGGCTGTGATGTGTTCTTTGTAACGTGTTTGAAATGATCTGCCTGTCTGTCCTATGTAGAAGTTGTCGTAGGTGTTACATTTGAGTTTGTGTACGCCTGTGTGGTTGTATTTGTTTGTTTGTGTGTTGAGATGTTTTTGTAACCACACCCACAGATTGTTGAATAGCTATCTACATTTTGTGTAGTTGGATATAAGCAAATTGTGTTAAGTGATCTGAATGTTAAATTTTCAAGTTTGTGTGAATTATGCTTGTTTACTTTTCAATTGACGTGGAACGTTGCCTCGTCACTAAAAATTAATTTGGCTGAAAGGTCTTCATCATCCGCCGTTAGTGTCAATAAATTTTCACAGAAAACATGTCGTTCTGCATGGTCATCAGGTTTCAACTTATGCACTAATTGCAGTCTATAGGGGTGAAATTGCAGACGAGAACGTAGGACCTTGGAAACGGTGGATTTAGAAATGTTAACTGCAGGCTAACTCTAGACACATAATTTCATTACAGACGTGGACAAATTATTAGCAAAATTTAAGATTTTTATTATATATTTTTACAAAATATGATTCTTCAATTTAGACTACAGTTGACATTTTTGTGTATTTCCAAATTATTAGCAAAATTGAAGATTTGTATTGTATATTTTTCAAAATTTAACTCCTCAATTTGGACTACATTTGATATTTTAGCATATTTACAAATTATTAGCAATACTGAAGGTTTTTATTGTATATTTTTACTAAATTCGACTCTTCAATTTGTACCACAGTTGACATTTTGGATATTTCGAAATTATTAGCAAAACTGAAGATTTTTGTTTTACATTTTTACAAAATTTGACTCTTCAATGCAGTTGACAATTTTGCTAATTTACAAATTATTAGCAAAATTGAAGACTTTTATTGTATATTTTTTACAAAATTTGACTCTTCCATTTGAACTACAGTTGACATTTTTGCATATTTCTGTCTACTGTAATGATGGAAATATCCAAAATTGTCAAATGTGGTCTAAATTGAAAAGTTAAATTTCGTAAACAGAATTATCATAAAAATCGTCCATTTTGTTAATAATTTGTCCACGTCTGTATGTATGAAGTTTCCGATAAGCAAGTTATAATATTAAGTATATTGAATAAATTAAAGAGTCTGTGCTTATCTAGTATTAGGCCTACATTTGTAGCATTAACGTTTTCAGTACGTGTGTACCATTTTCAAATGCGAATGCCTGTTACATTTAAATAGGTCTGCTTGACTGTGGAATTGGAACATTCATGAACATCATTGATGCTGTTAATAAACTACATGAAAACACAACTTAAGGATAAAATAGATAAAATGCATATGTTAACAATGGTTCACGTGATCACTTCGATGACATGTTGTTAGAGTGGTCTTCTCTTAATGTGGATCATCGTGGTTAAATATTATAAAATATCCAATATAATGGTAAATGTTAAAAATGCTGTACTTGTGTAACAACTCTCCCACCAAGCTACAACCAGGTAATACAAAACCTACATTACGTAATAATAATAATAATAATAATAATAATAATAATAATAATAATAATAGTTTTATTTTCCTGGCAGAGTTAAGGCCATCAGGCCTTTTCTTCCACTCAACCAGGATCAAATCGTATACAGAAAAAATACATACCGGTATACAAATATGAACTTAAAAATAATAATAAACATAATTAAGTAGAAAAGAGAGATTGGATACATATACACAATCAGTATTAACTTTGAAATAACAATAATAAAAAAATATATATGTAATAATAATAATAAAAAAGAGACTGAATACACTGAATACATAATCACAAACAGAAAAATACATTCTAGTATACAAGTATTAAGTTAAAAGAAAAAAAAAAAGAATTAATACATATGAATATAATCTCACAACTAAAGGAATAGTACAATTAGTATAATCAGCACAGCACGTGTTACATTGAGACAATGACAATTACCTAGATATTAGTGTTAATGGAAAAATAAAGTAATGACTGTGTAAAATAATAATAATAATAATAATAATAATAATAAAATAATTATAACTAAAAACTAGTTCTGTGCATTTAAAATATTTCTAAACAACCTAATTTTAAACAACTGGGGACTAAGACTACCCCTGATTTCCAGCGGCAGCGAATTCCATGAGCGGGCCATGGCTATTGAGAAAGAACTTGAGATGTCTGATGACGTGGTATTGATAGCAACAGATTGTGCTGTGAACGTGTATTACGATTATGATGTGAAGCTAGGAGAGTAAACAGAGAGGCAAGGTAGTTGGAATCATGTATAATTCGATATAGCAGGCAAAGAGAATGTACTAATCGTCGATCTTGCAAGCGGAGCCAGGAGAGTCGTAGAAAATATTCCGATATATGATCATGTCGGCGGATATTGAAAATAAATCGGACGCAGACATTATGTACACGTTGAAGTTTTTGAGAAAGTTCAGCACTTAGGTCACTATATAAAACATCACAATAGTCAAAGTGAGGCATTACAAGGGTCTGTACTAGAATTTGTTTTAGTTTAGTAGGAAGGAAATTTTTCAGGCGTTTCAAAGAATGCATGTATGACGTATCTAACGGGAAATAGTGCAACATATAGCATATATGAACATAAATGAACATTAAAACAACTCAACAAGACTACAGTGTTTTATAGTGATTATCAGTGCAAGTTAATTTTAACATTTACCATTTTATTGGATATTTCATAATATTTAACCACGATGATCCACATTAAGAGAAGACCACTCTAACAACATGTCATCGAAGTGATCACGTGAACCATTGTTAACATATGTATTTTATCTATTTCATCCTTAAGTTGTGTTTTTATGTAGTTTATTAACAGCATCAGTGATGTTCATGAATGTTCCAATTCCACAGTCAAGCAGACCTATTTAAATGTAACAGGCATTCGCATTTGAAAATGGTACACACGTACTGAAAACGTTAATGCTACAAATGTAATACTAGATAAGCACAGACTGTTTAATTTATTCAATATACTTAAGACCTAGACACATACTTTTGAGAACTATGTACAAACGCCTCCCGCACCTGTTCTACAGTTTCCGCACTAACAGGCCGTTTCTCTGAATGGCCTTTCCTTTTATCACATACGCATCCATGCTCTACAAAATCTCTATACCACTTCAGAATCGTTTTGTCAGTTGGTGTCTCATGATGAAAATTCCGTCTGAAAGCACGCTGTACTCTTACTACACTCCGAGTACTATGATATTCCAATACACACGAACTACGTTCCTGTGGATTCGCCATAACCTAAATAACCCTCTAAATGCTGCAGAATTCACACAGACTTGAAAATTTAACATTCAGATCAGACTGCTTATATCCAACAATGCCTTAAAACAGCGGTGACCAAAGCGGATGTCGTAATTACATCGTGTAATCGGAGACATTCAAACGGGTACGAGGAGTTTCCTTTTGTATATTGCTGCGTGTTTTATTCACGTACTGAAGACAAGCAGTGGCGGTATCATGTCGCTCTACAAACTCTGTCTCTACAAGCAGTAAGAGGTGGTTTCGTAAAGAATGTTGTTCTGTCGGACAAAATTTAATATGTTTACTTTGCTCAACGGTTCAATTAGAGTATATAGAAACATTAATTGCCAAACTGAATAATGAATTATAATTGTTATTATTATTATTATTATTATTATTATTATTATTATTATTATTATTATTATTATTATTATTATTATTACTGACCACTAAGTATGTATTTCTATAATTATTCTGTACGTGCATGAATAATGATATTTTTAGATCTCCCTAGAAGGATAAAATTATTAGGTTTTATCTCAATTTTAATCTTCTTAATCTTTAGATGAGGGTAACTATTTAATAGTTATTCATTTAATAATAATATTGTAGAAAAACTGATTCAATATTATGTGCCAACGAATTGTTAAATGCCAGGAAATGACATGTCTTAAATCATAGCCAGGAAGAGAAAGATGACACAAATAAATGTAAGAAAATCAGCTACCTAATGGGGTTTGAAATATCTCGTGCTCTAAAGCCTTTTAATAGAACAGAATTTCTCAAAAGAATAATGATTAAAATAGCTTAAATAACTTGTTCATAATAAGTTTTTAATTTTGAAAAACTACGAATTTCTCGACCAAGTATCGAGAGAAGAATTTAGAAAATTCCTGATTATATTCAAGAGGAAGGTTAAAAAAGAAGCAAGAAAAATCTTACATTATTCACTGGCTCTTGATGACAGTAGTGACATTACTGATACAGCGAAGCGTGAGCTTTTCATTGGCGGGATTGATCAAGATGTTAGTACAGGAACCACCACTGGTTGTAGTTTTCATGCCAAGTACCTTTCCTCCGTCTCCTTACTTCATAGGCTGTCTGCCACATGTAATCATTGCAGTTCGAGTTTTGGTCACCGCTGCCTTAAAATGACAAGCGAAGTAGCAGAAACGGCGTTTTTTTCTTCTTGTGCTGCCATCTGTTGTTTCGGTCAACAATGATCAAGTACGCATTTCCTGAAATTCTAATGACCCGGTATGAATATCATAAAACAAATAGTGACAGAATTATAGCAGTTTATAACCTCGGAATATTTCTGCGGGCACACTGTACATTAGTTACATAAATAACTATTAAATTTATGGTAGAAAATTTAAATTTTAGCAAGGATTGTTCATTTACTGATCACTGTGTCATGCAACACGAAACACCTTACAAGACAATAATAAATTACATATAAAACAGTTCCCATTCCCCATTAAATTTCAAGCGGAAATGACGTAGTAAACTGAGTCACGGTCTCAACTGACTGACAAGGAGTGCAAGACCACATCACTCACAGCCAAAGGCTCGCCCATTGCAAACTATCAGACACCTTCATTCGGCATGAGATTCATTTTCCGCTTCTGTGGAGACCTTCCCTGTAAATTCAGTCTCATTTACCAGGTTATGCAATAACCAATCGTGTTTGCTTGCCGGTGACATAATAATTAAACACACCATTAAATATAACCGATGCATAAAAGGTCACGACAAAACTTCCCTCCTGTAAAATTTACTGCAAGCAAAAAATGACAAAATAGACTAACGGAGTGCTAATATTTCATGGCCCTATTCCAGGAACCAAGCAATTTTGTTTAATAGCAACAGGGACTTATATCCCACGTCGTACGTCGATTCTGAGAACGTTTCAACCTTCGAGGGGGAAGTGTTTGCTCAGCTGCAATGCGACCTCGGTACGGGTTCTGTAGAATCACCACCAGGGGGTATTTTGACATGCTAAACGGCCGCCTCGAAATTGAGAGTTGTTAAAGACTGAGGACAACATTTTGTTACAATTAGGGCTATTTCTTTTACTTGATTTTATTTATATTACACAGTAGCGTAGATCGTTCGATAGACGTGGGTTCAAATACCGACTATGCTGATTAACTGGATGTTTCTTCTACGTTTTATCCAACTGTAAGGAAAATGCCAAGTAATTCTATGGCAGATTCTCATACTTTTCTCGCCGAATACATCTATCACCAATTTCACCGACAAATACAATGAGCAATCAGGCTTCGATGCTTTCCATAAAGAAAGGAAAACAAGATTAGGTATTTAATGACGCTGTATAAACGATTAGTTCAATATGTATCGTGAATAGAACTGGTGATAGTGAGATGGTACTTGGCGAAATTAGGACGAGGATTCACCAGAAATTGCCTGACATGGATGTATAAACAGGCTGTAACTATACAATGGAAATTGCTCTGCAGTAGTTATATACACGAAACCCCTTGTTTAAGCGTTGTATTTAGAGTAAAAATGGCCGCCCCTCTAACAGCTGTTCGTATCGACTGTCATTTTATGATAATGGTTGCCTTGTAACCACAGAAGAACAAACCAACGAGCACAGAATAATTAGAATAATATTGCTGTAGCTTGTACTCTTTGACCAAAATATAGTATGGTAATTGATTAGAGCCAGTTGTACTATCGATAATTAACACGGCACACTAGAGAGCTCTACTGGATGGAATAGAGAACCTCAGATATTCTATTACCTTTCGTAACGAAATAACGACGAAACTATGACGTAGTTGTGTAACAGTTATACTGTTATACACGACGTATGTAGTGATTATTAGTAAGGAATTTACAAACTACTTATAAACGAGCTACTGATTGTATAAGTATAAGACAGTTAAACGTCTGTATATAGAGTGTTTAATGGTAAGACTGTATGTCTATTACAACTCATCGCTACGAGTGATTGAAAACCAAACACACATAGAATGCCAATGATTTTATCTCTTCAATGACTTTTTTACCTGAACATAGTATCACTAACGGGTAATTACTGCTATTTTAAGCTTTTAAATATTTTAAATTTTAAATTTGTGCTTACAATATGACCTAAAATTGGTTATATAACATGTCTACACTCAACTCAAGTGTGGTTATATATTACAGACGTGGACAAATTATTAACAAAATGGACGATTTTTATGATAATTCTGTTTACGAAATTTAACTTTTCAATTTAGACCACATTTGACAATTTTGGATATTTCCATCATTACAGTAGACAGAAATATGCAAAAATGTCAACTGTAGTTTAAATGGAAGAGTCAAGTTTTGTAAAAAATATACAATAAAAGTCTTCAATTTTGCTAATAATTTGTAAATTAGCAAAATTGTCAACTGCATTGAAGAGTCAAATTTTGTAAAAATATAAAACAAAAATCTTCAGTTTTGCTAATAATTTCGAAATATCCAAAATGTCAACTGTGGTACAAATTGAAGAGTCGAATTTAGTAAAAATATACAATAAAAACCTTCAGTTTTGCTAATAATTTGTAAATATGCTAAAATATTAAATGTAGTCCAAATTGAGGAGTTAAATTTTGAAAAATATACAATACAAATCTTCAATTTTGCTAATAATTTGGAAATACACAAAAATATCAACTGTAGTCTAAATTGAATAATCATATTTTGTAAAAATATATAATAAAAATCTTAAATTTTGCTAATAATTTGTCCACGTCTGTATAAGACTAATTTTAACATATTACAAGTTTTATTAAATGTTATTTATTGCCAACTAAAATGACTTAGAGCCACTCCAGTATTCACATACATTTTATAATATTCTTATAAATGTTCAATTTTATAATATACACAAATTTTCTCTCACTGTACATCATCTGTGTTCAATGTGTCATTTATTGTGTTCTCCACCTTAAGATGACTTTCAAATAAGTCGAAAATATTTGTGTAAATATAACTTTGCAATGCAATAAGACGGGTTTCATGACTTGGACTGTGTATCGGTTCCAATCCTAACAATAACATGAATGTTTTTCGGTTGTCAAAATGATGCACTATATTTTCTTAAATGGAAACGCTACGTAGTGCTGACTCCTCTACAATGAAGTCGCGTAACGTAAGTTCACATTCAGTTCATAATGCTACAATAAAAAGGGACACACTAAAATAGAATAGATCGATACAGCAATACCAGAAACAATAGAAAAATAATCTATTTATCCATTCCATGACGACAGCCTGTGGCGGATGTTGTTTTAACACAATATACAGACCGCAGCTGTGGCTCACAACCACGCTTCGATATGCATGTTCCTCAGTTCTATCGTGATTCGTATTTGCTACTGTATATGTGGAAATCCCACACGTAATGGCTGCTACCCCGTGAGTATACAGTCTATATCACGTTAATGACTCAAATACTTTAAAAACAGAAAGCTGGAGAAGATCATCGTGTGGCTGAAAATTAATACAGAGTGTTCCTCAGGAAAGAGGTTTCGCTTAGGTAAATGCCATAGACTTTTTAATGTTATAGATCAGTGATGTCAAAGCAAGAGCATTTTTCTAACCTTGACGTCGTGCGCGGGCATCAAGCGCTAGGTATTGAATGAGGAAGGGTTGTGTATCTGAATAAGCAGCCTATTGGATTTAAAAAACAGTGGTGCACAAACTTTAAACGGAACGTGAAATTTTATGTCGTTATTTTTATATGGCTTCTTTCTGTTTGATATTATCTATATTTCCCGAAAAGACAAAGTAGGCCTATATGATTATGTCTCGTGACGAGAATATTGTACGAAATGGAAATATAAAAATTGGAAATTTATCTTTTGAAGAGGTGGAGAAGTTCAAATATCTTGGAGCAACAGTAACAAATATAAATGATACTCGGGAGGAAATTAAACACAGAATAAATATGGGAAATGAGTGTTATTATTCGGTTGAGAAGCTTTTATCATCCAGTCTGCTGTCGAAAAATCTGAAAGTTAGAATTTATAAAACAGTTATATTACCGGTTGTTCTTTATGGTTGTGATACTTGGACTCTCACTTTGAAAGAGGAACAGAGATTAAGGGTGTTTGAGAATAAGGTACTTAGGAAAATATTTGAGGCCAAGAGGGATGAAGTTACAGGAGAATCGAGAAAGTTACACAATGCAGAATTCCACGCATTGTATTCTTCACCTGACATAAGTAGGAACATTAAATTCAGACGTTTGAGATGGGCAGGGCATGCAGCACGCATGGGCGAATCCAGAAATGCATATAGAATGTTAGTTGGGAGGCCGGAGGGAAAAAGACCTTTAGGGAGGCCGAGACTTAGATGGGAAGATAATGTTAAAATGGATTTGAGGGAGGTGGGATATGATGATAGAGAATGGATTAATCTTGCTCAGGATAGGGACCAATGGCGGGCTTATGTGAGGGCAGCAATGAACCTCCGGGGTCCTTAAAAGCCAGTAAGTAAGTAAGTAAGTAAGTATGTAACATGTACCACGTATTAAAATTCTCCTGCGCAACATTCATCTATTAACTTCAGGAAGCAAACTTTAGAACAAAAAGTTATAGATTTGTAATCAGAAATTTGTAGAAAAAAAATCCTTTTGATAAAAAAAAATAAATTCGACAGCTCTTTTTAAATGCCACGCACTCATACAACCTTAATTTAAAAAATACATTAAACATATTTGTAATCAGAATTGAATTAAATCAATTTGGGGTATGAAAATATACATTCTAAAGAAGTGAAATAGCGAATAAAAATTTGTTTTAAAATTTTCGTGATTTACAGTGGAGTCTCAACTTAAAAGTCATAAGTAAGTAAGTATGGACAAATAACACAGATTGAAGAGAGATTACGGTTACAGCATTAACATGAAGGTGACTTTCATTCAGTGGAGTTCAGTTTAGTTCGTCGTAATGCAGTACACATTAAAACTGTGATCTTCATTATTTATATTAGGTACGTATATTATGAAGAAATCTTAAAAAATAATGTGTCGTGCTATATTTCTATGGAAAAGTCCGGGTTTTCAACTAACATCTTATTCAACAATCCATCATTTATTGAAATAGGTGAGAGAAAGAGCTCATTTCTAAATAAAGACTTTTTTAAGAAACAAAAGGATGCACAAGATTAGATCACATACACAATGAAGGCAGAGGAAATAAGTGCAGATTTATACCCTTAATGACAAAATAAAGGAATATCGTGAGAATTGGTTTCAGCATATGAACAGAATGCCGGGCACAAGACTACCCGAAACAGTGTTTGAATCCAAAGCAATAAGGACAAGAGATGTGGGACGGCGGAAGAGACTTTGGAAGGAGAAACTATGAAGCCGGAACAAGCGAATGCGCCTATCCCGTTAATTGGAGAATAATAATAATAATAATAATAATAATAATAATAATATACTATGTCCTTCGCTATAGTTCAGAGAGAGTGCTACAATCAAGCAGACTCTGATTTTATTATCGCTATGAAAAGTGAAGGCTATCTCTCTCCATAATACTAATGCAAGTGATTTATCTTGATTTTTGTGTGCCGTTTTAGGCGTTGGCTTTGCACCATTCTCGGCCACGTACTCGGGGCATGCCTTGTAATAGTTATTTCATAATACATACGTGAGTGTGGGCGAATCGGGTTAATGTGTTCATTGTGGTCAGTTTCATACATTTGAAACACTGTCTCTAAAATTGATGATAAGCAATGCATAATAACTGCTCGCAACTGCCAAGGTTATATCAGCGTTGCCGGTGTGCCGGAATTTTGTCCGCAGGAGTTCATTTACATCCCAGTAAATCTACTGACTTGAGTCTGTCGCATTTAAGCACACTTAAATGCCATCGACCTGGGCCGGGATCGAAACCGCAACCTCGAGCACAGAAGGCCAGCGCTATTTCGACTACGCTATCCAGGCCGACAATGTATACAATTTCTACAAATTAATGTATTATTATTTAGTATGACTACAACACATTCAGTAACAGGCGCACCAATGGACTAACAACTATATAACATCGGCTTTTGACGCCGGAATCAAAGAGTAATATCCTGGAGAGTCAGAATGAAATTTTATGATGAAAACGGTGAAATAGATGGGCTAACAAGGGAATCTTCTAAAATCAACAGATAAAACCCCTTCAAAAGTTGTACATGGGAAGGTCTGAAAAGAAGCCATATACAGGGTGTTTCCGAGGTAGTGTTACAAACTATCAGGGATGATGGCGAAGGGCACATGTATCAATTTGAGATCAGGAATCATGGTCCGCAAATGACTGAGTCGATAGTTATAAGCAAAAATAGTTGTGTGGAATTGGAATTGTAATTTGGCACCACGTGCCCTCCTTCCCTTAACCATTGGAACAATCGTGGAAAGATGGTATGGGCCGGATGTCTCCTACGTGGGTACTCTGCCCGATACAATCTGTGAGCTTGTCTACTGTTCCTATTGGCTCATCCGTATTCGAAAATCAGGTCTGCCTATTCCGCTCTCGTGTACTCCTCCATTTCACTAGGACTGATCGACTGGATACTGCAACTTGTACACATACACTGCTGTCTACAGACGTGCATATCAGGACCGACCAGGTCCGTTACACATTATGCTATCAGCATTGCTTTAGTGCAGTTTCCTGTCCCCACCCCTCAAACAACGTACTGAATGGAATACTGTAAGTAGACAACGTAAACAACATCAGATGAATACAGTATGTGTAAGATGTACAAATAAATACACATAAATAAGGTGTACAGAGGAATAAAATTATTTCATTTCCACACAATTATTTTTGCTTGTAACTTTCGACTCTGTCATTTCCGGACCAGGGTTCCTTATCTCAAATTGATACATGTGCACTTCGCCATCATCCCTGAAAGTTTGTAACACCACCTCGGAAACACTCTGTATTTAGCACCATTTATGCAATATTAACACATTTAAATACATAAATGAAGTAATCATTGAAAATGTCTATACAGTAAACAGAATCAAACAGCACTATTTTGTTCATATTCACAATTTAGGTTCAAGCAATTCCAAGTCTCATGCAGACCCTTCATTTTCAATACCGCTTCCTCTTCAACTGGAAGTTCTGTCTTCTAGATTGTCTTCTATGTTGCAGTTCCACATTGCCTCTTTTCATAGACCAGCAGCCATCGTCATTTCATCCCACCTGCCTTGATAACGCTTTTCTATTTCTTTCATGTCTTGATGAACCCTTTCTCCGTATCCTTCGCTGTAATCTTCAAGACAATCAGGAAAGAAGTCAAGATGGCTTATGAAGGAAATGGATTTTAATGCTCATATGTTCTCTCTCCGACTTTTGAGAGTGAAAGAGCCGCTGACGTAACAAAACACGTTAGGGTCACATGATCTTTGTGATGGAGTCGCCATCATTAGACCGACTTGAAGTACTCTGGTACATATATTAATTTCACATTAAAATTATTATCATAAGACTATAATGCTTCTGTGTACTTCTAGACAACTCGAGAAGTATCGATTGTTTCACAGTCGATGGTGTTCAATCACATTACGATAGATTATATCGATTGAAGTACAGTGAAACCTCTCATTTACGGACATCGAAGGGACATAACAATCTTTCCGCATCTGGGAGGTGTCCTTTATTGGGAGAGAGGCTCCCCAATCTAACAGTAAATTTATAATATGCATTATGTATCCCTTCACGCTTTAAATGAAATGTATTACTGTAGTTTAATTCTAAATACATTATACTATACCACAGTAAATTCTTTGCAACTTTGAACTACAGTAGATAAAACCGGAAAAGGAAAATACAGTACTGTGCCATGCAATTTTATTCTAGCAGTCTTACTAATAAACCGTTTATAGTTTTTATACTAGACTTATGCAGAGTTGAGACAGAAAACTTTACTAATAAACCATGCAGAAGCGATGGACGTATAAACAGCCTGTAACTATATAATGGGAATTGCTTTGCAGTCTATACACGAAACCCCTTGTTTAAGCGTTGTATATAGAGAAAAATGGCCGCCCTTCTAACAGCTGTTCGTATCGACTGTCATTTTATGATGATGGTTGTCTAGTAACCAAAGAAGAACAAACCAAAGAGCACAGAATAATTAGAATAATATTACTGTAGCTTGTACTCTTTGACCAAAATATAGTATGGTAATCGATTAGAGCCAGTTGTACTATCGATACTTAACACGCCACACTAGAGCGCTCTACCAGATAGAATAGAGAACCTCAGATATTATATTATCTTTCTTAACGAAGTAATGACGAAACTATGACGTAGCTGTGCAAAAGTTGCACTGTTATACACGACGTATGTAGTGATTATTAGTAAGGAATTTACACACGACGTATAAATGAGCTACTCATTGTATAAGTATAAGACAGTTAAACGTCTGTATATAGAGTTTTTATTGGTAAGACCGTAGGTCTACAGTTATGCACTACTGTAATTTACATTTTTCAACTTAACCTTTACGTTCAGGTGCCATGTCTCTCGAAACAGTACAACTGATTGAAGTGAAGAGAATAATCCTACTAACTCTATCATGTGTCGAATACAATTTCAAGATCGCGGAAATCTTGGACCCATCAAACAGGTTAAATTTTATGACTTGGTTTATCCACCTGCTTTCAGCTAACAAGGGGTAGCCGGCTGGGCTAGTGGTAGCCTACGAGACCCTTCTTCTTTCATGTTAAGGAATTGTTGTACTAAATTTTCCATTTTTGTAACACATTAAGGTCTTTAAATCCAAGTTCTGTCCGCAGTCAAAAGGTAAAGCAAGCTTTAGGACTGTGAAACAGCTGTCCGTGTCCGTGTCTGAGGGTGTCCGTAAACGAGAGTTAAATTTATCATTATTTCTATATTATTTCAGTTGGGACATAAAAATCTGTCCGTGTATGAGGAGTGTCCGTATCTTGGGGGTGTCCGTAAGGAGAGATTTCACTGTATAAGATTATGCGCGAAATTTAAATAAAGCGCACTTAAGGAATTACATAAAAACTGTAGGTGTTTGACGAAAACGGATTTCACTTTTCATTCATTTCATAAATCACCAAAACATGGCAACCCTGTGTAATTATTGTAAAGTACAAGGAAGTAGAATTTTGTTGTGCAATATTTGAAGTGTGAGATAAGGGCTGCCGAACTTTAGTTTCTTTTAAATGTAAATTAGAAGAATATCTGATGACGAGTTGCCAGATCTAACGCGTTGTAAATATTTAATGCAATGTATTCCATTGTATTTATTTTTAATTTTTGGTTCTTATTTTTATTGTGTACCATGTAAATCGTGTTTATTTATCACTTAACACCAATATGTATCCTACTGTGTTGTTTTTTATTATTATTAGTTTATTTTTTATTGTGTACATTTTATTCAATTGTCGGTTTCTGGTTTAATTAGGTGACTCCTACTTGCAATCTAATAGTAACATGTATTCCAATGTGTTTATTTTTATTTTTACTGTGTACATTTTTTATTGAATTATCGGTTTCTGTTTTTGTGTGATTCGTATTTGATTCTAACAACATTAATATGTATTCCACTATGTTTATTTTTATTTTATGAGGTAAATTTTTTATGTCACTACCTTTTTTGATCTCATTATCAAAATCGTATCAGTAATTAATTTAATTCCGATCTAGTTGTTTGTTCAACTATGTAAGCAAGTTTTTAATCCTGGTTGAGTGTAAGAGAAGGCGTTACGGCCTTAACTCTGCCAGGTTAAATAAAGCCATTATTATTATTATTATTATTATTATTATTATTATTATTATTATTATTATTATTATTATTATTATTATGCAATTCCAGCTATTTCAAAAATCGAGTGTTCATGAATCTGTTTTCCATACTTCAAAATATTAAAAATACCAATAGTTCAGAATGCACAATTCATTACGTGAGAGGAGAACTAATTCAATATTATAAATAAGCATGTTTAATATTACAGTTTCGGAGTAAGCCGCTTGAATAAATTTATTTCAATACGAACTTATTGTACAAAGAGTTCTGATTTTTGCGTATAGTATCATAAATTTAACAATTTCGTAAGAACGTTGTAGCATTTGTAAGTGTCCCAAGGTTGTAGTTCGCAGTAAAGTAGTTTATTTTTATGAGACAGCTGCTACGATTGTCACGCGAGCAACAACCCTCTCGTAGAGGCCAGTGACCTTGACAAGTCTGGGTTAGATTAATGGAGAAAATCTATGACTTCATCAGGAATCGAACCCGAGACTTTTCGGCTTCTGGCCTTCTAAGTAGGCCTACCCACCATTGAATAGAAAGATCGTTGACATGTTTATAAACTAGCAAGTTAGCTAAGATCTTAATGAAACCTTAAATCCTATGCTTAACTTCAATCGTTAAAACATTAAAATTTCTTCTTCTTCTTCATCCGGAGATTCACTAGATGTTGATTGCAGACCATCTTTCCATCTTTGTTGCGGCCTTCCTATACCTCTTCTTCCTAGGGGTTTCATGTCCGTGGCTATTTTTGCTATTCTATCATCCCTCACTCTTGTGACATGATTATTACAGTCCTTTATTCTTCCTTTCACAAATTTATTAATGTCTATTATTTCACACTGGTCTCCTACTTCCATATTTCTCACCCTCACCCAATCAAAATGTGTTCACTATTTCATTATCCTTCATATCATTCAGACGCTGTGTTCAGCGTCGTTTCATTTGTAATGTCCGCTACTACGACCACATTTCGCCTTCTTTCGATAAATTATTGTGGCTCAGGTTAAATGAGAGGAGAAAGTTACATTCCCTTTCTCTCTTATACCGAATTTTGCACACCTCTACTCCCTCTTACTTATTTGTCCGATTCCACAGTCTTTCTCGGTATCATAACTTAAATACTCGGTCACAATATGATAACACGCTAGAAATACCACTGCACACATCATCTCTTTATTCATCATCTTTCACTGTTGCTACTTCCCGTCACTGGAATTCTCTGTCGCCTGAAGTCAAGGGCTGCCAAACTTTAATTTCCTTTAAATGTAAATTAGAAAAATATCTTATGATGAGTTGCCAGACCTAACGTGTTGAAAATGTGTTCCACTGTATTTATTTTTATTTTTTTTTGTTTCTTATTTTTATTATCTAAATCTTGTTTATTTATCACTTAACGCCAATATGTATCCCACTGTGTTGTTGTTTTTTATTATTAATATATATTTTTGTGTACATTTTATTCAATTGTCGGTTTCTGGTTTAATTATAGTCTATAAATCCTACTTAATTGTAATCTAATACTAATATGTATACTAATGTGTTTATTTTTATTTTTACTGTGTACGTTTTTTATTTAATTATCGGCTTCTGTTTTTATGTGATTCGTATTTGATTCTAACAAATTAATATGTATTTCACTATGTTTATTTTTATTTTACGAGGTAAATTTTATGTAACTACCTCTTTTGATCTCATTATGTATCAGTATGTAATTACTTAATTCTGATCCAGTTTTATGTTCAACTGTGTAAGCAAGTTACTAATGATTCTATCAAGTTTTAATCCTGGTTGAGTGTAAGAGAAGGCCTTACGGCCTTAACTCTGCCAGGTTAAATAAAGCCATTATTATTATTATTATTATTATTATTATTATTATTATTATTATTATTATTATTATCTCTTCTCGTCTTCCCTATTATCGATCTTAATGTATTCATTTCTACTGTTGTATATAGCTGATTTGTTTTTTTTTTTTTGTGGTGGCTCGTGTTTCGGCTTCATAGGTCAGTATCGGTTTTACCATTATTTTATATATTTTAACTTTTCCTTCTATACTTAGATACTTATTTTTCCATGTTACATCCCTTAAGTAACCTGATACTCGAGCTCCTTTCATGACCTGTTCTCTAGCCTCTTTATACATTTGACGATCACTTGATATATTAACTCCTAAGTATTGAAACTCCACTACTTGTTCAATAAATGTCCCTTCTATTTCCAGCTTACATCTTTACGGCTTCTTGGATATAATTTTCTGTGTTGAAACTACCATATTGTATAACTTAGATGTCACCACAAATGTATGTAATAATCTCTGTAAATCATCTTCGGATTCTGCTATAAGTACTATATCATCTCCGTAACCTACTATATTTATCTGGTTATTACCCATTACATAACCTTTCATTGTTTTAACGCTATCAATTAGTTTATCCATTATTATGTTGAACATTGCTGGACCCTGTCGTATTCCTCCTTCACATTTTATTTCACCTGTGGTCTGGTTTCTTACTCTTACTTTAGTTTTGGCGTCCTTGTATAATTAAAATTTCGTGATTTTAAATCTTCATTGTGATCCAGTCGTTACAAAACCGATAGGTACTTGCACTGTTACCAACTATCGCAATAAACTATCATGTTCAAACGATACAAAGTCGAACAACGTTCATTGATAAAACAGCACTTTGTCGACGAAGTTTCTTGGAGTTGCTTCATCTTATGGGATCAAGTTAACATCTAAGAACAGACATTCAGTTTCCTGATAGGCGAGGAAGTCCTAACTTGTTCCTAAAACTTGTTCCTAGCTCTCTCTCCCTCTACAATTCTTTCAAAATGTTAACAACGGACTTAGTGTTCCATCCAATATGAATAGTTCTGACAGGAAACTTTAAGCTACACCTCTCATCAATCAAACGTCAGTGATTTTCAAACTAAATTCCCCAAGATTTTCGGATACGTTTCAAGAGGAGATACGTGTGTGAACCCTTGATATTATATTAACAGTAGAAGAAAATCCACATTTATCGACTCGCCAGCTTCCAGTTGACTATGTCAGCCATTTTGAGCATTTTTGTGAACTGAAATCAACACGTGATACGACACAATAATGCTGATTTTATTTTTAACGGGTTTTCTTGCTTTAAATTCCATGTATTGCATTACTATTGCAGTTAAATTTCAACGGTGCATATCCTACAATGTGTCTTTTTTAAATTATAAATTTAAATAATATTAATATTGTTATTCAATTATTTTATTAGCTTTATTCACTTGTTTCTATTAGCTTTTGTCTACAATTGTTAAATCCAAAGCCTCCTCAAATTGATGTACTGAAGTATTAAAATTTCCCTTTGTCTAGTGCACGTACATTGTCATCAAAAGAGGTAATTTTTACAAAACAATGGTTTATAAATGGAAAAACAAAATATGATTTTTTACGTACTGAAACCTGAAGAATCCAAAAATGGGGAAAGAAGTACATGGTGCCATTTTTAAAACAGTCTCATTGGCACACTCTTTATAAATGAACAGTACAGTATTTGAAACTGTGTTCAAAATATTCCTTCTTTGATACCCTACAACGTTTGTATAAATATTTTCTTCATAAAATTAGAAGTAAGAAAGTTACAAGCACTGTTCCACACTTTTTACTCACCCTGTATATTATATAATATAATTTTTTAAAATATAGAATTACATATTTTTAGATATACGAATACGGGCATTCAATAAAAATATGAATTTTTACACGAGAAAGACATATAATACATATTCCGAAGTGATATAGTGTTAAAAGTTGTGTAATCAAGATGTATAAAAATATGAAATTGCATGGACTTCATTAATCTAGTGATAAGTTTGGAATATGTGCCAAAGAAATGAACATATAATTGATGACAACATAATATGTCAACAGTAATAAAAGTTATTGTGTTATAAAATGCAAGGTTATATTATGCATTTAATTGGTGGTTAATAAATTAAACTCAAGGTTGTTGTTCTGAAAAAATTGATTTAAACAATGTAAACTCCTTAAAGTGAATATAGTGCGCCGCGCGCCAATTCGTGTTAAAAAGAGCGGGCCCACTTCAGAGTTAAAAATAATATGTCCACGTTTATAGTACCAACATTTAGATACTAATAATAGTAATAATATTTAAAAATTTAAAACATTTGTGTGCAATTGTGGTATAAAACATATGCATTTCTTTTCAAACTTACATGTTCATCGTGAATTTCTACGTCTCCACGCAACAGATGTACAGCTGGAGATGAATAATGCTTTCGAACTTACCTGAAACAAAGAAAATTATGTCTGTTAGTACATTTCTAAGTAGTGGAATACATAGGTAATTAATTTGAAAATTAGAGCTACACTGCTAGTATTCAGTTCCCCTAGCGATGACTAATGAAAGCTGGTATTATGAGTTGTAGTGGTTCCTAATATGTGTTATTTATACCCCTCCTATTGTGCTTCGCAATGGTGTTTATTATCACATCGCTTTCCAAGTGGTTAATTTACTTGAAAGGTGGGACTGGATAATTCTGTAGCATCCTCCGTATTCTCCAAATATGATTTATCTGAGACTACGACCTTTTCCCTAAGATGAAAGAACCAATGGGAGGGGTATGCTTTAGAAATAGATCATTATTACAGCTGTAGAGCAATCAATTAGAAGTTTGTAACAATGTGACGCTGTCGATGGCATCCGTCGCCTTCCAATGGTGTGGTGATGGGTATGTGATGTTGAAAACTGCATGTCAATTGAGAGTAAATAAGTTTCGAATGACCCATGTATAAGTACTATTCTTAGAACGAAATTAACTTACAGGTTTGAAGGTCAAGAAAGATAGATCATTAAATATAACGGACACAGCATCTTTTTAAGCAAACACTATCTCCATTAATGTCAAGGTGATTATGCATTCCGATACATATCCCTATGTATGGAATGAATTTATCTCATTTAGTGAACAAGATGCAAGTGTTATGAAATGTTACGAGTTCTAGTCGAAAATGCACAGTGTAATATTAATATATCATTAATACACAAAAACAGTTGTTCTACAGAAATTGTTCAAAGTGGCCTCCATTGCTATCTACACATTGAAGACATCGTTCAAACACTGATTTACATATCTTGTTACATAAGTTCTCGTTTTTACCAATATTTTCAAATTCTTATTTAACCAAATCCTTCTGTCCTTCAAAATCTCCCACATTGAAAAATCACATGACATGAGGTCCGGTGATCTCGGCGGCCAATAATTCCCTCCCCCCTTCTTAACCACTCTTAGAAATGTTAATTCACGGACCTGTAATCCATAGTGAGGTGGGACATTATCTTTCTGCCAAATAAGGTTTGTTTCATACTGCTTCAAATGCAGGGCTATTGTCTAATTCTATCATTCGGTCACCTTTTTTATAAACATGAAAAGTTTTAGTTACCCTTAATAATTCAAAGAAAACACCACTTGATATATGTGTGTAGACCACATTGTGTCCGTTCGTCGGTCCCCATAAAACAACCAGCTTAAACTCGATACTACCTAGGTACGACATACTGTAATATTTACTATTCTTCCTTAAACATTTTCAGTCAAGCCTGGGTGGGGGTATTAGCTTCATTAAGTAACAGTATATCACTCCTTGACTCCCCACTCGACCTTCCCCGACTGAGACAGTTATGCTTGGTGCGGTACTAGAGTCGACGGCAATTCGGAAGGCGGTTGTCTGCTAGCGTTTGCGTCGAGAGAGACAGATAGGGAGAGCAAGGCAGCGTACAACATTGCCACATCGTACTTCACGAGCACGTGCAATACAAATAGCACAGGAGAGAATTTAAATTATCAAAAGACAATAATGACCTCAGCCGTTGATTACTGTAAGCATGACACCAAACTAACCTCTTTCCTTAACTAACAATATTCTTTGTGCGGTTCTCAATCCCACACCACATGCTTCTGCAGTCGTTTCTTGCATGTTGGCAACGTTGCAGTCAGCATCAAGATGACCGGGAGCGTTCTGCTCGTTAACGTTTTTAAAATAATTATACACCTTAAACACTATTTTCCGCGCCTGCTTGTGTAATACTTGCCTTTTTACAGTCTCTTATTCCATTTATTTACCTTACATACTTACTTACTGGCTTTTAAGGAACCCGAAGGTTCATTGCCGCTCTCACATAAGCCCGCCATTGGTCCCTATTAATCCAGTCTCTACCATCATATCCCACGTCCCTCAAATCCATTTTAATATTATCTTCCCATCTATATCTCGGCCTTCCCAAAGGTCTCTTTCCCTCCGGCCTCCCAACTAACACTCTATATGCATTTCTGGAATCGCCAACACGTGCTACATGCCCTGCTACCTTACATACACACAGTAAATATTAGTTTTACTTATTCAATGTATTGAAACACTCGCACCTGAACAAATGAACTCGGGAAGTGCTTGTTATAGACTGATTGCGATTGATTCTACTGTACAAGCTGTAACCGTCGTCGTCGCCCTCGGCTGCCAGCTCCGAAATATGGAAAGTATCTCGAGGAAAGCACGTCGATGTCAATAATTAATTATATACACTGATTAATTTGGGCGCCAGCCTCCTCGAGATTACTCCGGTAGAGGTATGAGATTCCCAGGTCAGCTGCAAAACGGTCGGGACATGGGGTTTGGGAGACGTGCTCGTAGGTTGAAATGATGTAGGCGCACACCAGAAGTTGTTGGTAAGAACTATGAAAGCGTTTATTATTACTATTAAGTGTTCGTTTCAGATCAGCAGAAATGCGCGTCCAAGTGTATAATATCTCGCTCTCACTTCCCGCAAGTTGGTATACTAATTTTCTGAGTTCACGTAATTATATATTTTGTACTATAAAACACCAGTAATATAACGGACAGTTGATAACGTGATGAGAGGAAAGAATTCAGACTTATAATAATAATGCAACACACGACTTCTTACTACACCCACTAAAAAATTCTAAGTCCGTAAATTGTTATACTTCCGAGTTAGGTTTGCCGAGAATATGTGGAGTTCGACCTCTCCGAACACTGTCTATCTGCCTTCTGTCTATCTGCCAAATCTATCCCCCACTTTCAACCACCAAACATAGAATTTCGCCCTCCTATCTATATATCACGTGTCTCTATTAGGAATCCTGATTGGCCATGATTACACTTACGTCACTTAAGACGCGTTCTTCAAAAATTGTTCGTTAACTAGAACATCCCCCTACTTCCGGCGTCCTTGACAACCTCTGACATATACCAGATCATCTCTATTGGAACCGGGCTTGGCGTCATCTTACTGACCACCCGCAGGCAAAGTCCATACATTCCCTCATCAGTCAACTCCACGCCTGGACACATGTTTCCTGTCCGCCTAGCTTCCTTTCGGTCTTCCTGCCCACCTGTTACTTCCGTCTCAGATTTTGAAACTAACTTACACGTCCATGCTTCTTACTATCCATATGAGAATATTAACACGAAATACTAATCTAATGAAAATCTCCTTATCCTATACGAGGAACCGTCTCAAAGCTTGTGACGTCACATACCAGAAATGCTAACGGCGCTTCCGAAATGCCCGTCTAGTCTAGCGGACAGGAAGGTCAGTGACGGATTGTATCAGGCTTTTACGAACTTTCGGCTCACACTGGTCGCCTAAAATTCACCACTAATGCACAGAGCTTTACTCTAAGTTTGTTTATTAGGCGGAGGGGGGGGGTTTCTGCGTTCCTTTCACTTTCCCTCTTATGTCCAGGGCTGCTTTAAGCCTATATAAATAATTTACCAAATCATATAAAAGTATCAAAACGAAGAATATTTCCTTATACAGGGACATCATTTTATTTTTACTAACATTTTTAATATTAACCTGTCTATACCTTAAGAGAACCGGAAACACCCCCTGCTCCCCCTTCCAAGACTGGAGTTCGATGATACTGGCGTAAAACACAAATCACTCTACTAGGTATAGAATGGAAGAAAAGTAGTTCATCCATTTATTAAACTAGGAAATATCGCGATTTTGAATTTCATAATTTTCATTAGGTTTTTCTTTAATCAAAGTACAGTACTGTATTAAGAATAAGTGTTTTTACTCACGAAGTGAGTTATCCATGCGAACGTATTCATTATGCAGTGTATACTGTCTACAGTACATTAGCGTACAATATGGAGAATGGAGTTAAATTGAAAAATAATCATAATATGAATATTTAAACACAATTTTGAAAATGGTGGCCGTTCATTTCGATACAGGCTTCAGTTCTTTTGTGCATATTATCGCACTATAGACTATTGCATCTAATTCCAATTGCCAGTTTCGTCCTTCGTACTAGTAACTCATGTTGAAATAGTTCTATACCTACTCTACGTACTGTTAATTCAATCTTCACTTCTGCCCGACCCGAAAATATAAAATTACTCAGACATGCTATCTACTGTCCGTCCAAGTGGTTATGCCGCAGGAATGTAGAAAGGGAGGAAATCACGTGACAGTTAATTACTTAACGAGGCCCTTTTATTTAAGTTAAATTAAACAGCTGTATAATATTACATAAACGCCCAAATCCTAAGAGAAATTAATGTTTTCAGAAAAGAGCTAAGACAGCCCAGCTTTTACAGAGGGGCGAGCAGAAGCAGGTGGGGGAAATCGGGATGCGACGTAGGCAAACGGACAGTACCTGTGCGAAAATATGATTCAATATTTGTCGCCTGGATGGCGCAAGCGGTAGAGGCACAGCATGTCTTTATCGCTTGGCCTGAAGGGTTGTGGGTTCGAGTCCCGCCTCGGGCATGGGTGTTGTGTACGTACTAGTTTAAGAAACCAGAAAAACAGAAATAAGATAAACAACAAGAAAACTTTAGGGAAATGGCCTCTGGCCGAGAAAAAAAAATATTGAAAGCTCTTTCGTCACTGGAAAACGCGAACATATTTCTGGAACGTACTATACTCAGTAACTCAGTACTGCTTACTATCTGCTGTCTTGGCTCTGTGTGGAGTTGGAACTTCCTTAGTAGAAGGGGTGGGAGTAAAGTACATTCAAAAACTCAGGTACAATAAAAATTTAAGTAAAAATAAAATGATGTCCCTATATTATATTCTAATTCTATAAACTAATACAGTAGTTTTATGGGAGATGGTGTGTTATTCGATGACGGTTAATGAACTTTCCTTTCTGGTAAACGAGGTAGCCAAATGTCTGAATTAGCTAGAGATTAAAAATTAATTGTATCGATTCCGTCTAATTACAAAGTATCTGACTAGCATTTGCCTGATGAGAAAACTTAAAACTACGGAGTGAAACAGAAAGTAGAGGAAAATTCTTCAGAAATAATTTATAAGTTTTCATAACGCAATAAATGTCAGAAACCACCGCTCTTTATTCTTCAGTGTAACGTAGCACAATACAATGTAAAGCTCTGGTGTAATTTTTTAGCGTAATGGTTGAGAGCGCAGCGAGTGCTGCTTTTAAATCTGAAGGCACATCCATGCGACATTTAACTGGCTTCAGAGTTATCATGCGTCCCTTGCGGGCACGTTCTGTATCTCCAAGATGAAAAGTGAAGGCTAGGACTTTCTCTCTTCACACTGTATGTGCAACAAGGGAAAATTATGTAACTCATTTCTGATATATATTTTCGCTTAAATTTCTGCACTATTGAGCTTTCTTGCATTTTAAAACCGAGATAATTATTTAGCTTCTAAGTGACAGAGATGGGTGTGAAATTCAGGAACAAACACAAAAAACAAAGTTAGATAAATAGCCAAGAAAATATAGGGTATTTACTATATTTTATTCTGTTTAATGTTTTTGTTTCTAGAAAAGAAAGTTCAACTACTGAAAAGTATAATTATTAACATTACCGTTTATTACATTATTATTATTATTATTATTATTATTATTATTATTATTATTATTATCATTATTTGCTCTAGAGTATGCCATTAGGAAAGTCCAGGATAACAGAGAGGGTTTGGAATTGAACGGGTTACATCAGCTGCTTGTCTATGCGGATGACGTGAATATATTAGGAGAATATCCACAAACAATTAGGGAAAACACGGGAATTTTACTCGAAGCAAGTAAAGAGATAGGTTTGAAAGTAAATCGCGAAAAGACAAAGTATAAGATTATGTATTGTACGACATGGAAATATAAAAATTGGAAATTTATCTTTTGAAGAGGTGGAAAAATTCAAATACCTGGGAGCAACAGTAACAAATATAAATAATACTCGGGAGGAAATTAAACACGTAATAAATATGGGAAATGTCTGTTATTATTCGGTTGAGAAGCTTTTGTCATCCAGTCTGCTGTCAAAAAATCTGAAAGTTAGAATTTATAAAACAGTTATATTACCAGTTGTTCTTTATGGTTGTGAAACTTGGATTCTCACTTTGAGAGAGGAACAGAGATTAAGGGCGTTTGAGACTAAGATTCTTAGGAAAATATTTGGGGCTAAGAGGGATGAAGTTACAGGAGAAAGGAGAAAGTTAGGGCATGTAGGACGTATGGGCGAATACAGAAATGCATATATAGTGTTAGTTGGGAGGTCGGAGGGAAAAAGACCTTTGGGAAGGCCGAGACGTAGATGGGAAGATAATATTAATATGGATTTGAGGGAGGTGGGATATGATGATAGAGAATGGATTAATCTTGCTCAGGATAGGGACCAATGGCGGGCTTATGTGAGGGCGGCAATGAACCTTCGGGTTCCTTAAAAGCCAGTAAGTATGTAAGGTAAATAAATGGAATAAGAGACTGTAAAAAGACAAGTATTACACAAGCAGGCGCGGAAAATAGTGTTTAAGGTGTATAAGCCTAATACTTAGAGGGATTATTATTATTATTATTATTATTATTATTATATAAATAATCTATATCGCATACGTATAAATACTGTATTTAATAAAGTCTGTATAAAGTTCTAGACCAAAATATAGTAATTTAATTTTTCCCCTGCCGATTGAACAGTCACACAGCTCTCAGTATATGTATAATTAATTATTATGCCAGAAAGTTACAAAATCCTTTATCTTAAAATCCAGTAGGAGTGGGAACTTCCTCTTGTTCAGACTTCCTTACAGCCATAACTAATCTCACATTGACAATAGCAGTCTGACGCCAGACGCGAAATAAGTTCTAAACATGCAAGTCTGTGACACAGTAAAATTTTTAATACTCTTGCTTAAAGACTGAATCATGATAGGGCGATATGTTCAGAGTAATAGTGAACCATTTTTACTTACATCTCCAAGAGTGAACAACATTAATTTAGCCCCGCCAGGTTCGTGATTTGAACCACTGTGTACTGCCATCTACCAAATTTTGCACGAACCGCGAGGGACACCTACCACGAAGGACGATCTATTCTGCGTCACGCAGCTCAAGTGGTAGGCTACTCTATTTTTCGATAAAATAATAGTGTAATTGGAATTGTGGGAGCTATTAGTGGAATGACGAGGAATAAACTAGGGAATCCTAAGAAAAGTCCTCACAGTCCTGGCTTTGTCCACCACAAATACAAATCCGCAATCGCAGGAATTTTAACTCATATCCGCGGTCGAATCTAAGGTAACGTACTGTAGATTCAGACTTTGAGAGCATTCTGTTGTTCACAAAGAGAGATAATATTTCTATGTTAGTGCAGTTACATCGTATTTACTACTGTTGTAGCTGTCTCCGAAAATAGACGAGGTTAACTTCACGTCAAAATTCACTTGCTTGTGCAGCGTTGAACTGCAAGCGTAACGAAATGCTCAGCCGTGCAATTCCATGACATTCTGAATGTGAATCTGTCCTTGATTGTTATAAAGTTCCAGGCGACTGCGCCTTGAAATTAGGCCACAAGCAGTACCTCTTCAATAATTTATTGCCACGGAAGCAGCTCTGAAGGTCATTGTCATGACAACCTGCATAACCGCTGAAGACTTCACCATGACGACGAACAACTGTTGTAAAATCAATCAAGCTTACCATGACCAATTGCGCATCTGATGTTTTGGGAGCGTGGATGTAATATATTTCGACAGTTGAGGAAATAAAGACTAAAAGCATAGCAACTGTTATTAATGTCATTTTCCTTCTGTTTATTTCTTTTCTCCTAAGATAGTTGTCTGTGCTGACGTCTCGTTTATCACATGTTTATAAGCTTTGAAAATATATAATATACAGGTTGTCTCAGAAGGAATGTAAAATACTTCAGGATAATGTAGTTTTTTTTATTATCCAATTTAATAAACCCTATTTAACCCTGAGGTATATTAGGGTTATAGTTGCCATCAAAATACATATTTTATAACAATAAACAATAGTAAAGTTATAATATAAAATAGTGGTCACAGTTACAATTCACATGAATTATGTAGAAGCATGCACATTAGTGAAAGAATGGCTCCTGTTAAAGATTAATGAGATGTTTGAGGAATAATCAATATAAAAGGTATAAAAGAATGTCTAACCGTTTCAGAGTAAATCACGATCTTAAAAAGATAATAAATAGTAGATTATTAAAACAAAGTTTCACTTTTACTTTCAAATTAATACTTAATTCATGAACAATGAAACAGTTAAGGGTAATAAAGGGATATTACAAGCAATGATTTACGGTTACATACGTGATTCAGGAACAATTACAATAATTAAAATATAACACAAGTAATGACTTACAACTAACGAATACCGAAATTCTTGAAGGGCAATATATAATGGTAGGGGCAATACAAAAGATTTAAAAACAAATGTAAACAGTAAAGGAATAGTAGAAAAAATGACTTAAGATAATGTAGTTTGGATTAACTGCATCGTTTTAACCTGACATACCTATATCCGAAGTCTAACGGTTGAGGAGAGAGACTGTAACATCTTGCGGTTCCGTGTACTGTACTTGATGTGTTACGCCAGATCTTCTGCACAAGGTAGCATCTGAGCATCGCAACACAATAACTGAATACACGTTCCCTCGACATTTAATTCGTGTATGCGCATAGTGAATATGTAGACATGCTTTTTGTTTATAGATTTTGTGATGGCAATACATTGGCTGCTGTTGAGAAATACAGACGACGTTTTCCCAATAGAAGGGTTCCATTTACCTGCGTGTTTTGTCGCGTTTACTGGATCTTCTCTGCAACTGGCAAGCTACCAAGTGTTATTTGAGGTTGGAAAGAGAGCCGGTATCGGTACCTGATACGAATTTACAATTCATGAAATTCATAATTTGTCTTGTGTAATTATTTTATTTTCTTACCGAGTTTGTACTTTTCAATTATGAAATAAATTGATTGGAACAATACAAGATGAAGCATTTTCAATAATATAATAATAATAATAATAATAATAATAATAATAATAATAATAATAATAATAATTGATTTATTTAACCTGGCCATACGGCCTTCTCTAACACTCAACCAGGAGTAAAAACTGCGTTATAGAAACACTACAAATTTACAAAGTACACACAAAACTGAATAAGATAATAATAATAAAATGTAAACAACAAGTAAGAAGAAATCAGACATAATATATAACATACAGAAAGAAAGAAAAAGCATAATAAAATGTGAACAGCAGGTCAAAAATACATGAGGCATACAAAGTATAAAAAATAAGACAATTATTGATAATAATAATAATAATAATAATAATAATAATAATAATAATAAATAAGAATAGTAATGATGATAATAATAATAATAAATAAAATAATAATAACAACAGGCCTAATAGTAATAATAATAATACTAATAGTAGTAATACAATAGTGCAGTACAAAGCATACAATGAATACAATATTTTTAAGTATACACAGTAAGGAAAATTATGTTTATATATAGCTCAACTTATCACATTAGAGATATACCATTATCAGAAAATATGAAAACAAAAATATAAAATAAGTTAAATATCACTAGAACATAAAAAAAATGTGAATACGTGGAAACATGCAATACAACACTTGTCATAATAGTAAGTTAGTTTGGCAACTCGTCATAAGATAATATATCATATCATATCATATCATATCATATCATATCATATCATATCATATCATATCATATCATATCATATCATATCATATCATATATCATATCATATCATATCATATAACAAATGTTCTAGAATGTAGAAATACGTCTATAATGCCTCTCTGCATTTAAAAGTTCGTTATCAATAACTTCCTAACCGTTACATTTCGGATATAGCTATATCAGGTTAAATCGATATAGGTTAACCTAAACTGCATTATCTTGAAGTACTTTAAATTCCTCCTAAGACATTCTATGTAGGACTAATTTTACTATACCGTGTGTATCCACTGTCAGAGGAATAACTAGAGCAGGCAAGATTTAATGATTTTAAATAGCCGCCCAGAACAAGGTTGTAACCCTCATCTCATAAGTTGACTTTTTCGTGAATAATGATTGTTAATGATGCGCTATATGTAATGCTTGTACTCATATTAAAATCAGCACACATGTCTGAAAGAATTTCGTATTTGCTGGTTACAACCTTGTTCTGGGCAGCTATTCTGTAATAAAGGCCCACAAGGTCGAACTCCTCCATTTCTGCATATTTATCTGTTTCACATATTTCGTACTATCGTTTGATACTACTTTTATTAGTAGCAGAATGTTTTTTTTCATATTAAGCAAATAATGGTTGGATTGTTGGCTGAGAAGAAACTCCTACTAAAGGATGTACAGGAAGAAATGGTGAACGGGAGAAGTGTTCGGGGCAGAAGAAGATATCAAGTGATAGATGACATTAAGAAATATGGATCATATACGGCGACTAAGAGGAAGAGTGAAATAGGAAATACAGAGAATGCTGGATTTGCAGTGAAAGTCCTAGGGCAGAAAACAATGAATGAAGCATATAGCATCGTATTCATCATCATACACAATCTCGCTCTCGCGCTTGTGGAATACCCTACCCAGTGACATCAGAGACTGTCGGAATTTAGTAGCGTTCAAAAGCAAGCTTATTAAGTATTTTCTTACTGCGTAGAGTAGGTTTAATTTTTACTTAATCAGTAAAAGAAATGCTTCTCTCTTCTTTACAATAAACTGTCTAGCTTTTATTAATCAGTTAATCTTTTAGTACTTTGATTTTTATTTTTTTATTGTATTTTACGACGCTGTAAATCTTTAACCTGAATGAAATGAAGGTGATAATGCCGGTGAAATGAGTCCGGGATCCAGCACCGAAAGTTACAGCATTTGCTCGCATTGGGTTGAGGAAAACCCGGAAAAACCTCAACCAGATAACGGGGATTCGCCCGTAGACGCGCTATTTCCACAGGTGTGGACTTGAAAAAATTTAACCCTATTACTCAGGTTGGTAAACTGCGTATATTTCAACGAAAATCTGAGAGTTGGAGCTAGTGTGTACTCTGTGCATCTGTATACTTTTCAATCACATCCAGAAGAGTTCACTTAAGAAATTGTTTAAGTGAACTAAGAATAGTATATTTAATTGCGTTTATCTGATTTCTGAAACTTACGGAAAATATATTAGTTATTTAAAATGGGGTTTGTGAAACCCCACCTGAGCAATGGTGAGAATATTTATAACATGAGTAACGCAGGGTTAATATTAATTGTAATTATAATTGTAATTGTATTCTTAATATTGTAGTTGTAATCCCCTGGTAGAGGGGAGAGAATGCCTGATGGCCTTATCTCTACCAGGTTAAAATAAATAAATAAATAAATAAATAAATAAATAAATAAATAAATAAATAAATAAATAAATAACATCGCCTTCTTGTCCTATGCATAAGAAATCAACAGTCTAATCGGCCTGGAATCTATAGGCCTATGTTATGAAGACGTTCAACCCTTCCTTTCCTCGTAGGCTACATTTAGATTTCGACTTATAACCAGATTTTTTATCAAAATATTCCACTGTGCATCGTTAACAATGATAAAATCGATGATTACGATGACAGAAGCGGCGACAATGATTAAAGCAGCGAAAATGGTGATGTTGGTGGACACAAATTATTGTGGGGAACAATGATGATAATAATAATAAAAAAGGTAAAAGGTATCCACGTAACATGCCACGAAGGCACTTGGGGGGCATGGAGGTCGAGCCCCATGCTTTCCAGGGGCGTATTTTGCGGGCTACCGGGGCTACCGGCGGTAGCCCAAGGAAATTACAAAAGAAAAAGTTTATAATATAACATAATGTAATAATTTTGTATTATTAGTTTTACCATAGTAATTAAAATTAAAGTAATTGTTAGATATATTTTGTGTAATAATAGGGTCAGCGGTAGCCCAAACCCTTTAATCAGTATACGCCACTGATGCTTTCCAAGATCTAGAATGGGGTGGTATGGTCGGCACCACGCTCTGACCGCCTTTTACCCCCGGGAAAGACCCGGTACTCAATTTTATAGGAGGATGAGTGAACCTCGGGGCCGTTCTGAAAGTTTGGCAATAGCCGTCAATAAATATGGCGGTAACAAACGATGCAGTTCATGATATGGCAAAGCTTCGACATTGGTGACGACGGAAATTACGTCATGATGGCGCTGACAATGATTGTGACAAATTATAATGCAGTCATTAAACCGAATGGAGAATGATTTTGGCACGACTGGTGAACTTAATTAATGAAACTGTAAGCGTCGAAAGCGTGCTAGCGAGTCCGTAACGCGGCTTATTGGTACGACTCTCGCAGTGCTGGCGTACGAGGCCCTGGCTCATTGAATGTAGCCACCATTAGTCAATGATCCTTCATTAATTAAAATCGCTTTGACCTAGTTTAATAACATTTCAAAGGCGTACATCAAATTTCGAAGGGCAGGCATACCTCCGACCCTTGACATTTTATTGATCAAGTACCGACGCTTCCATACAAACTCGGACAATGGGAAAGAATGGTGAGCGACGTGCCACCCATCAGAGTCCGTAGTTCACGAAAATGACAGCGACTTGCACCCGAGGCATTACCTAGTTCGCTACTGACTAAACCAGTGATGTCAAAGCAAGCGCATTTTTTGATCTTGACGTCGTGCGCGGACAGCAAGCGCTAAGTATGGAAAGAGGAAGGGTTGTGTATATGAATAAGCAACCTGTTGGATTAAGAAAACAGTGGTGCACAAACTTCAAACGGAACGTCAAATTTTATGTTGTTATTTTTATATGGCTTCTTTCTGTTTTATATTACCTATATTGTCTGTAAAACAAAAGTACTAACACTGATTTCTTAATATTGCACTTGTGTTTTAAATCTTAATAATATAATAGATGGTTAAGAAGGAATATTTACTTAAATTCCATAGTAGTATAATATTATACTGTATTAAGTGGTTGAAGCACATCATTCATAAAGAAAGTGATGTTCCAAAGAAAGAGATTGAGTATGACATGATAAGTTGGAATTTATATTGATGGTATCTTTAGCCTTACAAAAGTAATCAATAAACTAATCAAAACAATATTACGATACAGTACAAAGCAAAGTTACCTAGGTACTGTATCTGTTTTAAGTGTAACTAATATTACATAACAAAACTCTTATCGCATTATGCTTTTAAGGTGATATTTGTGAGCAACTTCCTATCATCAGAATATTAAATTATTTTCTCGAAATCTGCTGAAGCTATAGAGCTGACATTTTTACAACACATGGGCACGTATCATTTGCTTATGAAGTAACAGTAGTTACTTTGTTAATTCATTTCCTTACAATCAATTTCCACGCGAATATTTTCAAAATTTTCAATACACTATCTTCAGTAATACGTATATACGGTATATTAGATTTACGAAAATATTCTGTAAGGCTAGTAAATAAATAGGCCTATACCTGAAAATGTCACTTTTCTATACGAAAAGTTGAGAAAATATTTCTTTTGAATAAAAAATCAAACTTGTGAAAAATGAGCATTAAAATTAAAACTTTCATTCTTATAATGCACTTATACTTCTCAGGCAAATCTAAAAATTAACATGGATAGAGTTTTAATAAGTTCTCTTCCTTTTATCTATTGAATCAGTGCTGGCCATCCCTGAATATAGCTCGACCAAGCGGCATATACCACCTCTTTCGTCTGTCTCTTTCCTTTCCGCTGTAAAGCGCTCAGGCTCTCCTGGGCTCTAAAGCGCGCGCTTGCTCCTGTGGGCATAAATTGACATGGTTGGACTAAACTAAGGTTAAGATTTAAGAGATTACGCGGAGAGAGCGCCGATTAATCTTTACTTCGTTACACTAACCGCACAGCCAATGCCGCTAAATTTAACCAGTTCATTTAACATCTTAGTTAAAAAAAAGCGATACTTCACTATCTGAATTGTGTTAAGACAGAGTTTCCCTATGCTTCTCGCGTCGTGTACATTGTAAAAGATAAACGCCAGAGGTAACAATAAACTAATGGACATGAACATGAGCGGGCAACTCGTGCTCTCAAAGTGTGAACACAATCTCAGTGCAGGTAGAACGGACTCTGTACTAGCTGTAGTGTCTGTAAGCGGTTCTTGCAAGACGCAAGTTCGCTCGCGTCTGGAGTAAGTGGCGGCTCGTTTCAGATGAAAAATAATATAATCTCCAAATCATTTCCCTTTAGTGATGAGTCTTTTATTAAGAAAGGAGGTAAAGCTTGTATTATGTTCTAATACACTTTCTTACTCATGACATTTTATGTTATAAATAAACACAGTGAAAGTTTTAGTAAAGAAATATTGTCTAGATCTGATTTAGAACAGCTAAAGGTAAAAATGGGATATCAACAATGTGAGACTGATATCAAATATCGTTAGCACGTTGTGCGTGCGAGTTACAGAATTGCACGACATATGATCGATTAGCTAAGAGCATTTATGGACAAATTTGAAATGTAGCAGTATCATGTAGAACATAGACAACTTCACTTTCTTTGACTATAAACTATCTTGAAGAGTGATAAAATCTTCTTATCAAATATAAGACCCTACTTCAAGATCAACAGCAGAATTCACTGGTAAGCTTGAGAAACAGTGACAATTGACAAGGAATCGAGATTTTTCTGAAATCCTTTTGGCTTACACCCGATAGAAGATCCTGAAAGTTTATAGTTTGAATTGATAAATCTACAGAACAGCACGCCACTCAGATTCCAGCGATATCAGAAATCGAACTGTTCGTAATGTTGCCTAAGTCCGAAATTCCAAATATACTCTTTGCTTCCATATACAGGGTGTTTAAAAATACGGGGCATAATTTCAGGTATGTATTTCCCACATGTAGAAAATCAAAATAGTTCATTACAACATGTGTCCGGAAATGCTTCATTTCCGAGTTAGTTCATTTCGAGTTATGGCTTTCACAACATTGAAATTCACCGGAACGTTTTTCTTTCCGCAGGTCGTTGTCATTACAGAAGATGTTCAAGATGTCCACCTCCTGCTTGAATACAGATCTCACATCGATGTCTCATTGACCTGCGAACACGATCCCAAATTCCAGGAGTATTGCGTATGTTCTCAGAACATGCCACAATTCGATTCCGAAGGGATTCCAAATCAGGCACTGGAGACGAATAAACCAATGATTTTAAATGGACCCACAAATAGAAATCGAGAGGGTTCAGATCAGGTGAGCGTGGAGGCCAAGCAACTGGGCCACCTCTACCTATCCATCGATCAGGAAACCTTCGATCCAAGTACCGGCGAGCTGTACGACTGAAGTGTGCAGGAGCGCCATCATGCAAGAAGTGAATGTGTTGACGATTGATCAGTGGAGTGTCTTCTAAAACATAAGGTATGGTTCCGGTGAATTTCAATGTTGTGAAGGCCATAACTCGAAAATAAAGCATTTCCGGACACATGTTGTAATGAACTATTTTCATTGTCTACATGTGGGAAATACATACCTGAAATTATGCCCCGTATTTTTTAAACACCCTGTATACTGCATGTGCTCGAGACAGAGTGTAATGCAAGAAAGAAGTGTGAAAGCTCTCAATGTATAAAAAGAGCTTAGAAGTAAGTTTATTTCATCTGCCGTGACATGTAAAAATTAGTTTCTTGAATTTGTGAATGTTTGCGAATACAGACTATTATCTTTCTGAGTACAGAGGAATACTCTTTAATGTAAGAATACATGTAAATTCTCGCGTTCTATGTTTCAAATAAGACATATAATAAGAAATATTAACAAATGGTGTTATAATAAATAAGTGTTGCAGCTAAATTTTTTGTATCTTGAAAAGGTTGTATTCAGTTTGTGTTTCCAGTACTAAACTAATTTACAAAGCTAGAAAGTAATATAATTTTGTTATGTGTGTTTAGGTGCAGACTGTCTAAAATCACTATAATTACTGTACTATTCGTCATTCTGAAATTCAAATCATGGAGTAGATATCACGACCATCTGCATGAGCCTCCAGAGCGCACCGTGGCAGTGAACTGCTTCTGCAGCGAAACTACAAACAACTTGTAACTGCTGCGGCTGGCTCCGTCTGTCTTTCTCTCTTTTAAGATTTTTTAGCACTTTGTGAGCACGAGTTGACCATCCATGGACATGAAACAATTTGACTCATCCACACCTAGGGACGTTGCAATACTGCATTTTAACCTTCGTATTGTGAATGGGTCCAAATGACCCATAGCATTAATTACTAAACTCAACACAAAACGCTATATGATTGTCTCGTGACGAGAATATTGTACGAAATGGAAATATAAAAATTGGAAATTTATCTTTTGAAGAGGTGGAGAAGTTCAAATATCTTGGAGCAACAGTAACAAATACTCGGGAGGAAATTAAACACAGAATAAATATGGGAAATGCCTTGTTATTATTCGGTTGAGAAGCTCTTATCATCCAGTCTGCTGTCAAAAAATCTGAAAGTTAGAATTCATAAAACAGTTATATTACCGGTTCTTCTGTATGGTTGTGAAACTTGGACTCTCACTTTGAGAGAGGAACATAGGTTAAGGGTGTTTGAGAATAAGGTGCTTAGGAAAATATTTGGGGCTAAGAGGGATGAAGTTACAGGAGAATGGAGAAAGTTACACAACACAGAACTGCACGCATTGCATTCTTCATCTGACATAATTAGGAACATTAAATCCAGACGTTTGAGATGGGCAGGGCATGTAGCACGTATGGGCGAATTCAGAAACTCATATAGAGTGTTAGTTGGGAGGCCAGAGGGAAAAAGACCTTTAGGGAGGCCGAGACGTAGATGGGAAGATAATATTAAAATTGATTGGAGGGAGGTGGGATATGATGATAGAGAATGAATTAATCTTGCTCAGGATAGGGACCAATGGCGGGCTTATGTGAGGGCGGCAATGAACCTCCGGGTTCCTTAAAAGCCAGTAAGTAAGTAACACAAAACGCACAAAAACAACGATAATGTGACTGGGCTTTGAGTAATTCTAGAAACATTTTTACGAATATTTCCCATTACTTTTATCCACAAACATGAAGCACTTCGTCATAATTTTCACTTTGGCACATTTATTGTGATGGAGTCATTTAGATCGTCACGGATTTTGATTTGAATTGCGAGTTACGTACTGTTATTGTGTTTCAATTTTCCAGTTACAGCATGATTTGAACTGAACACAGGCCTAATTTGTGCAATTGCGCAGACGTAGCTAGTAGACATTCTCTCCCCTTTAAACGAGACTGAAGCCATGTCTCGCTTTCCGTGTTACAAAGCTCAATAACTCTTAAGAAACCCGCTAGAAAAGAAGGAATTGCACTCTCGGGAGCTACATCGACGTCATGAAGTGCGACAAAACTACTGATATTTGCAGCACCAAGTTTCCTGAACAATGCGCTATTTTAAGCTTCTGCAAGCGGTGAACTGTACTCTGCCGTCACTTGTAGCAAGCGTTACAAACATGAATGCACTTGCATCAGCATGGTTCAATGACGGGCAGACAGGAAAAGCCCACAAGTATCTTCACGTCACATCATGATCGCTATCGGCAAGGTTCATACATTCTGCTGGAAAGTGAATCAAGTCTTCAGCTAAAATTAGATTCAACAGACGGTAGCGATTTCTCGATACAAGATTTCGTTGAGATGAATGCGACAGGAGGCGAATATTACGCTAGGCCTATAATATTATAGAGTGAACCGGAAGTATCGTAATTAATTTCAAGAGGTTATTCTTTGAGCCATTTCAAACAAAAAAGATTAATACAGTTTTGTTCGTTTTTGCTTTCTTCTAGAGAAAAATAATAATAATAATAATAATAATAATAATAATAATAATAATAATAATAATAATAATTCTTTATTTATACTGGCAGAGTTAAGGCCATAGGTCATTCTCTTACACTCTACCAGGTCACAAAGTATACGTACAAGCAGTTAAAATTTAACAAAAAGTTAAAGAACAGAATACTAACATATTAAAAATAATAATAAAAATAATAATAATAATAATAATAATAATAATAATAATAATAATAATAATAATAATAATACTTACTTACAAAATGGCTTTTAAGGAACCCGAAGGTTCATTGCCGCCCTCACATAAGCCCGCCAGCGGTCCTATCCTGTGCAAGATTAATTCAATCTCTATCATCATACCCCACCTCCCTCAAATCCATTTTAATATTATCCTCCCATCTACGTCTCGGCCTCCCTAAAGGTCTTTTTCCTTCCGGTCTCCCAACTAACAATAATAATAATAATAATAATAATAATAATAATAATAATAATAATAATAATAATAATAATAATAATAGCATAATAAAATCGACACTAAACAACATTAAATATATAACTTAGAGAGCATGATGAAAATTGTTCACATTGTCAATTAATATAGATAAATACAATATAATATTTGTTACTCAGTCAAATGACAAATCAATGTAAAATAATGACATATTATATGGTCATTAAGTTTTATACACATAAATTACATATTGCAAACGTTTTCGCCCATTCTGGTATCTTCAGGCACAATTATACAATATCTCAATATCAAACTGTATAGTCATTACATTGGTGGTAGATGAACTGTTTAAAATTGATGATGTACAACATCTCCTTAATTAAAATGTAATATTACAGGTCATAAAGTTAAAATAGAAGCAACGTAGTTTTATGATTTAAACTTCATAATATTCTGTGAAACTCTTGTTCAGTATAGTCCAATGATTGATGGGTTATATCTGAAATATATAAATATGAAATAGAAGTGGCAAATTATCAAATTTAAAAGTACGATTGGAATGGATAATGAAAGTTCTCACGTCGTTTGAACGTGGCAACTGTATAGGCCACTATGAAACATTCTATGTTTGAAGTAGCGAAAACGTTTGCAATATGTAATTTATGTGTATAAAACTTAATGACCATATAATATAAGTCATTATTTTACATTGATTTGTCATTTGACTGAGTAACAAATATTATATTGTATTTATCTATGAAATATATAATTTATTTCCAAGAAATAGTCTGCCCAGGCATCCTGGGTTGCCAAAAACACAGAATAACACACATATAAGAATAGTAACTATTACAGTAAAATAGATGAGTCAAATTGAAATGTGAACTAGGAGCTTAAATTTAAGAAATAATAGTCTAAATTTGTACATATATTGTAACAATCACACACTAACGAATAGAAAGGGGGGGATTATGATATTCCGTATAAATGATTTTTCAGAATTGCCACAGACCCTTTAATGGTTGAAGTAATTATTTTTGGAATGATGTCATGGATTCCAAATGTTTTGATAGTGTTTACAGTTGATCGTGGGATGGTGCCCCTTGCTCCGATCATTAAACCATGTACTTCCCAGGTGCCTTCCATCTGATTTTTTCTCGAAAATACGGAATAGTAGGCTCATAAATTTGTTGTTTCTCTTTGTTGACCTCGGATGGTTGGGTCTGGCTCATCTCAAATCTAACAGTTGGGTCCAGTATAAAGCCTTTACTATTAGTCTTGTCTAGAGCCACGATGTCCGCTCTTCTAATTCCGCCGCCTTCAGACGCAACGCAGTGCACCTCTTCATGGACCTCGAAGGATCTTTTTCTAAGGGCTTGTGCTATTAGTTTTCGGATGTTATGACGGCGTGAATTTCTCAGGAGTTCTCCATGCTGACAGGATCCTAGGACGTGTGCTAAGGTTTCAATCTCGTTGCATAATAGAAAAAAGAGTAAAATACATTGGAATATAGTGAAAGCAACTCATTTAGTACAAATGGTTAATATGGAAAAACATAAAGAAGAATACAGTATATCAAAATGGAAAGTAATAAAATAATAAAAAAGAAAAGAAGTACGAAAATAAAATAAAATTCACGATAAAAAGGCTATGATAATAAATTCATCGGCTGAAAAAGAGAACAAAAAGGGGAAAGGAAGGAAAAAGAAATAAATAGCCTATATTTTTACAAAACTATCGCAGAGAAAAGGGCTTATAACTGAAAGGAATCTAATTCAAAAAGTGCAATTTTAATTTATTTTTGAAACTAGACAATGTCCGACAGTCTCTGACATGTTGTGGTGGAGAGTTCCAGAGATGAGCTCCAGAGACAGTGAAAGATGAAGAGTAGAAGGATGTTCTGTGTTTAGGAATGGAGAGTGTGATATGGTGTTGTGAGCGAGTATCTATTTCGTGATACGAGGACAAATGTTGAAAACGAGACGCTAGGTAGCTAGGGTTAGAGGTTTGAAGAATATTGAAGAGTAAAGTGAGAGAGTGAATAGTTCTTCGCTCTTTGAGACGGACCCAGAACAGCATATTTAGTGAAAAATTATTTTATATAAAACACTTCATAGCGTGTTTTGGGAAAGTTACTGAATTAATCTCCAATATGCTCAATAAATTTAAGAGAGCAGTACATATTTTTTGTTTAATTTTTATTTGAACATATAATTCTTAAAATTATTCATACATTTTTCCTTTCTTCTAATTCACTCATACTAACACAATAATTTTGTAATCTAAAGATTTCATTCTGTTGTAGTACGTTTGTTTGGACGTTTGTAATATGAATTAATAATATAATAATTGGACACAAGAGACTACTGAACACAATGAACGACAGACATATCCCAATTATTACAGTAAATAATGCCACTATTCCATACCATTCCGTCGTCAGAAACCTCGGCATTTTCTTGGAATTTAAATTGGGAATGCCAAATAAAGGAAATATTCAAGAGAGTGTGCTATACCATGCATTCTCTTAACCCATTCAGAAACTTCCTCCCGCCAGAATTAAAACAGACTTTAGTGCAAACCCTCGTACTACCACTGTTTGACTATTGCGACGTAATACTTACAGACTTGACAACTGACCTTTCGAACAAGCTGCAGCGTGTGCACAATATGTATGTCAGATTCATCAGCAATGCTCACAAATTTGACCACATTACACCCTCGTTCAAATCTTTATCCTGGCTGCAACTTAGTAGCCGTAGAACACTTCATTCGCTCTCTCTTCTGTTTCGAGTTCTCCACACTTCTACTCCAAATTATCTTCTTTCCCGGTTTAAATACATATCCTCCAGTCACAATCTAAACACCAGGTCACAGGAGAGCCAAATCCTAGCAATTCCTGCCCATAGAACATCCCACTATTCATCATCTTTTACTGTCTCAGTCCCCCGTGAATGGAATTCTCTACCTCAGAAGATTAGGGGCTGCCAAACAATAACCACTTTCAAGGAAAGGCTAAACGATTTCTTACGGGCGCAGTCAAATTGAAGTTCTAATTGTGATCGAGTTTAATCATTTAATTTAATCTAGGTATGACTATCATTATTATATTATTATTATTATTATTATTATTATTATTATTATTATTACATAATTATTTTATTGGTGTTGTGAAGATGAAAGAATTGTCATTGTATTATATTAATTTATTATGTATTATATTGTCTTGTATTGTAGTATTGTATTGCTTTGAATTGTATTGTATTAATTATGTTATATTCATAGCATTGCAGTAATTTTCTATCATACTGGTTGAGTGGAAGAGAAGGCCGAATGGCCTTAACTCTGCCAGTTAAAATAAACCATTATTATTATTATTATTATTATTAAAGTAGTTATTATTATTATTATTTGTAAGAGTTAATACAACATTAAAATTAAAGGAATGTACAAGAAACAAGAGACAAATTTACAAATTAGGAAGAATATATGAGAAAAAAAGTTGAATGACAGCCTACAAGTGATAAAGTATGAATATGTGGCCGAAACAGAAATTTTCTCAGAAATCAGATAATGCTTTGTAGCGTTTATGAAATTATTGAATGACTTTCAGTTTTGACCTTTAAATATTCAGAAATTTTATTTCAACAAAATGTAATTTTTCGCTGTTTTAAGTGGCTAAAATTCCTAACTTCAAGATTCCTAGCTAAAATGTACTCAATGTTCTCTACGCACCTTCAACATTCAAATCCAATGGGAAACGGACAATTTACATAGGTTGGATAAAAAGTAATGGCAACAGTTCGATATTTCTGGCATGGCTTTATTCACAGGGGTACAACATTTACGTACCTTCTATATAGAATCCCCCCTTATTTATTATCTTTTGCCAAATGTTTGAAAGGCGTCGTACACCATCAGCGCGTCCATCTTTGTTGATGTTAAGTATTGACCGCCCTATAGCACTGATAAGTTCATCTCTGGTATTGTACCGGGTCCCTCGCAGTGGTTATTTCACTTTGGTGAAAAGATCGTAATCGCATGGATCATATCGGGTGAGTACGGTGGATGTTCCAGAATCCTCCATTGCCAGCGATGCAAGAGGTCCTTCACAGCTGCAGCGGTGTGACTCCTTGCATTATCATGAAGAATAATGGGATTCTGTACCACCAATGTCTTGCAGAATGTGGAGCAGAGTTTTGTGACATACTCAGACTTCCGCTGCGCAGTCCATCGGCGATCAGCATCCAACAGGGAAGCAAGGAGTTGAACTGAGTTGTCCTCCACGCGGGGTCGTCCTGTACGGAGGTTGTCCTGAACGGCATCCCTGCCTTCCCGGAACGCTTTAACCCAGAGGTCTCCAAAAAGCGACGATGCTGCCCGCCGAACACAGTGTGCCGTAAGGCTAGAGAAGGGGAAGAGACTCGTACCTCAAAGATGGGAGCGATCAGTGGGGGATCGCGGGAACGGTCTGCTTATGATTACAAATAATAACATCAAAAGAATAAGAAATATCATACGTTTGTATATTTTTTGACATACTATGAAGCTGGAGCCCCGTCTGTTGCTATTGACACAAGCCATTGCAAATTCAACCTCTTCTGCTCTATGGTGCCTTTCAGTGCCTGGAAAAGATCTCCAGTTGTATTTTGTAATTACATCTAGAAGACATTCAGACACAGTAAAATGTTCATTAACTTCTCGGATGAAAATGGTTAGGTGAGCTTTGTCATTTCTGTCTGTGCTTTCGTCCAATGCAAGTGAGTAAGCTACAAAGTGGTTAATTGTGGTTTCGACTTCAGATTCAATTACATTTACAATCTTGAAATTCCTTCTCTGAACTGTAATTGGAAACAATTTAATTTTCTTAAACTTTGACTTTGTTCTGGACACAGTATTTTAGTAACGTCCTGTATGCACGATTTTACAAATGATGCTTCTGTAAAGGGCTTAATTGATTTTCCAATATTCCAAGCTAGAACATAGCTAGCAAGAAGCTTTTTTTCTTTAAGACATGTGTGATTTGTGTTTGTATTTTCTTGTTTTATATTTATCAAAATATTTGTAGGCCTATGCATTTCACCTAAAATTAACGAAAAACTGTATGTTTGTCATGCGGAACTGAGTGGAAACGTATTGTAATATACTGATTATTATGTAAAACCAACAGTTATACAGATAGCCCCAAAATAAATTATTTTCACATGTTCAACATGCCTGTATTGTATATTCTTTGTGAAGAGTCGAGTATTGTCGTCGCATGTTGAATTTTAACACACTCTTAAGAATTTTCGAACAAATTAAGCATTTCACATTCTCCCCACTAACTCAAAAAAATGTTCTTTGCTATTCATCCTTGAATGTACTACGTCCATTATTAGAAGACATTTTGAAACGGTGGAACACTCTGACCAACACAATAATAATGGCAGTCACCACTGCTCTTCGTTTGCGCATAAACATTGTGTACAGTACAGGTGGGGATGGGTGAGGCGGAGCGCGCTCATTACGTACTGGCTTCGGTTCCGTTCAGGGGCTTACTCGCGAGAAGGCTTTTGGAGATGTCTGCTTTAACCCATCGTGCAACTGTGCGATATGGCAACGCTGCATCGCCACATGCTTCATGCAGTCCCTGAAAACATTCTTGTGCACTACGACCTCGTGTCACTTCAATTTTGATCCAGGAACGTTGCTCTAGTTTTGTAAACGTGGTCTTAGGGCGCTCGCACTATCCCTAAGAAAATCAACGTTCTACACACTGCAGTAGATTGACAGAGTACTGTCGCAGCTGGCTGCACTAACTCATCTAACAGTCCTTGTTCATGTCCACACAGCTGGCAGCTCTCGAACGCACCATCGTCACGTGACAGCAGTGTTGCCATTACTTTTTATCCAACCTATGTAAATCAGAATCGATATGTAGGTTATACACGTTGTAACCATGCAATGAATTGATTATCAACCACTGAACATGACGAAAGTACAGATCACCGTAGTGCGAAGACCGTGAGCGCTCGTGACAGCAATATGCAGAATAAATATAAAAAAGTATACAGTTACACAAAGCGTCGCCATAGTTAGTGACCACAGATAAAGGCAACAATAAATCAGCTACACGCTGGTGTAAAGCTTAATGAACTAATTTCAGCATTAGCATACTAACACACATCAAAATGGCAATAACGAGCTTTGTATGTGGAAAATAATCATGCTAGAACAGGCTTCATTTGTGATTACACTCTAAATAGCACTTGTCCACATGCATTTATCCCATGAATAAGACCTTATCGTCGGGCAGGTACAACGTTCTATTTACACCTCGCTACAAATGGACGCATTTATACTTAGGATCTTGTCACATTGTACCTCATTAATTCTACTTCGCATAGACTGCTAAAGGCCACTTTAAAACGACGAACACGTCAGAGCGTTTATGAAGACGGAATATGGTAGGTAATAGACTACGTGGATCTAATAAAACCAACTGCTTGGCTGAGATGAATAATCTCAGAAGTAGAGGGTAGAATATATCCTAAGACAGGCGTGTCCATTTAGTGGGTTGTGATGCAAACGTGGGTCGCGGGCATTGAGGACTGAAAGACGTAACGTTTGTTCCCTCATCCCCTTCCAATATTTCCTGCATGACAGAGGGACGGTGGTATCAGTGACTCTTGTACCTTCGCAATGACCATAACGAAGTCGTGTTATTTCGTGTCCATTGTGAAGATAAGAACTTCCATTCGCAATGGGACGAAAGGTTTTAGTTTCTGAGTATGTTAATATTAAATGCCTTATTTGCTGCCAGGTTTTACGTGGCTTTCAAAAACCAATATAAAACGCCATTATACTGTCACTCTAAAAATTCTCATTTAAAGGGTAAACTCTACTTGCGTTATTGTTGTTATTACTATTACTATTATTATTATTATTTATTTTATTGCTAGTAAGTTTGAAATGAATATAAATTAATAAATACAATGAAAGATAAACTAGCCCACTCCTGAATGAGTAAGACTCGTGCTCAGGAGGGGATTCCAGTACAGACAAAAATAAAATTAAAATTGAGAGTGAATACAGATTAAATAGTGTTTAATATGTTTAAACCCAAACTATAAATCCCATACAATTTTTTATATTTTTTATTAATTTGGAGAGGATTCGTGGTTAAAATATTATTGGAATGAAATTTGTTTAATAATCTGGGAACTTTACTCATGCTATGATAAAAAGCTACATTGGTTTTTCATTTTGGTTCAGATAAACGAAAATAATTCATATTTTCAGTTCTATATTTATGTATATATCTTTCAAAGTTATTAAAATTTCTATGAAAATATTTTAATAAAATAAAATGATACATTCGTTTAATATTGACAACTTTGAAGAGTTTAAACAATAATTCAGTTGGGTAATCTTTCTGATTTTTTAAACAAATGTTTAATATTTTTTTCTGTAGTATAATTAACGTATAAAGGTTGGATTTATAAGTTCCATCCCAACCTATGACACCATACATAAATAGGCTATAGATTGAAATAATGCTAAATAAATTATACGTAAACAGTTAATTGACAAAATATTTCTTAGAACAACAAAGTAACAATGTTTTATGTAATTTATTACAAATATAATGAATATTATTATTATTATTATTATTATTATTATTATTATTATTATTATTACGCCTACTTAGCTATGCATTTCTATTAATTGCAGATCTGGTTAAGTGGAGGAGAAGACCTTAAGGCCATTTATGATCATGTTTCACTAATAATTTTGTCATTAAAACGTACAGGTTTCGATTAATGACTAGAAAAGAATTAAACATTTCACTAGTCAACTGTAGTGACGTGGTTGTGGAAGCTGGCAATGATGCAGCTAGGGTACTCAGGTATAATCACGTCCTCTTTTCTGCAAATCAGTGAAGTGAAGAGCAGATATTGCTAGCTATTCTATGCAGCATTGCCGCATTCATAGATTCATTCATAGATTTCTGTCCTTAGGGAGGTCTTTCACTGGAAACTCAGCATTCTCCAATCTTCCCTATTTTCAGCCTTTCTCTTTGTCTCCGCATATGATCCACATATCTTAATATCGTCTATCTGATATCTTCTTCTGCCCCGAACTCTTCTTCCGTTCACCATTCTTTCTAGTGCATCCTTAGTAGGAAGTTTTTTCCCCCCAACCAGTGACCCAGCCAATTCCTTTTTCCTTTCCTAATCAGTTTCAGCATCATTCTTTCTTCACCCACTCTTTCCAACAAGCTTAATTTCTTATTCTGTTTGTCCATTTCACACGCTCCATTCTTCTCCATATCCACATTTCAAGTGCTTCTAGTCGCTTCTCTTCATTTCATCGTAATGTCCATGTTTCTGCTCTATACAATGCAACACTCCACACAAAACACTTCACTAGTCTTTTCCTCAATTCCTTTTCCAGAGGTCCGCAGAAGCTGCACCGTTTTCTATTAAAAGCTTCCTTTGTCATAGCTAGACAGTGGATGCGGGATGACTTATCGTTGAATGTAGGTGACATTTACTATATGTTACATTTTTTTCATTCAGACCATTGGCTCAACAGGTTTTAAACGTAAACAGATGACGTCAACATACTACTGCATCTCCGTATAGTCAGAAGAAAAAGAAAAATCAAGTACTGTAGTACATACCTCGTCATCATTGATGGAATTAGCAGCGTTGCAGTAAACGACGATATATTCTCGTAAGTTGTCGAAGCTGAATCGTCTTCGCCTATCGCTTAAACAGTTTTCATATCGAGAGAATTTCTGAAGAAAACCTCTAAAATGGGGATCACTCAATTTCTTTAGAGGCATATTTGCACTGAGCATCATGTTGCACATGTCTTTGCAAAACGTTTCGTTTAGACTCGTACAACTAAATGATGATGATGATGATGATGATGATGATGATGATGGTTCCTCATATTTCATTTCAACGCATTTCCTCTGCGATGTACTGTTGCAATGTTTCTCTATAGTCCAGTTGTTCTGGTTTTTATTTCAATTTTACATACATTACACATGATATAATAATAATAATAATAATAATAATAATAATAATAATAATGATTTATTTTAGCTGGCAGAGTTAAGGCCGTAAGGCCTTCTCTTCCACTCAACCAGCAAAAGTGTATATACATATGCATGAACTTACAAAGAATCCAACAATTTGATTTAGATGAGAGTTACATGCATACAAAAGTTATTTACAATTAAACAACAAAATACTATGAACTATTAATTAAACACTGAAATAAACTGTGTAGCAGAATTAAACTAAAATACATAGAATGTTAATATATTTCAAATAATATTAGATAATAGAAAGAGATTATTACAAGACAATTAAAATACAGCACAATCAGGATGATGTCTAAAGAAAAAAGTAACAATGTAGTCAGTGATAGTTTAAATCAGTATGATTGGAGTGAAATGCTAATAAGGTTATCTTTTAAGCTGTTCTTAAAGGTGTTTATTGTCTTGCAGCCCCTAATACTTTGTGACAAGGAATTCCATTGACGCGAGGTGGATATTGTAAAAGATGATGAATAACAAGATGTTCTATGAAGAGGAATACTTAGCGTGCCACAGATAAGTGATCTGGTATTTACATCGTGGTTAGAGTATAGATAAGAGAAACGAGACGAAAGGTAATTTGGTGTTGAAGTGTGCAGAATTCGAAAGAGTAAAGACAAAGAGTGTAAAGTTCTACGTTCTTTAAGTCGGAGCCACGAGAGACTTGCGAAGGACGGTGATATGTGATCATACCGTCGGATGTTGCACACGTATCTGACGCACATATTCTGAGCTCGCTGTAACTTGACTGACAATTCAGAACTTAGGTCACTTAACAAAACGTCACAATAATCGAAGTGCGGCGTTACTAGGGTTTGCACTAGGGTAAGTTTTAGTTGCTGGGGCAAGAAGTTTCTCAAGCGACTCAAACAGTGAATGGAGGAACAGATTTTTTTTTATCGTTTCTTTAACTTGAAAATTCCAACTTAGATTATTATCAAAAAAGAAGCCAAGATTTTGTCTTCGTTAATACATAAAATGTCACTCCCATATTTCTTAATTACTGCACTTCGTATCTCTGAGCGAATTGAACGTTTTGCCGTCGACATTATGAATGGATCAGCACAACACTATTCAACGCGTACTAAATACTTGAGCAGGACAACACAACTGCACACATTTCGTTGCAATGTTACTATGAACAGATCGGGGTTCCTTCGTTATCCTACGCTGCTATAGTCATCAGGTATACAAAAGACGGACGGCGCGGCACGTGCCATATACTCTGGTACGAAACAACTTCACTTTTCCTTAAGTCATCCCGCGTACACTCTCTGGAAATAGCTGCCTTTATTTTGACTTCCTGGCAACAGCTCATGTTTACTGCTTGCAGTAAATCCTAAGTATTTGAAGCTGTCCACTTTCTCTACTGCTACATTTCGAATTCGCACATTCACCTTCTTTATTTTACTTCCAATAACCATGGCCTTCGTCTTGTTTGCATTTATGTTCATCCCATACTGTCCACAGATGTCATTTAGCTCCAGTAGCCCTCAGTATCTTCTCCTCTTCTGCTAACAACACTAGTTAGTACAGTAGGCCTATTCTGTTCTTTAACCTTTTGTTAAATTGTCCATGCTTGTATACTTTGTGACCTGGTAAAGTGTAAGAGAAGGCGCTATGGTCTTAAATCTGCCAGTATACTTACTTACTTACTGGTTTTAGGTAACCCGGAGGTTCATTGCCGCCCTCACATAAGCCCGCCATTGGTCCCTATCCTGAGCAAGAATAATCCAGTCTCTACCATCATATCCCACCTTCCTCAAATCCATTTTAATATTATCTTCCCATCTACGTCTCGATCTCCCAACTAACACTCTATATGCATTTCTGGATTCGCCCATACGTACTACATGTCCTGCCCATCTCAAACGTCTGGATTTAATGTTCCTAATTATGTCAGGTGAAGAATACAATGCGTGCAGTTCTGTGTTGTGTAACTTTCTCCATTCTCCTGTAACTTCATCCCTCTTAGCCCCAAATATTTTCCTAAGAACCTTATTTTCAAACACCCTTAATCTCTGTTCCTCTCTCAAAGTGAGAGTCCAAGTTTCACAACCATACAGAAAGACCGGTAATATAACTGTTTTATAAATTCTAACTTTCAGATTTTTGATAGCAGACTAGATGACAAAAGCTTCTCAACCGAATAATAACACGCATTTCCCATATTTATTCTGCATTTAATTTCCTCCCGAGTGTCATTTATATTTGTTACTGTTGCTCCAAGATATTTGAATTTTTCCACCTCTTCGAAGGATAAATCTTCAATTTTTATAGTTCCATTTCGTACAATATTCTGGTCACGTAACTCTGCCAGTATAGATAAATAAATTATTATATCATCAGCAAATCTTGTACATTTTATTCTTCTTCCTCCTACTGTCATCTATCGTATGTTCTGAATACAGATTATTCATTAAATCCTCCAAGTAGATTTTTTTATTTTATTGGGTTATTTTACGACGCTTTATTAACATCTAGGTTATTTAGCGTCTGAATGATATGAAGGTGATAATGCCGGTGAAATGAGTCCGGGGTCCAGCACCGAAGGTTACCCAGCATTTGCTCGTATTGGGTTGAGGGAAAACCCCGGAAAAAACCTCAACCAGGTAACTTGCCCCGACTATTCGAACCTGGGCCACCTGGTTTCGCAGCCAGACGCGCTGACCGTTACTCCACAGGTGTGGACTCCAAGTAGATGTTGAACATTGTAGGTGATACATATTGCATTTAATTTGTACGAAAATCTCAATTAGATTATTGGTTGTAACAAAAACATTATATGACAAAATCTGCTCGTAATGACCTGATTTGATACTCCGCGCGAAACCATGTACTGTAATACGTTTTCTTCCACCCTGTCACCTGTTAATGCACTGGAACCATCCTGGAGAACTGTGTTCTACAAACATACTGTTCAGTACGAGTGTTGATTGAGGCTCTTAATAATGGTTGGCCGATCTTCAAACATTTTGATTAGAGTTCCAATCCCTCCGGTACTGAGCGCCACACGACCACCTCTGTGTTCTGTAAATATTTGTCTTTGATATAGCCTACTGTACCATTTCCTTCCAGTGTTGTTGGATCTAGTTTAATCAACCAAAATCGGTGAAACTCACAATACACAATTGATACACAATTTCCGAACAATTTTACGCCAAGAAACTTTGAAATAATTGAAGCGTTGGGCCGATTAACGGTCTATGTTACAATTTTCAAAATCGAGTTTATAATGGAATCATTCTCTCAACTGTCACAAAAATTGTTTTTCAATATCTGTATCAGAGGCGCTTCTACACGAGTTACAACCATGAATTCTTGTCGCTTCTAGCGTATTCAGTTGTTTACATCGTATCGGGAGTTAATGCACAGGAGTTTGTTCTCCTTACGAATACTGGGTACTTGAACTCTGTCTATCAGGTTTCGATTGATCTATTACGTAAAATAGACGACTGCAACAAGACAGTGACGATTTCTAGTGTAGATATTTATCGGCTAAAAAAAAAAAAAAAAAAAAGGATCCAGACAAATTAATATTAGGGGAGAGACGGGTAGTATCGGACATCGGTAATATCGGACAGTGCATTTCTTTCATCTACCACCATATGGTAGTACCTGAATGACATGGTTACGTTTCTCTATGCGACATCACAGAAACGTAACCATGTCAATCAGGTACTATCATCGTGTGGTAGATGAAAGAAACTCACTGTCCGATATTACCCGATGTCCGTTACTACCCGACTCTCCCCTAATAAGTGGAAAGATGTGTCACGAAAGTCGCTGAGAGATAGCAGTCTTCAATATAAAACAAGGAAGACGAAGTCGTAAGTTAGTGCGAAAGATCTCCCAAATAATAAGTTCCTATCTGTTATTTTAGCACTATTTTATTAGTTGTATTTTAATTTACACTTTACCTAGTGTTAGTTGGTCTAGTGCATAGTAGTACGTTATTTTACGACGCTTTATCAACAGCTCAGGTTATTTAGCGTCTGAATGAGATGAAGGTGATAATGCCGGTGAAATGAGTCCGGGGTCCAGCACCGAAAGTTACCCAGCATTTGCTCATATTGGGTTGAGGGAAATGCCCCGGAAAAAACCTCAACCAGGTAACTTGCCCCAACCGGGAATCGAACCCGGACCACCTGGTTTCGCGGCCAGATGCGCTAACCGCTACTCCACAGGTGTGGACTAGTTGGTCTATGTTTTGTTTTGCGACTATAGTTTATATTAGAATTTTATCAAGGTATTTGTTTCAGGAACAGATTTGCTCTTGATGTAAGAAAGGAGCTGTTTAAAAAATGTATTACTCTCTTAAAGTCAACATTAAAAAACTGTGAATGTTATTGTCTTCATTATTAATAAAATTTATACTTAACAGACAAGCCGTCTGTTGGGTTGAATACTGAATACCCGGGACAGGGGTTCAAATTCCATCCCCCAACAATTTCTCAACTGTAATATTTAATTTTCTTTATTCATTCGTTATTGTTACAACTTTCATTAATTTAATGGTGTCCCTACATCTCAATACTGCAGTTATTTTCTAATAATAGTAGGCCTATTATTATTTGATCAATAGGCTTATTGTATGTTTATTTAGCCTATAATATGATATTCAGCGCAACTTTGATAAATTACATGGCGTTAATTCATATTAATATATAAATAAACGTCAATCATTTAGTTCATAATTTAACCTTTTCATTTATTTTCTATATTTTATAATATTCTGGTTGTATAATAGTACATTATGCAACGCTCGTATGAAAATTATGAAACTCGCTTGCGCTCGTTTCATAAACAAACGTACTTGCGTCTTAATTACTACCATTATAGGCAAGTTTCATACGACTTTTTATGCTCGACCATATTTCTAACTTGAAATTATTCAAAATTAGGCCATGTTATGGTTATGTGCGAACTGACCTGAATTGTGAGATGTGCGCAGACGCGAAAGTATTGATTATTTTCCGAGGCCGAATGTCATTGACCTTGATAGAGAATAAGATGAACATTAGTCTGATATAACCTGGAAATTGATTTAGAATTGAAAAACGAGATGACAAATTGAATTTATTTGAATATTATTTACAATTAACGCTAATTATTATAGTAACAGAACATAACCTTCTGCGACAGTATTGGATTTCCAGCCTCCGTGACTTTTCGCTAATTGTCTTTCGATTGCATATCCGAGAATAATCGATACTTGCGGTTTTATAACAGTACAAAGGTGTTGGCTGAACATCTGAACTTTAATGAATAGGTGTACTTTAATGAGGTGCATTAAAGGGCTACTACCAGGTGTATAATTACTACATTTCGGCATGATTCAGCATAAAACTATTTATTGTCTGTATTCCCCAGTAGCATTTCTGTGGAGTTAAAAATGTTACAAACCTCTATGATGTGTAATACGACTTTCAATAACATACGAGTACAATCGTATACTTCGCTTAGTGTACAAAACATATTGATGGAATAACGGTCTATGTTGCCCGTCCGATAGTAAATTTATGAGCGGAATTACGATGTAACATTTTTGTTCCTCCTGCACAGTTAGCAGATTGTAACATAGACCGTTATTCGGCCCAACGCTTCAATTGTAGAAAAGATATCTTATTTAGTGTGAGGATATAAAACTATATGAAATTACATATCTTTAAGAATAAAATGTACAATAACCACCAGGAAACTCTATATTTTATAGTAACAGATAGGGGAGTAGTGGGTACAGTGAGACACAAAATATTAAGACATATGTATATAAGTGAAACTTCAAATATTTTTAAAATCAAGTGCAATGGAAATATACATTAAAACATGGAGTACAATAATACATAAACAGAAATGTTAATAGATAAAGGACATAATATACAATGCGTGTTTGTCAAAAAAATGAAATGTCTCACTGTTCCCATTCAGGAGGGTACAGTGAGACACCACAGTGTCTATTAACGGACATTGAAATGATTTACATTTATTTCAAAAGAAAAGAAAGCTTGTTGTCTCTTTATCTTGCCATGTTCTGTAGAATTATTTAGAATCATTTTGATGTCTGACTTCGAAACCATTGAAACATCTGGAAAATTTGGAAAAGTGAATTTTCCATGACTTTTCAAACTTTTGCGAAAAAATAAAATGAATTTTTGGTGACAAGAAAGCTTATAATTATAAGAATTTAATTTAATTCTTTATTATTTTTTAACATTTTCTTAAATTTTGTGAATAATTTTTATTTAAGAAACCATTAAAATGTAATGTATCCATTCTTTTTAAGCTATAGTTCCTAAATTGGTTACTAGTATGTTCATTTTTAATGTTAGTTACCAGTAAATGTAATATAGTTACAGTTTATTTTTGCAAATCATTGGTAAATGGGAACAGTGAGACGTCTCAGTGTACCCTTCAATGGCATGTCTCACTGTTCCCTTCACACATAGTTCGCTTAAAAATGGCGCCATCACTTCAAAATCAAAACAAGAAAGACGAAACTTTGATAAACATAACGTCAAATACCATAGTATTAGGTAACAAAACATTCATATTTATATATCATTTGTATATCCAATATAACCTTCATTAAACACAAGCCAAAATTTTACTTCTAGAGTGAAAAATTACGGATTATTTTTTCATCACTCACCTTTATAACTAGAATCAAATCGAGTATGAAAATACTGTTACTCTACTCATGCGACATACAACTCCACTGTTACAAACATTTCAACATCAAAATCTACCATCTAATTAAAAATGTCTCACTGTTCTCCCTGTCTCACTGTATCCCAATAAGTTATACAATGATGCCATCGAGTTATTTCTGAACGCACACAAATTCACAAAATTGTAAAGAAACAAATTAGGCTGTGTACGGGACTATGAGCATTACCGTACTTAAAAATAAAATTAAAATATGTCAAAAAATCTCCTGAAACATTTTATAGCTACAGACATAGCTCAGGCCGTAGTGCATTTGCCTACTGATCCAACGCTGCACCCAAGCGTAGTTTCGAATGCTGCTTGCGCTGATTATCTGGTTAGATTTTCCGAAGTTTTATCTAACTGTAAGGCGAATGTCAGGTAATCACATGGCAAATCCACGGACTCATACCGCCAAATGCATAGCGTTCACTAAAAAGCAGGTTACGCTCAGGTAAATAACGTCAGGCATTTACTGTTGTACGAGAAAAGCCACAAACGATTAGGGAAAACACGGGAATTTTACTTCAAGCCAGTGAAGAGATAGATTTGAAAGTAAATTCCGAAAAAATAAAATATATGATTATGTCTCGTGACCAGAAAATAGTACGAAATGGAAATATACAAATTGGAAATTTATGCTTTGAGGAGGTGCAAAAATTCAAATATCTTGGAGCAACAGTAACAAATACAAATGGCACTCGAGAGGAAATTAAACGCAAAATAAATATGAGAAATGCCTGCTATTATTCGGTTGAGAATCTTTCGTCATCCAGTCTGCTCTCAGTAAAGTTGAAAGTTACAATTTATAAAACAGTTATATTACCGGTTGTTCTGTATGGCTGTGAAACTTGGACTCCAACTTTGAGAGAGGAACAGAGGCTAAGGATGTTCGAGAATAAGGTGTTTAACAAAATATTTGGACTAAGAGTAATGAAGGTACGGGAGAATGCAGAAAGTCACACAACACAGAACTGCACGCATTGTATTCTTCACCTGACATAATTAGGAACATTAACTCTAGACGTTTGAGGTGGGCAGGGCATGTAGCAGGTATGGGCGAATTCAGAAATGCTTATAGAGTGTTAGTTGGGAGGCCGGAAGGAATAAGAACTATGGGGAGTCAGAGACGGAGATGGGAGGATAATATTAAAATGGATTTGAGAGAGGTGGGATATGATGGTAGGGATTGGATTAATCTTGTTCAGGATGGGGATTGATGTCAGGCTTATGCGAGGGCGGTAAAGAACCTCCGGGTGCTCTAAAAGCCATTTTATAAGTAAGAATATCAAAAGTAATGTAATTCCACTTTCATTTGTAGACCTAAACCTCGGATAATATGTAAGATGGCAAAATGATATATTGCTTCCGCGTATATATTCGTAAGAGTGCGACCTATGAAGAAATGACGTTTAGGTCAGTGTACCTATCACTGAAAAAGAAGGCTATTTCTTGCAATATTTCAAAATAGTACAAAGTCAAACTGCACTTATTTCTTAAAATTTATTACTCTACTACATATTCTGAGAATTAAGTAATAATAATGAGACTTGTCAACCTCCAGATGATTTTCGCACGTTGAAATGGATTAGTGCTCTTCCTCGCTCCAAGACAATCACGGACGTGTAGTCCCATCCCGTCAAGTGAATTAATACGTTTACGAAGTTTCTAATTGATCTTGGGAGGTGAAGCATTTGTTGCTCTCCTTTGACGTTTGCACTAAATAGCGTCAAGCTCCAGTTAGCTATCACGATCCATCTTTATGAGTTATAAACACAAGCCGATTCAGAAAAGAATTCACTGACACATACATCGGTTAAGTTTACTACCTCGCTCTCATAAACAACTTTATTACAGATTTTGAAGGATATTTTGGATGGGATTCAAGGTTCGTAAGCAATACAATTGAAGAGATCACTGCAAGAATGATGGATGTCACTTTTTTGTCGAAAATGAAGCAAGACTGTCAATGCATAGCTTAAGACATATAGAATGTACAGGGACATAATTTTATTTTTACTTGCATTTTTATTGTACCTGCATTTCTGAATGTACTTCACTCTCACCCCTTCACTAATGTCCTTGCTCCCGTCAGACACACAAACTTACGGCCGCTGTTGCATTCGAAGTCTTCAAGCAGTGAAGTAAACACTGCAGTGTATAGTGTGTTTCAGAAATATGATTGCATTTTCTATAGAAGAAAGAACCTATATTCATAATATCGTACTAAAAAATTATATTCAAGAAACGATAAATTGAATTTCAGAGAATATGCTTCAAAATGTTTTTAATAATATACGTACTGAATTGAAGCCTGCATTGTAATGAACGGCAACCATTTTCAGCAACTTGTTTAAAAATTCAGATTAACTTTTTTGAATTGAGGTGGCTAGAAGCAAAGGAATGCTGGTGACATTTGTAATAACATGAGTTAAGTGCATCCAGTGTAAGCAAAAGTATCTAAAATTTTAGTGGCAAAGGGATATTTTAATCGCATCACACATTAAAATTTAAATAAAAATTTCACTGATTTTACGAAAGCTTAAATATTAAAACCCCATTTTCTCAAAAGTAACTTAAATGCACTTACAGTCCTTCAATTATGACCCCCTTAATTTAAATGCACTCTCTATATTGTATGTTGACACCAATAATTAATATGCTAAATAAAGTAGACATTACATAACGAACATAGCCGCCTGAAAAGTTGAGTTTTTGAAAAAAAAATGTTACTACTCTACTGTATTTTGATAAATTCCGTAAAAGTGATCATCAAACTGAAAATCGTAATATCGTATTTCCCTACAACATAAATGGATACACTACTTTTCTCTCCTCCTATACCTAGTAAAATGATTTGTTTACATATTGCACTAGTAACATCAAACTCCTGTAATGGAAGGGGGCAACAGTGTTTCCGAGTATTGACAGGTTAATGTTAAAAATGTTGGTAAAAATAAAGTGATATCCCTGTACATACAGAGTTATATGGCATTAACACTGATAGTCATTGTCCAGTAATGATCGCAAAATCACAATTAAGCTTTGAGCGCTAAGCATTTCAAACTTTCAATTGCTTCTCCTGCAAAATGTATTCCAAATAACATCCATCATTCTTGCAGTGGGCTCTTCAATTGCAAGCCCCCCAAATGTTCCACATGGCGTTGTGGATTACTTACAGTAGATTCGAATGCAATAGTACATTATGCAACGAGCCTTTAATTGTAGTAATTAAGACGCGAGTATGTTTGTTTATGAAACGAGTGCAAGCGAGTTTCATAAACAAACATACTCGCGTCTTAATTACCATTACAGGCAAGTTTCATACGATTTTTTATGCTCGACCATATTTCTAACTTGAAATTATTCATAAGTATTCATGTTATGGTTATGTAAGTGAGGAGCGGAACTGACCTGAATTGCGAGATGTGCGCAGACGCGAAAGTATTGATTTTTTCCGAGGCACGAATGTCATTGACCTTGATATAATCTAGAGAATAAAATGAACATTAGTCTTGATATAACCTGGAAATTGATTTAGAATTGAAAAATGAGATGACAAATTGAATTTATTTGAATATTATTTCCAATTAACGCTAATTATTATAGTAACAGAACATAAACTTCTGCGACAGTATTGGATTTCCAGCCTCTGTGACTTTTTGCTAATTGTCTTTCGATTGCATATCCGAGAATAATCGATACTTGCGGATTTTTAATAGTACAATGGTGATTTCTCACTGGCTGAACATCTGAATTATAATGAATAGGTGTACTTTAATGAGGTGCATTAAAGGGCTACTACATTTCGGCATGGTCGAGCATAACAGTACATTATGCAACGAGCCTATAATGATAGTAATTAAGAAGCGAGTATGGATGTTTATGAAACGACCATATATCTAACTTGAAATTATTCAGATGTATACATTTTATTTGTATCTGACAAGATCGGAAGTGACCTTGTTCTAGGTCGTGAATTGTGATATGTGCGCAAACGCGAAAGTATTGATTTTTTCCGAGGAACAATAATGTCATTGACCTTGATGTAATCCCTTTAAACTTGATATAACCTTGATTATTGAATTCGACATTGAAAAACGAGATGACAAATTGAATTTATTTGAATATTATTTACAATTAACGCTAATTATTATAGTAACAGAACATAACCTTCTGCGACAGTATTGGATTTCATGCCTCCGTGACTTTTCGCTAATTTTCTTTCGATTGCATATCCGAGAATAATCGATACTTGGGGTTTTATAACGGTACAAAGCTGACTTGTCATTGGTTGAACACCTGTAAGCTGAGTTTTCATTGGCTGAACACCTGTACTTTAATGAGTAGGTGTACTTTAATGACATGCATTAAAGGACTGCTACCAGGTGTATAATTACTACATTTCGGCATGATCGAGCATAAAATAATTTAAAAACCACATATATCTAAGGCAAATATTTTAATTAGTTTGTAAGATAATGCAGTATTGAAACACATCACTATCATGTGTTTCGAGAGAAAAATTTCCTCTTTTCTGCCTCTCTCGTAGAATAATTCAAGTTAATAATAGAACGAAAATCACGGTGGTAAAAAGACCTTTAGGCTCGCAACTCAAGCTAATGACTTCCGCAAGCCACATGTGCACGGAGAACTTTTGAATTACTGTGATGAAGTCCTGGAGAATTCCAGCCGACTTCCTGTCTACTCTCGTCTGTTTTCCGGAGAGTATACAGCCAGTTCTACAGTTCCGTACACTTTCTCTTTATACTAATTACTATACTTGTTATTAATAAAAGCAATTTTTTTTCATCACGCAGTGTTCACAGTTACAATTTCCTAATCAGAAAAGACAAGCCAACGCGTTTATAAAACTGCATGATGTTTCGCGAGAGTATTCTTTCAAGTTAATTTAAAATTTATGCAAATAACATTACTGTCTTTTATTTTTCCTCGTGAATTTCCCTGGTTACTCGCTACGTTCTCATTTTTCCGAGGATTCTGGAGTAATAAGTTACGGTACTAGATATTCCAGAGTAGCGAAATAATCTGGTTAGCATGGTAAGAAGCATCGCTTAAGGCAAAACAAAACAACCACGAGATAAGGTACACAAACAATATTCATGAGAGGTTTCAATTGGACTTATTCCACTGCTGTGATCAGAAATGTAAAATAAAAAGTTCACAAGATATTTAAGAACGAATTTACTTTTGTGCGAGATTGTGCGTATTTGCTTGGTTTCCGCACAAGACCAATCGCGGCGGAAAGTCTAAAATTTCACATTCAGTATTCCCAACCTAACACACATAACAATTTCCCTCTTCTTACCGCTTAAGTGACAATTGATTTTACTGCTTTAGGCTTTTAACATATTATTAGTAGAGACGTTCAATATAGTAATAATTATAAATTGGAAACTTACCACTGCAATTGTTTTTAAATATTTGCAAAAATTAACAAATCTACACATCAGGAATCAAAATAACCAGTGTTCTAACATTAAATACCTTACTCTATGCCGATGATCAAGTCATAATTTCCAATTCAGAGGATAATTTACAAAGAGGATTGTATACATTAAATAAAATATTAAAAGATTTTGGGATGGAAATTTCAGCACAAAAATCAAAAGTAATGGCATTTTTAGGACAAGACCCAGTCAGAAGTAAGATAATACACAATAACCAATGCCTCGAACAAGTGCAAAATTTCAATTATCTGGGTTGTGAAATATCTTATCAAAATGAAAAAGATGTGAACAAGAAAATTACCAAATTTACACAAATTCTAGGAATAATCAACAATGCATTAAAAGCTAAATTAGTACAAAAATCTACAAGAAAAAAATATATAATACATTAGCATTACCCATCCTTTTATACGGAAGCGAGATTTGGTCATTAAAGAAAAAAGATATGAACAGAATCAAAGCAATGGAAATGAAATTTTTGAGGAGGACAGCAGGATATACTCTTTTAGACCGAAAGAGGAATGAAGAAATTTTATAACAATTAGAAGTAGAGTCAGTAGAAGAAAAAATCAGCAGATACAAATTCAATTGGCTAGATCATGTAAGAAGAATGGAAAATTCAAGAATCCCAAAAATTATGATGCAATATAAACCTAGAGGACATCGTCGACCAGGAAGACCTTTAAGAAGACTGCTAGATGGGGCCGAAACAGGTCTACAGAGGCCTAATTCGTGAAGGATGATGATGATGATGATGATGCAAAAATTAAGTAAACTCTACAACTCCACTAAAGTTACTGCATTCGTGATGCAAGTAACATTAAGAAAGCCGTGAAAAAATCAACAAGATTACAGACTCATCATAGACTGGGGGGGGGGGGAAAAGACAGACATATATCACGGCCTGCTGGGGTATAGTAAACATAGAAAACATTTTAAAGCAACAATGTTGAAGATAGATATTTTTGTTTTGCAAATTTGCCGTCATTGAACAGAAACCAAGATGGAGATTTCATTGCAACTAATTAGAAATTCCTCTTTCAGGTATGTAATAAACGATCTTCGCACAAAATAAAGTACGATACACGAGCGGTATGTTTTCTTTCAATTCTCGGAAATTAAAAATGCTCAACTACGTTTCGCTTTTTTCAAATTTTTCCTCGAACATGAAAACTTCAACATACCGCTCTTGTAACGCATATTACTATTGTCTATGGGAAAAAAAATCAATGATGGAAAAATAAATATCTTATTCTTTGGCGTCGTTACAAATGACTAAATCTATACGAAAAAATGAATGGAATAGACGCTCACAATATTTTGAAAACTGAATCTAGGCTTACTACGCGGAATTAGCTACAATGAAATCCGGTTTTTACCAAACACGATCGGGATGATTGAAATTTCGAAATTTTATTAATGACCTATATGGATTTTTTTTTTTCGTCCTTTGTATGTAGAAGAGGCCCCAAGACTTGCAGCACAGTCTGAAGCGTGTTGTGCTTACCACTACCGTTTTTATTAATGATTTTTGTCGCCGAACGGTGGCGCTCTTTTACGTAGTCTATACAACACGCTGCACAGTGAACTTAACCTGAAATATAGTAATGATGATAAAGGTAGGTGAAGGAATGATGGAAAAATGAGTCCGGGGTCCAACGCCGAAAGTTTTCAAGCAATTGTGCTTCAATTGAGAGAGAACCTCGGAAAAATCCGTAATCACATTTGAAGCAGATCTCGCTCACTTCACATTCATACATGCTAACCGTAACTCAACAGCTGTGGAAAAAAGAAAGTTTTTACATTAATGTTACTGCACCTCACAATACAACACCAGGACCTATATAGCCAAATACATTACAAAACAAATGACAATTGTTGTATAATTCTCAGTTTTAAAGATAGAGAGAATGAGTTTGCAGTAAAAAAAAAAAAACTTAATTTTCCACAGGAACTTGGTCTCTGTATAAACATCAGGGTCTTTGACATAAGTATAGGGTATTTCAATAAGAGTGTTCTACTTTTAACATATAACAGCTACCAATCATATTTTTCCCACGGTTACAGTTGTTGTTGACAAATAATCATGGAACGTTACACCATTCCACAATGCGTAGAAATCATTAAAAATTCAGAATAAGTCTTCTCGGGTTCTCAGTCAGGTGAGTTGGAGATTTTCTTCCAAGCTTTCGATGGCTAGCTCTACCATCTTCTTCAGGGAATGAAGTGATGTGAGACCATGTCTAGCCGGTATATATGCAATAGTAGGGTTTCCCGCTGCGGGCCAATCAGGAGCTAGTTCCTAGTCCCGACCGCCAGGCGCATTCTGGTTGGTGGAGCGGTGACCAATCAGGAGATACTTGCTGGTCCCAACGGTCTGCCGTCGAAGCGTATTGATGGCAGGTTTCCCTGCTGCACTCAGCTGTATACCCCCGTCTCTGTTGAAATTATTGCCATCTAGCTGGATTTCGATGGCTTCCTTGATAACCAAGTCCAGTAACATGATGTCTTGTCCAAGATGGTGGTGGCGCCGAAATCTATCTTGTGACCAGTTTCTAGGCTGTGTTGGGCTACTACAGACTTATCGGGGTAATATAGTCTTATGCTGCGTTGATGTTCCTTGCAGCGTTCCATAATGGTGCGTCTCGTCTGCCCGATGTAGCAGAAAGATGGCATCACGTATCATACTGCTCACTAAACAGTCGACCTTTTGAGGGAGAAGTTCAGAGGCGTCATCATTTCGCGTGGCGGTGATGTTAACTGGCACCCGAGATCATGTGATTTAACGCCGCTGGATTACTTCTTATAAGGTTATGTTAAATAACGAGTTTATGCCAACAAACCAGGAACGTTAATGATCTAAGGAACAATATCACGTGCGTTATTCGTGAAACTGAGCCTGATTTATGTTATTGAAAATTGGAAGACCCGTATACGCGCAACCTAAAAAGCCGCGGCGGCCATTTAACTGACACGTTCTTCCATATGTCATGGCATTAAGTGTGCTTCAAAATAATAGTAATTAAATAAATAAACGTCTTTCGTTTATACAATTTATTTCAATTTAAAAGTGTGACACTCTTATTGGAAGACTCTTCATGACAAAAATGAAACACTTCTTTTCAAGGTATGTTCTTAAACTTTTGGTAGAAACTGCACTCGTTACTCTTCAGTTATACCAATAGCCTAACTTGTTTCTCTCGCCCTCATTTTTCACCCCAAAACGAAGGCAGATTCAATCTTCAAAAGCTTGTGACAACTTACTTTGCTTTTTGCTAGTAATGAAAGAAGTTGAATTCAAACCTCTACTGAACAATCCACTACTGCTTTCTCCTTCACCTAGAACGGCATTATCGATGTTAAAATCACCTCACTGAAATAGAACTTCGGGCAGCTGGGATCGTAACTGGTCACGCTACTACTTAATCTACAACAGAAAATTCTATGAGTGGATACAAAGAAGTTACTCGAATAAAAAGAGAAAGGACCTATGCAGCTTTTGTTCATATACAGATGAAGATATACAGAAGTAAGTAATGTCATTAATTTCAAGGGGTTATTCTTTGAGATATTTCAAACAAAAAAGTTTAATACAATTTTGCTCGTTTTTGCTTCCTTTTCGAGAAAATATTATTTTATATGAAACATTTCGTAGCGTGTTTTGTGAAAGCCATTGATTTAATTCCCAATATGCTCAGTCAGTTTATTAGAGCAATGTATTATGATAATAAATCCTTGAAAGAATTTTAGATTTGTCCTTTAAATGTGCAGAAATTTAATTTGAACAAGTATAATTTTTAGTTTTGAAAATGAAATTTAAAATGTTACATTGGTTCGGATTAAATTTTTGTATTAAACTCTTTTGTTTAAAATATCTCAAAGAATAACCGCCTGAAATTAATTACATATCTTATGGTTTACTGTGTATATGAAGAGTCTACTGCAAGAATGATGGATGTCATTTGGAATACATTTTGCAGGAGAAGCAATTGAAAGTTTGAAATGCTTAGCGCTCAAAGCTTAATTGTGATTTTCCGATCATTACTGGACAATGACTATCAGTGTTAACGCCATAATTATAACTCTTTATGTACATTCTATATGTCTTAAGCTATGCATTGAAAGTCTTGGTTCATTTTCGACCAGAAAGTGACATCCATCATTCTTGCAGTGGACTCTTCATATATTTACATACAGCCTACACATGGTAGAAGTGAAATAACCCTGCAGATTGATAGGGACGATAGAATACACTTAGATAGCAAAACCTACATATTAAGTTTTGTCATTAAGTGCACGGTTAATTAGAAAATTAAGTTAAAAATTTCAGCAGTCTGGTAACATCGCTGCTAACACAATCTTCTCTCTTCACGTAATACAGATGTAACATGCCAACGAACTCGGCCTGTCTCACAAGGTGAACTATTCTCTGGCTACGACGTTGCGATTTGCTTGCATCGTTCATTGGCTTGATATTAGTGGTTTTTAAATTAAATTTACACGAAAACCGTTCAAGATATAGAATTACGGCAGAGGGATATTTTGTACTATATACAATTTGTACTATATACCGATATGGACAAAAAACACGATCCTACTCTCAATAGTTATCGAATAAGGGAGTGTTAAACATTTGAGAAAAAAAAAACATTTATTTCTGAAAAAAAATATGAACTTTCCACCAATATGGTATTACAGTTTTTTGTTACATACAACATCAGTTTTTCACTCTGAAAATCTGTAAGGTTATTCCACTTCCACCCTGTATATACAGGGTCAGTCATAAGTATGTTTATAAAATGCGTGAGCGTGCTCCTGGATCAAAAATAAGAACAATTCCTTATATGAAAATTTGACAGAAAATTCGTATTTATTGGAGTAATAGTGATTTATGTTTTCATAAGTATCTGATCATTTGTGTTGTTTTTGTGTTGATTTTGTACCAGTGCCTTGGCCACCCAGATCACCCGACCTCACCCCATTAGATTTTTACCTTTGGGGTCACTTCAAGGCTGACGTGTATGCAACACCAGTGAATGATGCAGAGGAGCTATTGATCCGTGATGACAACATGGTGTTTGAGCCAACTCGCCAGTCGTGTGTACGTCGTGCCCTGGCATGTGTAAACAATGGAGGGGGACATTGAGCACATTTTGTAAACGTTAAATGACAAGTTTCCGAACATATACTTGTGACACAACAAAAACAAAGTATGACCATATCTCCAATAAATAAGTATTTTCCGTCAAATTTTCATACAAGAAATTGTTCTTATTTTTTATCCAGGAGCACGTTCACGCGTTTTACAAATATACTTATGACTCACCCTGTATATACACACATATACATACACAGTATATTAAATAGAGCTTTTATTTCAAAACGTTCCTGTCTAAATAGCTATTTACTTCCAAAGGGGTGGGGAAGTGAAAGGTTGGAACTTAAAATGCAATTAACACAGGTTTTAAACTTCCCCATCTATATATATATATATATATGTATATATATATATATATATATATATATAATTTGAACTGGTAATGGAAATTACGGGAAAACCGCTGAACGGATTTTAATAAATGACCCCTCATTTTGAAGCTTGGAACTCAAAGTTTTTCAGAAAAATAGTAGTTTTCAGTGAAATGTCAATTTTTCAACATAATTTTCCTATTTTCAAAAATCCATCTGTCGTCAGTTTTAATAAATAGATAATTGTATTTCAGAATAAAACAAAATTACACACTACAGTAAACAATATTACACGAAGGCCATGATCTGCAAGAATGCTGACATATTTAGAGCTCAAATTAAATTGGTTATTAAAAACTTAACTTACTAAAAATAATTTACAGGTTCGATACTGTGGTGTGTAATTTTCTGGGTACAGCTGTGTATTGGATATTAAAAACTACAAAACTTGAGGTGGTTTGATGGCATTATTACCATTAGAAATGAAATATTATTGTAGTTAATGCCATGATGTGACTTTTCGCTAATTATACATATTAATGCTATATTGATGATATGAAAGTGAAACATTTTGGGGTTATATAAGTAGATGTAGAGAATAATTTAAATTAGCTTTTAAGTTCTATATTTTACTGAGTGGCGGCTATATAGTATATATATAGTATATGTTACTGAAAGCTATAAAACTTACGTAAGATAATAATATTATTAAAAATCAAATATTTTTATAGTTATTAATCAAGTAGGGTTGGGTCTTTTTCATTCATTTAATGGGAGTGTGATGTAGATATTTATATGCGTGGCTCTCTTCAGTATTGGCTCGAGAGAGAGTATCTTTCATTATTATGGAAGCAAATAACTTTTAGAATGTCTGGTATTCTTCATTGAAAATAAATCTGAAAAATTTTTATCTGAACGTCTAATGAACTTAGTTTGCAGCATTTGCTGCACAAGCCACTAGTTTATATCTAAATTGAGGTGCTTTGTCTTTAAATTAAATTCATTTAAAACAAATAGTAATTTAAACTGGGAAGATTTGAAATGAAAGCCCGGTATAGTACAATTTTTATAATCGTATATGTGTCGCCGACCTTTCCAAGAACTAGAAGTTTAGCGAACATAAAGCACCTAAGTTAAACGCAGCTTATACTGAAAGTTCTCTCAACAACCACTTAACATTTTCATCTTCTCAACTAAGTTGGCATGTCATTCACCTTTAAATATAAGCTCCGACCACACACTATGCGTTTAGAATAGACTTTTATACGCAGGCAGAGAATCTGCTTCGTCAGGGTGATGATCTGCTATAGAATTCGACTACTTCAACATTAATTGAGCGGAAGTCACGTGGAATGACGTGCGTTTGCAGAATTCCATTTACGAAATGCGAGGAGATGATAAAAAACTAAAGAATTATATAAACAAACTTGATTTGACATTTATGATCAAGATATATTTCATGAAGTTCCACTATAAACTCATTCTAAAACAGACAACCTCTAAGGTGCTGATTTAACGCTGCGTGGACGTCAGGTTCTTGGATTGGAACTCCGCCTCAAAAATGGGTATCTGCATTGTCGGATGCTCAGAATTGTGCCGACCCTATGTGAAGAAGTTTCCATCGGATATTCGTCTAGTATTCCTAGGCTGAACGTAAATTAAAATAACGACTTTCGCTAAATGCACTCCTAGCAGTACACCCGAGAAATGCAGCAAAATATTGTGACATTACTAACATTCTTGGAACATTCTTTAGCACTGAAAGTTACCACTAGAGCTAGGAATTTGGTACCGAAATTACTAAAGTTGTGTCAGCATGGACTATATCTTTACCAGATGAATAGTAGTAACGCAGCTCTAAACGTCAACAAACCAGCAGGATGGTAACCAAACTTATTTTTGTGCCAATGGTTTTTGGCCATAAAGGAAGAAATATAGTAGAGAAATAATATAAAAATACACTATTATCAGCTAGAACATTCGTAATTTTCAGTCTAAAATGACTTACGCATACATATAAAAGTAACCTATGAAATACATACTGTACAGGATGTTTAAAAAGTATCCAATATTTTAGGAGGTTGTAATATGCATCAATAAAAGGAAAAAATGTCTAAAAAACATGCGTCCTACAACACATACTTTCTGAGATCTGAACAATTGTTAATATGAAGTGCTCAATGTGACGTCCATTTATTGCAATGCATTTTTCTGCCCTACAATACAGCAGACTAACAGATAACTGTACCGTAGTTGACACCCTGGCATGGAATACTGATACGTTGCAAGGAATACTGAAAACAAAAATTTTCTTGCGGATATGAGCAGAGATTGTGTTGTGAATTTTCGTAATCAGCATGTGTGGGCTGATGAAAATCCCCGTGCAGTTGAAGAAACAAGGCATCAGCACCGATTCTCAATCAACGTATGGGCAGGCGTTCTTGGCGATAGATTAAGGGCCATAGTGCTACTGCAGAGATTAACTGGGGATCGTTATTAGGATTTTCTTATTAATATACTGCCTACCTTGCTGGAGTATGTGCCATGTCAGCAAAGACTACAGATGTTGTGGCACATTTTTTCCGCAATGAGCGTGAACACCTGACGCTGACATTTCAGAACCGCTGGATTCACTGGGGAAGCTCCACAACTTAGCCTGCTCGTTCCCTTGGCCTTTTGGTTATCAAGAACAACCAGGTCAATTTCAAAGAGCGCGTGATTCCTTACGCCGAAGGGCAGAGGAATGCATTGCCATGAATGGACGTCACATTGAGCATTTCTTATAAACAAGTTTTCAGATCTCAGAAAGTATGTGTTGTAGGACCCATGTTATTAGATATTTTTTCTTGTTTCGATGCATACTAGCACCTCCTAAAATATTGGATACTTTTTTCTTAAGACCCTGTATACAGTGATATGTCTGTAGACTTGTTACAAAACTTAATAATGCACATTTTCAGTTTGTAAAAAAATACTCTTTCTATATTCAGAAAAACTATTTAGCCTATATGCGAAAAAAGCTCGATCTTCGTCACTAGACGTGACTGGAGCAAATCTGAAATAGGATACATTATTTCTTACTAAATCACAGCTTTGTGAATCTCATAGTGTATCTCGTATGTGACATATCATATTCAGCTCACAGACTTAATTCTTTTCAAAGACACTTTTCATATTTGCTTTAATGACTTTGAAACTTCTACGGGCTGGTACATAAACTTGAACATATTTTAGGTCTACGTCTTCAGCAATTTCCACATTTCTGGACTGCAGGAGAATCATTACTCTAAGGAAATCAATTGTTGGAAGGGATATTGCAACATACCAACATTAGACATTATATCGAAAAAGAAGTATGTATACTTAGATCTTGCAGAAGACGACTTGTCTTCATCGCTGTATTTCCAATATAAAGAGAGGTATTCCACGTGTTTTTTCATAGCCTATATATAATTTGAACTGGTAATGGAAATTACGGGAAAACGGCTGAATGGATTTTAATGAAAGACCCGTCATTTTGAAGCTTGGCATCCAAGGATTTTCATAAAAATAGTAACTTTCAGTGAAGCGTTAGTTTTCCTACATAATTTTCCTATTTTCCAAAATCCATCTTTCGTCACTTTTGAGAACTAATTGCATTTCAGAACAAAACAAAAAACACACTACAATAAACAATAGGCTATTACACGAAGGCCATGACCTGCAGGATTGCCGACACATTTAGAGTTCAAATTCAATTGGTTATTAAAAACTTACAGACTTACTAAAAATAATTTGCAGGTCTGATTCTTCGGTGTGCAATTTTCTGAGTGCAGCAGTGTATTGGATATTAAAATATACAAAACTTGAGGTGGTTTGATCACATTATTACCATTAGAATTGAAATATTATTATAGTTAATGCCATGATAATGTATACACACACATACACACACACATATACTGTATATACGTAAAATAATAATATTGTTATTAAAAATCAAATATTTTTATAGTTATTAATCAAGTGGGATTGGGTCTTTTTCATATACTTAATAGTGGTGTGGTGTAGATACCTATACGCGTCATTTTCTTCAGTATTGGCTCGAGAGAGCGCAAAAATTACAGTTCCTAAGGAAAGACGGTATTACTTACTGATAAAATAAGAAGCCTACAAAATTTTGTAGTCTCCCGATCATTTCAGCAAGATCTCTTAGCATAAAATGATTTTATCCTCTACATTTCAAGCTCTACATGCAGCAGCTATACCAAGATGCTATGTCTATTGTTCGAAAGCATAGCAAACCTGACCTTTTTATAACTTTCACCTATAATTCACAATGACCTGAAATAGCTATTGCATGGAAACCCCACTGATCACCCTGACATTGGTACTTCCGTTCTCGCGTTGAAACTGAAAAACTGAAGGTGGATAGATTCAAGAAAATGTATTTGGCATTAAAAAAACATTCTGAGGGAGTATGCTTATTATTATAGCAAATACCTACTTACTTACTTACTTACTGGCTTTTAAGGAACCCGGAGGTTCATTGCCGCCCTCACATAAGCCCGCCATTGGTCCCTATCCTGAGAAAAATTAATCCATTCTCTATCATCATATCCCACCTCCCTCAAATCCATTTTAATATTATCTTCCCATCTACGTTTCGGCCTCCCTAAAGGTCTTTTTCCCTCCGTCCTCCCAACTAACATTCTATATGCATTTCTGGATTCGCCCATACGTGCTACATGCCCTGCCCATCTCAAACGTCTGGATTTAATGCAGGGGCGTATTTTGCGGGCTACCGGGGCTACCGGCGGTAGCCCAAGGAAATTACAAAGGAAAAAGTTTAAAATATAACATAATGTAATAATTTTGTATTATTAGTTTTACCATAGTAATTAAAATTAAAGTAATTGTTAGATATATTTTGTGTAATAATAGGGTCAGCGGTAGCCCAAACCCTTTAACCTGTATACGCCACTGAATTTTAATGTTCCTAATTATGTCAGGTGAAGAATACAATGCTTGCAGTTCTGTGTTGTGTAACTTTCTCCATTCTCCTGTAACTTCATCCCTCTTAGCCCCAAATATTTTCCTAAGTACCTTATTCTCAAACACCCTTAATCTCTGTTCCTCTCTCAAAGTGAGAGTCCAAGTTTCACAACCATACAGAACAACCGGTAATATAACTGCTTTATAAATTCTAACTTTCAGATTTTTCGACAGCAGACTGGATGATAAAAGTTCCTCAACCGAATAATAACAGGCATTTCCCATATTTATTCTGTGTTTATTTCCTCCCGAGTATCATTTATATTTGTTACTGTTGCTCCCAGATATTTAAACTTCACCACCTCTTCAAAATATAAATTTCCAATTTTTATATTTCCATTTCGTACAATATTCTCGTCACGAGACATAATCAAATACTTTGTTTTTTCGGGATTTACTTCCAAACCTATCTCTTTACTTGCTTCCAGTAAAATTCCCGTGTTTTCCCTAATCGTTTGTGGATTTTCTCCTAACATATTCACGTCATCCACATAGACAAACAGCTGATGTAACCCGTTCAATTCCAAACCCTCTGTGTTATCCTGGACTTTCCTAATGGCATACTCTAGAGGAAAGTTAAAAAGTAAAGGTGATAGTGCATCTCCTTGCTTTAGCCCACAGAGAATTGGAAACGCATCTGAAGCAAATAACTTTCAGAATGTCTGGTATTCTTCATTGAAAATAAATGTGAAAAATTTTTATTTGAACGTCTAATGAACTTAGTTTGCAGCATTTCCTGCACAAGCCACTAGTTCTATAAATTATCACAAACACCAAGTTCAGACTAATACTAAGCGCAGACAACCCAGAGAAAAGACCTTCAGAAAACAGGTGCATTGCTATAATTTTGAAGAAACTGTACATTCTGTCACCAAGTGCTGCGGAATCAAGTGAGATGTAGAGCACATTTCCTTTTTTTCTGTTTTGGTTTCCCTAACCACGTACCAACTATCCATCACCCGTCGCTCCCCCCCCGCTTAAAGCCCCAGAACTGGGACGGTTGCACGAGGTCGGGGCATATCGATCCCGGCCGTCCTGTCTCAATGTGAATGTGGGACCTTGCAGCCTCTCCTCCCGGAAATCCTGCGCACCGGCTCCTCTCCTGCACTACACCGGCACCGCGTCCTTCAGAAAGAAGTCCCGCGGTCCTTGCAAGCTCTGCTGTGGACACGGCAACGAATAGGCAAACTTCTAACTACAGCAGTTTCTATTCCCTCATTATATGAAGTGTTATGTATGCATTCATGAAATAACTATCTTTCCAGGTGGGTAATCCGCTGTTTGTAGTCATTCTTAAATGCTGGTGACAAGATTTAAGGAGGGGGACACTCCTGAGTTAAAAAAATTTCTATATTTTTCACCAATTTTCACTATTTTTTTAGTATTAATTAATATGGCTAAAAAGAAAGACACTCACCAAAGTTGACTCGGGCGCGGGTTCTATTCCCGCTTGGGCTGATTATCTGGTTGGTTTTTTTCCGAGGTTTTCCCCAACAGTAAGGCAAATGTCAGGTAATCTATGGTGAATCCTCGGCCTCATCTCGCCAAATATCATCTCACTATTATTAATCTCATCGACGCTAAATGACCTCGTAGTTAATACAGCGTCGTTAAATAACCAAGTAAAAAAAACAAATTTGAATTAATTTGGATACATAGTTTGGGATTTATTGTAAATAAAAAAATATTTCGGTAATTTTAAGAAACGTCTCAGGCTCTCCTAATTTTTTAATTATCATTCTGAAACTATTTAGGATACATATATATATATATATATATATATAAATATATATATATATATATATATATATATACTATGGGTTTTCCTTTTTGTACGGTTTTAATGTAGTAAAACACTATAGGTATTGTAAATTTATTTCAAACTAAACAATGTAACTTTTATTTAAAGCAATAATAATTACTTTCTATAATTCACCTTAAACGCTCTCCACACAGTAACACAGCGTTCGTTATTGCACTCCACAAACGACAATGACAATTTACTTGGACTATTACGAACAACAATGAACTGTTAATCATAACTAATATTTACAAAGCACTATTTACAAATCAGAACTGTCAGTTCTCAGTTCACAGTTCTTCTGACTCATTCACTCGCGTTCATAGAATCTCGAACCCCAGACCTTCAGAGACAGTCCACTGTACTCGAACTCAGGTCCCTCCAACTGCGGTCCACTGCACTCGAACTCAGGCCTTCGGATGCTGACACAGTTGCGGAAGCACACTCAATCGAAGTCCGATACACAAGACTGGCTGGCTTGCTCTATTCACAACGCTAGCTTACTGACTGGCTGAATAAACTGAAAACTGCTCAAGTTCGCTCGCGTTTCTTCTTTTATAGCTAAACCATAGTTGCGAGAAATTTCTACGGGTGTGCAGAGATAGCTCTCTCGAATTATCTGGATATCTCCACTTCGACGGACTTCTGGAAGAGTCGGGAGGGTCCGTCCCCCCTTCACTCCGCACGTAGGAGTTGCGCGCGCAACCTCCCCTCGTCGCGTTGACGTAATACACCCCCTCTGCCCTTCAGCATGCAGATGCTCTCCGTACCAGCGTCTTGTCTGCCGCGCGCCCTGTTGGACGCGTATTCGAACCCCGTTGCAGCTGTCACAGTATCTACTGTGTGCGGTAAAAAAGCGTAAATCAGAAATTGGTGTTTTTGAGTTATGACCACCATGTGAATACAAAAAAAAATACATTTCTTCAAATGGTATGAATGGCACAAGGATACGCGCTATACCTTTTCATTCATCGTTTTATCTTCTATTAGATAGGAATTACTCTTCTTTAATGCCACATCATATTATGAGCAATTTACCAATTTTTCTAATTCATCTCAAATATAGCCCCAGGAATTTATTTTGAGCACCGGTAACAATAAATAATTATGTACATGGATGGGCAACTCGTGCTCCCAAAGTGCTAAAAAACCGTGAAAGGGAGAAAGACAGACGGAGCCAATCGCAGCAGTTACAAGTTGTTTGTAGTTTCGCTTCAAAAGCAGTTCACTGCCACGGTGCGCTCTGGCGGCTCATGCTGGTGGTCGTGATATCTACTCCACGATTTGAATTTCAGAATGACGTTGGTAAAATAATTATACGTAAATTCAGACATAATATTGAGAAGTCAACCTGCAAAAGTTCCAAAATCAGCAAATCTGGAGATTTGAAACTTCGAGACGACGGTCGACCATACAGCCTACAGAAGTTTATGTAGATAAGTACAGGGACATCACTTTATTTTTACCAACATTTTTAACATTAACCTGGCTATACTCGGAAACACTGTTGCCCCCTTCCATTACAGGAGTTTGATGTTACTAGTGCAATATGTAAACAAATCATTTTACTAGGTATAGGAGGAGAGAAAAGTAGTATATCCATTTATGTTGTAGGGAATTACGATATTACGATTTTCAGTTTGATCATCACTTTTACGGAATTTATCAAAATACAGTAGAGTAGTAACATTTTTTTGTCAAAAACTCAACTTTTCAGGCGGCTATGTTCGTTATATAATGTCTACTTTATTTAGCATATTAATTATTGATGTTATCATACAATATAGAGAATGCATTTAAATTGAGGGGGTCATAAGTAAAGGGCTGTAAGTGCACTTAAGTTACTTTTGAGAAAATGGGGTTTAAATATTTAAGCTTTCGTAAAATCTGTGAAATTTTTTATTTAAATTTTAATATGTGATGCGATTAAAATATCCCTTTGCCAATAAACTTTTAGATACTTTTGCTTACACTGGATGCACTTAACTCATGTTATTACAAATGTCACTAGCATTCCTTTGCTTCTAGCCAACTCAATTCAAAAAATGCTAATCCGAATTTTTAAACAAGTTGCTGAAAATGGTTGCCGTTCATTACAATGCAGACGTCAATTCAGTACGCATATTATTAAAAACATTTTGAAGCATATTCTCTGAAATTCAATTTATCGTTTCTTGAATATAATTTTTTAGTACGATATCATTAATATAGGTTCTTTCTTCTATAGAAAACGCAATCATATTTCTGAAACACACTATACACTGCAGTGTTTACTTCAGTCTTCGAATGCAACAGCGGCCGTAAGTTTGTGTGTCTGACGGGAGCAAGGACATTAGTGAAGGGGTGGGAGTGAAGTACATTCAGAAATGCAGGTACAATAAAAATGCAAGTAAAAATAAAATGATGTCCCTGTACAACGGCCGAGAGTATCCGATAAGACCCCTTTTCTTATAAGGCTTTTGGATTTTTAGCGCCATTGTTTCGGAGCTGCATATCGGTTCCATGGTCAGGTAAGACAATATATGAGGAACCTGTTTGTTGTATACTGGAGAAGAGTTTCGTAACAAATCCAACAAGTACGTTCCCTTTTTCTTGTCTTAACTATCACAATGTTGTCAAAGGTCAAAGGTGGTTCGAGTAATGATTTTTTAAAGAATGGTATATTATATGGAACTGTAGCTTGGCAAGATGTCAAAAACGTTAGACCATTACAAACACGACTACACCTTTGCTGTGTCAGGTCAGATATGAGAAACACTTCATTTTCTATACACTAGCTGCCAAAATTTCTTATTCATTCCATATATTGCTGTCGAACAGTTGGGTTCTTATTGTCTAGGCTACTGTGTAACGGGTTTCAGCGTCAGGAATAACTACATCAATCATTTGTGACATTTCTTGATGAGAAAAACATCTGGTCAATTGTATTGTATTTATTGGTTAGCTCTGCGGGACTGCAGTAAACGCTGACATCAGGTTATTTATCATCATGATTCTTTTATTATCGAGAAGAACTTGTTACCTTCGATCAGGTCAAACAGACGGCTACCGTTTGCAAGCAAAAACAAACATTTCTTTTTGTAATAAGCTCATATTTTTACTCATTCTGAACGAATATCCATAAAAATCAAGTAACTAGGGCGAGAACCAGACTGCTGCATTGGAGTTAAATCGCTCGCTTGAACTCTGTCGAGTGTCGCACCCTCCAGTGAGATACGATCGGTCGTGACAAGCTCGTAATAAATAGAAGCACAGTACAAGGTCATCTCACCGACATGTCTTATCTTGTATGGAAGGCGACAGATGAGATACACATATGTTTTGTTCACACGGTAAAAATAAGGCTTTACTTTCTGCGTTTATGACAAACGTTTAATGGAACAGTCAATGGAACGTACCAAAACAGGAACATGAAGTTATAAATAAAATAGTATGAAAAACTTCGATATACAGTTATTATTGCTAATTAATAATTATTCAATATTTGATTTATCACCTATATAATATGATAGATCCATACATAGTGTTCCGCCTATATACTGCGACAATGTAGAAACGCTTTACAAAATATTATTGATATAGCAGTAGATTAATAACAATATTAGTACAGAGATAACGTTACAGAAAATATAAAACGAATAATCATGCTGCACAACTGTTACAGACGCAAAGATTGCTACACTAATTATTAGAGATTATTATTATTAATATTATTAATATTATTATTAATATCATTAATATTATTATTATTATTATTATTATTATTATTATTATTACTATAAAACAGGCGGCCGGGTAGCTCAGTTGGTAGAGCAGCTGGCTACGGACTGTAAGGTCCGGGGTTCGATCCCAGGTGGTGACAGGATTTTTTCTCGTTACCAAACTTTCAGAACGGCCCCGAGGTTCACTCAGCCTCCTATAAAATTGAGTACCGGGTCCTTCCCGGGGTAAAAGGCGGTCAGAGCGTGGTGCCGACCACACCACCTCATTCTAGTGCCGATGTCATGGAAAGCATGGTGCTCTACCTCCATGCCCCCAAGTGCCTTCATGGCATGTTACGGGGATACCTTTTTTTACCTTTTTTATTACTATAAAACTTGATACAGTTCTTGCATTATCGTGATTGTATTCTCCGTTTATAATAATTACATTTACATCCAATAACATCTATCAGATGTGGCAAAAACAAAATCACTCCTGTGTGGGGGGGGGGGGGAACATTTACCTACAACATTTATATTACATTTTAAAGCAAGTTTTGTAGTTGTACTATGGAAAGGTTAGTTAAACACTGCAAAGTTTTGAAATGATAAACATCTACACAGTTCGTCACTGTAACAAGAACGAATGTCTAACGCTCGGCTTATACCGTTCGATGATTTATCGCTCGTGACAATTTTACCCATCATGCATGTGCACTACCTATCGGATTATGCTATGAACTACTTGGCGCTCGAGCGAAAACGTCCGATGCAGACCTCTGCAGATTTTAAAAGCTTTCGGTCAAAATTCGTGAGAGTAATTTACACAGTTAGAAGCAGTTACTACCTTAGGAACCATCTTATAGACAATATGGAAAACAGTGTGGTTTCTATGCGTTCAGAAAAGATTCCTCGTAACACTTATTATTGCACTAACGTAGAGTAAACAAGGTTCATTATTCCTTACAAAGATATTTTGAAAACTGAATACATTTAGGCATACCATAAAACAGATCTGTTGACAGGGTATTTACAATGATCACTATGAAGAACATATTAATGAGTTAAAGGCTTATACAGTAATAGTCGTTGAAATTTTTTTTATTATTTCAATCGATATAATATAGCAGCCATGGCGAAAATGTAATCGTGCGCCGAGCCACTGTGTAACCTGCAACGTGCATGGCACCTATGGAGGGAGGCACACACCCGAAGGGGAAGTGAAGCAACTGTCTGACTTATTAACGGATTTTCATTTTCCTTACGTCAAGCACTTAAATATAATTTTATAAAGTATAAGGTTACAAACTAATGCTTAGTACGTGTAACGAAAACAGAAATGAATAAGAAAACATAGGACACAATATCACAACCTAAAATTAACTGTCTTCAGAATGTCTCTGCAACAGAGTTTCAAAATCAGGAATTATGTCACTTACTGCCAGTCGTAGTTGATCACGAAGGTATTTGTCTTTCAGTCGTGATCTAAATTTGGTTTTTACTATTTTCATTGTTGAAAATAATTTTTCAAAAACGTAAGTTGTAGTGAACATGGCTTCAGCAGAGCAAGCGAAAGAACGAAGCTTCGGATATTTATTTTTTTGGCAAAGATTTGAAAAGTTCAACATTTGTCAAGTCCTTACATCTAGCTTTCATTTAACATCACGTTATATAACTGTGAGTTTCTAAATTGAAGATCTAACCGCATTATTCGTACATCTGATGAAAAAGGATAGACGTACAGAGATAATAATAATAATAATAATAATAATAATAATAATAATAATAATAATAATAATAATAATAATACACTGAAATCTTTGACCTATTCGATGCAATACACTAAAATCTTTTGTGCGAGATCGTCCGCATTTGCTTGTTTTCCGCACAAAACCAATCCGCAGAAAGTCTAAAATTCCACATTCAGTATTCCCAACCTAACACACTTAACAATTTCCCTCTTCTTACCGCTTAAGTGACATATTGATTTTACTTATTTAGGCTTTTAACATATTATTTTTAGAGACGTTCAATATAGTAATAATTATAAATTGGAAACTTACCACTGCAATTTCACCTAAATTGCACTGTTAATTATTGTTTTTAAATATTTGCAAAAATTAAGTAAACTCTACAACTCCACTAAAGTTACTGCATTCGTGATGCAAGTAACATTAAGGAAGCCGTGAAAAAATCAACAAACTTGCCGATGTTATTACTGCAATATTTTATATAAATAATATTGTTAAAATATTAAAATGAAAAATAAATCATTACAAAACCTTACCGTTTGTTTTATGTTCGCATTTATAGACTGGGGGAAAAAAGACAGACGTATATCACGGCCTGCTGGAGTATAGTAAACACAGAAAACATTTTAAAGCAACAATGTTGAAGATAGATATTTTTGTTTTGCAAATTTGCAGTCATTGAACAGAAACCAAGATGGAGATTTCATTGCAACTAATTAGAAATTCGTCTTTCAGGTATGTAATAAACGATCTTCGCACAAAATAATGTACGATACACGAGCGGTATGTTTTCTTTCAATTCTCGGAAATTAAAAAGCTCAACTACGTTTCGCTTTTTCACACTTTTCCTCGAACATGAAAACTTCAATATACCGCTCTTGTAACGCATATTACTTTTACCTATTCCTACAGTTTTTTCCTTCCTTTGCACACACACACACCCATACACGATAAACTGCAGGGCCGTCAGATGTAGAGATACATTGTGATTATATGTTATGTGGGATGTTTCGTAGAAGCTTCATGACGTTAGTTTATGGGAATATAATGCAGTGCAGTATATTATACTTGTTTCCTGTAAAGGTGGAAGAAATCACTGTGAATAACAGAGCTATGGTGAAATAATGTGGGAACCTCGACATTCGTTTCATATTAAATATTCTTAGAATTCAAGTATGCACAGAACTCTAATATTATACAGTCTACACACACAAATTCCACAATTAAAATACAATATGATTTGCTTAGAGAACACAGAACAATGATAAATTTAAAGATAAAATACAATTTGCTTTCGGACAAACATGAGATGAAAGTACAGGGACATCATTTTATTTTTACTAACATTTTTAATATTAACGTGCCTATACCTCTGGATCAATACCGTCTGCTACCCCCTTCCACTACTGGAGTTCGGTGATACTGGCGTAAAATACAAACAAATCACTTTACTAGGTATAGGAGGGAAGAAAAGTAGTTTATCCATTTATGTAAACTAGGAAATATAGCGATTTTGAGTTTGATAATTTTCATTAGGTTTTTGTTTAATCAAAAGCAGTACTATATTAACAATAAGTGTTTTTACTCACGAACTGAGCTGTCCATGTGGACGTATTCATTATGCGGTGCATATTATACTGTCTGCAGCACATCAGCGTACAATATAGAGAATGAAGTTAAATTGAAAAATAATCATAATATGGATATTTAAACACATTTTTGAAAATGGTGGCCGCTCATTTCGATACAGGCTTCAGTTCTAATGTGCATATTATCGCACTATAGACTATTGTACCTAATCCCAATTACCAGTTTCGTTCTTCGTACTAGTAACTCAGGTTGAAATAATTCTGTACCTACTCTATAAAAGAGTACCTTACGTACTGTAAATTCAATCTTCACTTCTGCCCGATCCGAAAAGATAAAATTACTCAGACATACTATCTGCTGTCCGTCCAAGTGGTTATGTCGTAGGGTCGTAGAAAGGGAGGAAATCACGCGACAGTTATTTACTTAACAAGGCCCTTTTATTTGAGTTATTTTAAATAGTTGTATAATATTACGTAGACGTCCAATTCCTAACAGAAATTAATGTTCTCAGAAAAGAGCTAAGAAGCCCAGCCACTAGCTGGCGAATAAAAGCTGGTGGGGAAAACCGGGATACGACGTAGGCAAATGGATGACAGTACCCGTGCGAAAATGATTCAATATTGAAAGCTCTTTCGTCACAGAAAAACGCGAACATATTTTTGGAACGTACTGTTTACTATGCCGTAACGCTACTATGACAGTATATGCGGTCTTGGTTGTGTGTGGAGGACGGTTGAACTTCATTAGTAGAAGGGGTGGGAGTGAAGTACATTCAAAAACTCAGGTACAATATAAATTGAAGTAAAAATAAAATGATGTTCCTGTACAATGAAGAGTAATGAAATGAAGTAAAAAAATATTACGTAGTGTTATATAAGTGATTGTATAAAATGTATAATGATTCTCTCAATGCCATCAGACAAATTTTATTAATGTCCTCATTAGAAAAGTTAAGAGAAAGGAGAATGGGTTTGAATAACTTAGATGAAGTTCCCCTATATTATATATACATATACAGGATAATTCACGTAGATTTTACAGTCCCTTATGGAGCACATTTTCAAATACATTTTGAGCAAAAAATATCATACAAACATTTGTCATAATCTCAATATTTTCAGAGTTACACTAATTTGAAAATGTTTGTGAAATACCATTATTCTTTAGTTTTAAGGGTAAAACAATATTATAGATAAAGAATGAACTATTCAGGAGTATCATTTCTTTAATTAGCTAATATTCTGTTGTGAATTCCATAGTTAATTCGTGCGGATTTTTTTTTTTTTTTTTTTTTTTAGATATTTGACTACAAAATTACATTTTTTTACGCATTTATCACAACATTGTTATAAATCACGCCACTCTTGTAAATTTTTCAAGACTGTACGTTAGGATACATAATTTATTCTGTAAAGAATCAAGTTCCTAAAGTCGTATGATTTTGTAACAATTTTTGTGATAAGTGTGTAAGAATGATATCATTTTTAGTCAAAAATTGAAAAACAAAATCTGTACAAAGCAATTGACAACACATTTTTAGCTGCAGAACACTGGAAAATTAAAGAAATGATACTTCTGAATAGTTCATCTCTATTTGTAATATTATTTTGTGCGAGATCGTGCGTATTTGCTTGGTTTCCGCACAAAACCAATCCGCGGAAAGTCTAAAATTCCACATTCAGTATTCCCAACCTAACATACATAACAATTTCCCTCTTCTTATCGCTTAAGTGACATATTGATTTTACTGCTTTAGGCTTTTAACGTATTATTTTTAGAGACGTTCAATATAGTAATAATTATAAATTGGAAACTTACCACTGCAATTTCACCTAAATTGCACTGTTAATTATTGTTTTTAAATATTTGCAAAAATTAAGTAAACTCTAAATCATTACATAACCTTACCGTTTGTTTTAAGTTCGCATTTATAGACTGGGGGAAAAAAAGACAGACGTATATCACGGCCTGCTGGAGTATAGTAAACACAGAAAACATTTTAAAGCAACAATGTTGAAGATAGATATATTTGTTTTTCAAATTTGCCGTCACTGAACAGAAACCAAGATGGAGATTTTATTGCAACTAATTAGAAATTCCTCTTTCAGGTATGTAATAAATGATCTTCGCACAAAATAATGTACGATACACGAGCGGTATGTTTTCTTTCAATTCTTGGAAATTAAAAAAAGCTCAACTACGTTTCGCTTTTTCAAACTTTTCCTCGAACATAAAAACTTCAACATACCGCTCTTGTAACGCATATTACTATTACCCTTAAAACTAAATAAATAAGGAATTTATAAACAACTTCAAATTAGTGTAACTCTGAAAATATTGACATTAGGACAAATGTTTATATGACATTTTTTGCTCAGAATGTCTTCGGAAATAAGCTTTGTAAGGGACGATAAATTCTCATGAATCACCCTGTATATGTAAAGTATTATTATACCCCAAATATAGCCATAGCCATATGCAGACTCATATGCTACGGAGATAGCGATATAAAAAATTAAGCTCAAACCGTAACGTATCATGATGATGATGATGATGATGATGATGATGATGATGATGATGAAGCTAGATTACTGGACTGACTTCACTGTTCATTCAATGGGTGGTAGCAATGGAGAAAAGAGGAAACATTAAGGGAATTCTGAAAAGAAAAATGTGTCTCGAAAAAAAACCTGTCCCAATGCCAACTTGACTGTCATAATTTTCACTTTGTTTCGCCGAGTGTCTGGCCTGAAAAGCCAACCTTCTCCTCATACACTCTCTCCCCATAGTAACACTAGAGGTAGCTTTGTTATTTTCCTCTGCCAAATGGAAGTTCTAATAAAGTTATTATCACTAACAATCCAGTAGAAGAGAGGCTGTTTCATTCACGAAAAATTGAGTACCATATCATAAGAATCATTTCATTGTTTTTGTCAGATTTACAAATGACTAGCGTATATGCTAAATTTGTATGAATCATAACTAATTTTTTCCTGTATGTATTATATTGTTTAATAACTCATGTCATTAATATATTTAGATGTAACTATAATTAACAGTATTGAATAGCCTACAGTAATGAATTTGAAATTAATTACCAGTAGTTATAAAGATTCTTTATGCTCGACCATGCCGAAATGTAGTAATTATACACCTGGTAGCAGCCCTTTAATGGACCTCATTAAAGTACACCTATTCATTAAAGTTCAGGTGTTCCACCAATCAGAAAACACCATTGTAGCAATATGAAAGCGCAAGTATCGATTATTCTCGGATATGCAATCGAAAGACAACTAGCGAAACATCACGGAGGCTGGGAATCCAATACTGTCGCAGAAGGTTATGTTCTGTTACTATAATAATTAGCGTTAATTGCAAATAATATTCAAATAAATTCAATTTGTCATCTCGTTTTTCAATGTCTAAATCAATTCAAAGGTTTAATTATGTTTATTTTACTCTCTAGATTATATCAAGGTCAATGACATTTGTTCCTCGGAAAAAAAAAAATCAATACTTTCGCGTCTGAGCACATCTCACAATTTACGAGATATTGCACAAGGTCAGTTCCGCTCCCCAGTCAGATAAGAATAACATGAATACTTATGAATAATTTCAAGTTAGAAATATGGTCGAGCATAAAAAGTTGTATGAAATTTGCCTATAATGGTAATTAAGACGCTCGTATGAAAATTATGAAACGAGCTTGTGCTCGTTTCATAAACATACTCGCGTCTTAATTACTACCATTATAGGCTCGTTGCATAATGTACAGGGACATCATTTTATTTTTACTTCAATTTTTATTGTACCTGAGTTTTTTAATGTACTTCACTCTCACCCTCTCTACTAGTAAACTTCCAATTGTTCTCCTCACAGAACCAAGCGTATAAGTCAAAGTCGCCTTAAGGTCGTAGTAAACACAAACAGTATTAAGTTAGTGAGTATAGTACGTTCCAGAAATATGTTCGCGTTTTCCAGCGACGAAAGAGCTTTCAATATTGAATCATATTTTCGCACAGGTACTGTCGTCCGTTTGCCTACGTCGCATCCCGATTTCCCTCACCCGCAACTGTTCAAAATAACTTAAATAAAAGTAATTAACTGTCACGTGATCCCCCCTTTCTACGATCCTGCGACATAACCACTTGGACGGAGTAGTATGTCTGAGTAATTTTATCTGTGCTGGTCGGACAGAAGTGAAGATTTAATTCACAGTACGTAAGGTACTCTTTTATAGAGTAGGTACAGAATTATTTCAACATGAGTTACTAGTACGAAGGACGAAACTGATAATTGGAATTAGATGCAATAGTCTATAGTGCGATAATATGCACAAAAGAACTGAAGCCTGTATCTAAATGAACGGCCACCATTTTCAAAAATGTGTTTAAATATCCATATTATGATTATTTTTCAATTTAACTTCATTCTCTATATTGTACGCTAATGTGCTGTAGACAGTATAATATACACTGCATAAAGAATACATTCGCATGGACAGCTCAGTTCGTGAGTAAAAACACTTATTGTTAATACTGTACTGTATTTTGATTAAACAAAAATCTAATGAAAATTATCAAACTCAGAATTACGATATCTCCTAGTTTACGTAAATGGATGAACGACTTTTCTTCCCTCCTATTACCTAGTAAAGTGATTTGTTTGTATTTTACGCCAGAATCTTCGAACTTCAATCGTGGAAGGGGGTAGCAAACGGTGTTTCCGGCTATGAACCATTAATCCAAAGGTATAGCCAGGTTAATATTAAAAATGTTAGTAAAATTAAAATGATGTCGTCCCTGTACTATTGAAATACACCCATTTCTTTAAGCGATGCAGAAAGCAGCATGGCTTCATCTCTCTTCGTAAGAAAATAACAGCCTGAAGTTCTTGGACAGGGTAAAGAACATTCGGCCACTAAATTATTAATTGTGAAAGGATCTAACGAAGCGCAATGGAGTGGTGCTAGGTCACGCACGCTTCCTGTTGACTATATATTGCAGAGACTCGCTGTCGCCAGGGTTGCAGCGGCCGGCGTGTGTGAAATTACAAGGCAGACGGGGAGCTTCCACGCGAACAATGCTGCATCCATCTCATTCAAAAACAGAGGTAAACGACCTCAGCTCTCTGGCAAGTTTTTTACGACCATCATTCAACACAGTACCTGGATATTAAATATAGACGGCATATCGATCAAAGACTCATCTCAAATTCCAAGAAACATCATCTCACTTGCTAAAGAATCCGAGAAGCAATGCATGTATCTAACCCCTTTGTTCTCACGTCAATACCTATTTTCTAAATGGCTGCACCACTCCATCAATAAAGGGTGTCTTTGAAATAAGTGTACAATTTGTCGGGGACGACAGAATGGATCTAGACAATCATTAAGGTATGCAACAGAGTGCTGCACTGGAGTTAAATCACTCGCTTGAACTCGGTCGAGTGTCGCACCCTCGAGTGAGATACGATCAGTCGTGATACGCTCGTAATAAATAGAAGCACAGTACAAGGTCATCTCACCGACATGTCTTATCTTGTATGGAAGGCGACAGATAAGATACACATATGTTTTGCTCACACGGTAAAAATAAGGCTTTATTTATATTATGACCAATGTTTAATGGAACAGTCAAAGGAACGTACGAAAACAGGAACATGAAGTTATAAATAAAATAGTATGAAAAACTTCGATATACAGTCATTATTGCTAATTAATAATTATTCAATATTTGATTTATCACATAATAATATGATAGGTCTATACATAGTGTTCCGCCTATATACTGCGACAATGTAGAAACGTTTTACAATAGTAATATGCGTTACAAGAGCGGTATGTTGAAGTTTTCATGTTCGAGGAAAAGTTTCAAAAAGCGAAACGTAGTTGAGCTTTTTTAATTTCCGAGAATTGAAAGAAAACATACCGCTCGTGTATCGTACATTATTTTGTGCGAAGATCGTTTATTACATACCTGAAAGAGGAATTTCTAATTAGTTGCAATGAAATCTCCATCTTGGTTTCTGTTCAATGACGGCAAATTTGCAAAACAAAAATGTCTATCTTCAACATTGTTGCTTTAAAATGTTTTTTGTGTTTACTATACTCCAGCAGGCCGTGATATACGTCTGTCTTTTTTCCCCCCAGTCTATGATGAGTCTGGAATCTTGTTGATTTTTTCACGGCTTCCTTAATGTTACTTGAATCACGAATGCAGTAGTTTTAGTGGAGTTGTAGAGTTTACTTAATTTTTGCAAATATTTAAAAACAATAATTAACAGTGCAATTTAGGTGAAATTGCAGTGGTAAGTTTCCAATTTATAATTATTACTATATTGAAAGTCTCTAAAAATAATATGTTAAAAGCCTAAAGCAGTAAAATCAATATGTCACTTAAGCGGTAAGAAGAGGGAAATTATTGTGTGTTAGGTTGGGAATACTGAATGTGGAATTTTAGACTTTCCGCGGATTGGTTTTCTGTGAAACCAAGCAAATACGCACGATCTCGCACAAAATATTATTGATATAGCAGTAGATTAATAACAATGTCAGTACAGAGATAACGTCACAGAAAATATAATAAAACAAATAATCATGCTGCACAACTGTTACAGACGCAAAGACTGATACGCTAATTATTAGAGATTATTATTATTATTATTATTATTATTATTATTATCATTATTTCGCTTTCATTATTCTTCAATGCACTGCCTAATTATCTTAAAGAAAAACAACGATACAGTTCTTGTATGTAATTTATCAAGTGTTTGCAAGTTCTATTTATAATAATTAACAATTTACATTAAAATGATAAGCTACACAATAAAATTTACAATACATAAAAAATTTACAACACATATACAATTTTTGGGGAAAAAAAACTAAATTTACATATAACATTTGATGATTTGTTTATGCTTGCAAGTTATTCTACTTAAATACATGTGAATTTTATATTAGCTCAACTAAAAAGTTTTGAAATTGATTAATCTGTTTACTATGTATTGTATTTTTTGTTTAGCATAACTGATGAATTGTATTACTGTAAATTGAAACGACTGTATAACGTCAACTGATGAATTGTTTAAGCTTATAAATTTTACCCATTAATCTACTTCATATCGGATTATGCTAACGAAAATAAGTTTGCGCTTGAACTAAAACGATTGTATATGTTTGACCTTTGGCTGATGATATATGTTCTTAAAATGATTACAAGTCTGGTAATCTACTGAGTTGTATATAGACCTACTGTAAATTGAACAATATGTAAGCTCACTGATGAATTGTTTATGATTATAAATTGAATTAATCTAGATATTAATTCACAAATTTGTATATTAATGAAAGTATGCTTTTGTAATGTATAATTTGTATAGTTTTGTCCGATGAATTGTATATGTTTAAATTGAATAGTAATCTATATAGCTCTAGATAAATTGTTTGTGTTTGTAATTTGAAGTAGTTTGCATGATATGTATTATCAATTTCTGTATATCACAACTGGTTGAATTGTTTATGCCTTAAATTTAATTAAATTGTTTTGTATTATAATATAGCTCAACTTATGAATGATCGTTTGCGTTTGTAAATTTAATAATCTGATTGGCTAATTGTATACTTTTAGTAGAGCCATCGATGTAGGTCAGTCAAGCTCGCTGGGCTTGTTCCGGTGGTTGGAAAAGTTGGATCCCCCTTTGGACTTTGGTTTCTTCGGATTTTCCAAGCCGTGGGACTGAAGCCGGATGGTCTATGGCGATACTTGGCATCAATTTGATTTGATTACCCCGTTTGATTACCTGGTTGGGTTTTCCGAGGACCCCGCCGAAAAGGCAAATGCCGGGTAATATTTTGGCGAATCCTCGGACCTCATCTCATCTGCTACATCTCGGGAAAATGTAAATAAAGAAACATTGTAAAAAATGTAGAAAATTACTAAATTGTAAAACTATAAAAATTTGTAAAAATTGTAATTGTAATATTGTAAAATGTTGACATGTTCCACATCTTAAAGCTTCATTGCTCATCTTCAGATCTATGGAATAAAATAAATGAATGAATGAATGAATGAATGAATGAATGAATGAATGAATGAATGAATGAATGAATGAATGAATAGAAAACTTGATACAGTTCTTGCATTATTGTGATTGTGTTCTCCGTTTATAATAATTACATTTACATCCAATAACATCTATCAGACATGGCAAAAACAAAATCACTCCTGTGTGTGTCAAGGGAAGAAAAAAAAAAGAAGAAAAACATTTACCTACAACATTTATATTACATTTTAAAGCAAGTTTTGTAGTTGACTATGGATCCGCTAGTTAAACACTGCAAAGTTTTGAAATAATAAACATCTATGATGTTACTACATAGTTCATCATTGTAACAAGAACGAATGTCTAACGCTCATCTTATACCGTTCGAGGATTTATCGCTCGCGACAATTTTACCCATCATGCATGTGCGCTACTTATCGGATTATGCTATGAACTTATCTTGGCGCTCGAGCGAAAACGTCCGATAAGACCTCTGGTATATAGTTTCGACCTCATCTGCAATCGGTTAAGAGTTGGTGGGCATATAATTTAAAGTTGTTTATCAATAATCACATTTTTTCCCATTAGTACTTTTAATAAAGAATAATGTCATTCGTCGATTCATTCATTCATTCATTATCTTCCATACGATATTTACAGTAGCTATGAATTTAAGATGTCGCCTAATCAAGATTAAACTCTTCTTTTTAATTATCCAGATAGTAAGCAAGCTCGTTTTGTTTTGGTGGAATGGAAAAGTTGCATGTGTTCCGGTTTGGTATTCACTATTTATAAAGCCGCTGCAGCTCGATACTGCAGTAATGTGTTTTATAACTCTGTGAATGTCAAGGACAGCGCCGGAGCCAACGATGGCGGGACAGAGCCACGAAAGAGGCCAACCAAAAGATTACCTGCCACCGGGAAAACTCAAATAAAGAAAAGTAATAAAATGAGAATTACATGCTCTGGGGATTTGTAGAGTAAACAAAATCGAACAGATACTCATTATATACAAGAGTGATATGTCATCTTCCGAACGAAAACAACATCCATGGAGTAATACTGATCACAGAAATAGATACATTATACTCAGAGCATTTCGAACTGGCGGATCAAGGTCAAGCAATGGACTGCATTGTCCACGTGTGCTTACACCATTCCTGGGCTTGAACTGAAGTCAGCTGGGACAACCGGGATTACCATAGTTCAATTCAGATTATTAAATTTGTACAAACGCAAACGATCAAATCTAATTCTTGCAGTACCAGTCATGTCAATTGATGCCCATAGGAGCAAAACTCAAGAGCCTGAGCGCTTTAAGCGGAAATTTAAGAGACAAACGAAAGATGGTATATGCCGCATCGAGTTACAGTATATTCAGGGATGGCCAGCAATGATTCAATGGATAAAGGAAAACTCTTTAAAATGTATCCATGTTAATTTTTAAACAATTCATCAATAAGTGCATTATAAGATTACTTTCCATTTTAATGCTCATTTTTCACAAGTTTGATTTTTTTATTCTAAAGAAATATTTTCTCAGCTTTTTTTATAGAAAAGTGAGATGTTTAGATATAGGCCTCGTAAATCTAATATAGACTACAGTAAATACGTATTACTGAAGATAGTGTATTGAAAATTTTGAAAATTACTTGTAAGGAAATGAATTAATCAAGCACCTTTATATCATAAACAAAGATAAGTCATGTGTTGTAAAAATTCAGCTCTATAGCTTCAGACATTTCTATACAATAATTTAATATTCTGATGATAGAAAGTTGCTCATCAATATCACCTTAAAGACATAATGTTAAGAATTTTGTTATGGAATATTAGTTACAATTTAAACATACACAACACCTAGGTAACTTGCTTTGTACTGTAATATTGTTTTGATTTTATTGATTACTTTTATAACGCTAAAGGTACCATCAATACCAATTACAACTTATCATGTCATACTCAATCTCTTTTTTTGAGATATCACTTTCTTTATGAATGATGTGCTTCATCCATTTAACAGTATAGTTGTACTATTATGGAATTTATGAATATTCCTTAACTCTTTATTATTTATTAACATTTTAAAACACAAGTCAATATTAAGAAATTGGTATTAGTACTTTCAATTTACAGACAATATAGCCTAGATAATATCAAACATGAAACAACATATTAAAAATAAAAACGATATTTTAGTTTTCACGTTCCGTATAAAATTGTACCATGTTTTCATTTTAACTTGAATAATTCAATACACAAACATAAACTTTCCATCAGCGCTTGATGACCGATCACGACGTCAAGGTCAGTATAAATTTGATTTAACGCATATTCTTTTAAACCTCCTTGTCAGCTTCTTTCAAATCTTTGAGATAATTTAAAGTTGTTTGTAAAATACGTTTTTTCTTTAGCTTGAAGACTTTAATACAAACAGAGAATGAACCATTCAGAAGTATCATTTCTTTAATTCGCAAGTATTGAAGCTAAAAATGTGCTGCGAACTCCTTAGTTGATTCGTACAGACATATTCTTTTATTTTTAATTAGAAAATTACATTATTCTTACACTTATCACAACAATTATTACAAATCACACCACTTCCACCGACTTAATTATTTTCAGTTCAATTTTGCATCCTAATTTACAGTCTTGAAAAGTTTACAATACATTTAAAAAAAATGTCGCCGTCCGCTTGAGTACACTTGGCCGCACGCTTGTGAACGGCACTCGTCGCTCTACGTAACTGCATACGGCTATCTTTGATTTCCGTAGCGCTCGCGCTGGCTGCTGACTGCACGCTGACCAAGATCACGCGTTCACAGCAATGCGTTCCAATAACGAAACGTAACTCTGTAAATATTGAGAATAGGACCCATGTTTATATGACATTTTTTGCTCAGAATGTTTTCGGATATAAGCTCCGTAAAGGAAGGTAAATCCTCGTGAATGACCTGTATTTTTCACTCTTCATCATTCCGTTGGTCTATCCTAAATCTATTAGAATAGGCGGCCACCGCTATTGGAGCAAAAATATACTGTATAAATCACTGTCATTCCTGCATTGATGTTGGTGGTATCCCAACCTAAACACTTTTCCTGATATATGAACAGAATGATAATGTATCAATTGAATTTGCAACACTACAAGAATTTGTTTCCATCTAATGCAAGATATTTACTATTTTAATCAGTACATTTTCTCGGTCAGAAATTATAGTTCACGTAATATTTATGTAGTAAAATTGTGTATTTATTATTTATCGACAATTCTTCACACTGTGTAAAAATATTTAGTTACGCCCTGTACAGATGTTACATTATATATCTCTGCCTGTGAGTGACAGTTAAATTTCAAGTGGTTTATCCTTGTCGTGGGCGTCAGAGTATTAAAATGCATTACAGCCTTTTAATGTCTCTCTTCTCCTCACCGCAAACTGTGAAGTTGTACAGAGGCAGAGATATAATAAAATATCTATACAAGGACTTCCGTTCTTACAATAAAATTGGTGATAATAAACGATGTGTTATCTTGTGGTAGTATAAAAATAAAAATCTGTTTTAGTTTAGCATCCACCGATGTCATACAAGTGGCAGTATTTCCGATTACAAAAGGGGACCTTCATAAAACTTCCAGTATGGAAAAGAAGAATATATATTTTTCGATTGTCGTGTAGGACTATATTCTTTGGCATTTAAAGACATAATTTTGCATTTTATCTCAAGTATTTGTAAATGCCTGATACTCATTAAAGATCTAAGAAATTAACTCACCCAGTAGCAAAAGCTGTCTTAAAACGCCGATAATAATAATAATAATAATAATAATAATAATAATAATAATAATAATAATAATAATAATAATAATAATAATAATAATAAAACGCAGAATAAAATAATATGGGAAATGCCTGTTATTATTCGGTTGAGAAGCTTTTGTCATCCAGTCTGCTCCCAAAAAAAATCTGAAAGTTAGAATGACCGGTAGTTCTGTATGGTTGTGAAACTTGGACTCTCATTTTGAGAGAAGAACAGAGATTAAGGGTGTTTGAGAATAATGTTCTTAGGAAAATATTTGGGGCTAAGACGGATGAAGTTACAGGAGAATGGAGAAAGTTACACAACGCAGAACTGCACGCAATGTATTCTTCACCTGACATAATTAGGAACATTAAATCCAGACGTTTGAGATGGTCAGGGCATGTAGCACGTATGGGTGAATCCAGAAATGCATATAGAGTGTTAGTCGGGAGGCCGGAGGGAAAAAACCTTTGGGGAGGCCGAGACGTAGATGGGAGGATAATATTAAAATGGATTTGAGGAAGGCGGGATATGATGGTAGGGACTGGATTAATCTTGCTCAGGATAGGGACCGATGGCGGGCTTATGTGAGGGCGGCAATGAACCTGCGGGTCCTAAAAGCCATTTGTAAGTAAATAATAATAATAATAATAATAATAATAATAATAATAATAATAATAATAACAGATGTATGTATGTAATATGTATGTATGTATGTATTGTGACAGCGACGTGAGATTCGAACTCACGACCAGCGTCCCGCAAGAGAGCAGATCGCGCGGGCTCCACGGAGCATTGAGGACGGCGCGCGGCGGAGAGAAGAGAGGGAAAGGGCCAACGCGACGAGGGAGAGTGCGCGCGCAGCTGCGTGCGGAGTGAAGGGGCACGGACCCTCCGACTCTTCCAGAAGTCCGTCGAAGTGGAGATAGCCAGATAATTCGAGAAGACACCTGTAGAAGATTCTCGTAACTATGATTTTGCTATTAAAGAAGAAACGCCAGCGAACTCAGGCAGTTTCAGTTTTCAATTATTCAGTCAGTGAGTAAGCCAGAGCAAGCAAGCCAGTCTTGTGTACCGGAGTTCGACTCGAGTGTGCGTCCGCAACTGTGTCAGCATCCGAAGGCCTGAGTTCGAGTGCAGTGGACCGCAGTTGGAGGGACCTGAGTTCGAGTACAGTGAACTGTCTCTGAAGGTCTGTGGTTCGAGATACTGTGAACTCGAGTGACTGAGCTAGAAGAACTGTGAACTGAGAACTGATAGTTCTGATTTGTAAATAGTGCTTTGTAAATATTAGTTAAGATTAACAGTTCAGTGTTGTTCGTAATAGTCCAAGTAAATTGTCATTGCCGTCAGTGGAGTGCTATAACAAATACTGTGTTGAGTGAAAATCCTATTGTGGGGTTTGAAATAAATTCACAGTATGTATGGGTTTTCCCAGCCTCCACGAATCACGGTCAGTCAATCACTGTCCTTTACATTTCGATTTCTCATGTCTACGTCAATCTCACTGCTCCAATTTTCTTCTCGGTCTCTCTTTCTACCCCCTGGCGGCTTCCATTGCAGAATATTTCTGCACCAGTAGATTACCGAGAAATACTCAGGCAACGACAAACTGCACTTAAACCGCTGCATATACCACGAAACACTGCAGATACAGTTTACAAAAAAATATCTCCGACTTGAAATGTCTTAAAGGTTTAATTACAATGCACAGTTTCTTATGATAGTAGGATATTTCAGCAATATTTATCGTGCTATTTTAATCAAACAATACATAGCTCAGAATATTAAAAAATTGCCTATAGGGATATCCTGAACTAGCACCAACAGATAGCGCACGTGTACTTTGAGGATGCGCTTTGCGTGTGCATTTGTTTTTCGGTATATAAACATTCAGGATATACGTTGTGTATTAGTATATTAAATACTCTTAAAAAGAACTAAAAATGGCAAATTTTTGTTATGTTCCTGTAAGTAAAAACCAGGGAAACCTTTTTGTCTTCAATCAGGTCCCGAAATATTCTGTATATATGGTTTAAACTTTAAAAAATATAAGTAATTAAATTGCGCCTCGAAAGTATTAAATAAAAGTAACTACTTCAAGTGCCTAAGGAATTGTTGACTACAGTTTCATTTTGGAAGATGAAAAATAAAAATTAATAAAGACATATGCAACCTCGACAGCGAGCTATGTCAGCTTAGATTATATGCAGTAGTTGTAGGAGTCTCCGAAGTTTACGCCTGCAGTAAACTCTCGATTAATTGGGATGTTTATTATCCAGGACGATCCGTAGTGAAATCCATTTCGTGAATAATGTTTTTAATGTACTCTACCTTAATTATTAAAACCATGTTTTAAGTTCAAATTTTCAAACTCATCCTACATAGTATTCAAAACTGCATGTCCTTAACCTACAAAACACACGACTAATCGTGATACTGCTGCTATCATATTATATCATCCTATTAAAAATTGCATTCGATCTTTCTGAAAGTACAGAAAAAAAATACAAGGAATTTAATCTCGATAGTCCCTTCCCTATAAAAAGAAAACGACATTGGTGGCTGCATATCCTGTTTTTAGCGTACGGTTCTTAAATATTAATGATTAAAGAGGGCAATATTCACCTTCGACATAGTTCCTATTTTTTTATTCGTGCACCTCGTTCTCAAAGTTCTCGCTTAGGTTCATGAACATTCAATTTACTCGTATCTATATTCTGCATACTGCAGATTTCCCCACCCATCTCGGGGAATCGCTCAATATTATACAAGTTTACGTTATTATTTATTGTAAATTAAATTAAATTTTGAGGTAAGAAAATATTGAATTATATTAAATTATACCAGGTTGCACAAAATAACTGTAAATATAATTTTGACAAACACAGAAAACCAATAAGCGGGAAAACGTAATCAACTGTAGCATATAACATAACATAGCCCTACAACATGTTGCGCCGCATGGAACGTTCCTGCTATCTAGCGGTAAAACTTCGCATAAGACATCCCTATTCTGTGATACCTTGAATGACAAAAACGTACACTTCTGTCTTGTTTTTTTCTTACTTATTTTGTGAGTGCATAAGTGCGAAGGAGGTGAATGGACGGAGTCTGGCGTTCAGAACATAGTTAATCCATTACGCGCACAACCCTACAAAGGAAGGGTAGAAATGAAAGGTGGATTTTCGGTCCTCAGATGGCTGAAGCAGTTTCTTAATAGCCGTCAGAGATTGCACACAATCTCTGTATAACAGCGGATCTCGACAAACTGGCATCCCATGTTGAAGCCAGTATAATTTCCATTATCGCCACTGCACGTAAGCTACGAAATAACCATATTTTTAGTTAAGAAATTATATAAACTGAAATAGCAGTAGAGTGAAATTAAATTTGTACTATAATAATAATAATAATAATAATAATAATAATAATAATAATAATAATAATAATAATAATAATAATAATGATTTATTTTAGCTGGCAGAGTTAAGGCCGTAAGGCCTTCTCTTCCACTCAACCAGCAAAAAGTATACATACATATGTATCAACTTACAAAGATTTCAACAATTTGATTTAGATAAGAGCTACATGTATACAAGAGTTATTTACGAATTAAACAACAAAATACTATGAACAACGTAGGGGAGAGTTGCGTAATTTGTACCGTTGCCTAAATTGTACCACCGTCTTGAAAATTAGTTCCTTGATAAGTGTTGCCATATACGTCAAACATTGCGAACTACATCTATAAACATGCCATTTTATGAGAGACGAAGCCTGTGGGTTGTGTTGTGCAGACGTGAAGTGAAAAAACTTGTTTTAGATAGTTTCAATTTAGTTTTTGCGCTACATGGCTACAACAATTACTTCCGAAAGGTAAGTGAAAATCCACAATGCTATATATTATTTAAAACTACATTTATAAATTGTAATTGTCATTAAGTTACAGACTTCTGTTAGAAACCGTTAAGCAGCAAGAATTTAACGAAGAAAACATTTCGAGGTTGCGTATTTTGTACCGAATTCAGTTGCCTATAATGTACCGGTACAATATAGGGAATTTTCATTATAAATGTTTGAAATTATAGTGACGTATGAAGAAAACATACCTAGGCCTAATTTAAATCAGCAATTATAATTTATTTACTTCTAATCATTTCAATATGAATACAATACTGTAATATTTATTTTTAGGAAATAAAACACATTCAATTCTGAATTTAAAATTAGTCGTATCAGACTTTCATTACAAATAATAAAAATTACCGTCACATAAAAATAGCATAGGGTAAACACACTAAATTATGCATTTAGAATTTAATCGAATAATTTCCACATTTCATATTCTGGCGTTTTTAAGTTTCTTCCCCTGTAACAAATTATAATTGCATTTTACATTAATTTCAGAATGGCAAAGAAGCTTCAATACGGGACATGGTCACAGGATGCACTAAGTCCTGCTGTTGCTGCATATACGAATGGCGATCATGGAATAAATGAATGTGCCCGAATGTACAATGTGCCTAAGCCTACAATAAGAAGAATGCGAAAATCAAAAACGTAGTTGCTAATGGAGGTGTGAAATCGTTTGGAAGGACCACAATAATGAACTTGAAAATCACATCCTAAAGTTTGAAGAAATGATGTTTGGATTAACTCCAACAGATGTTGGGAAACTTGCTTTTGATATAGCTCAGAAAAATGGACTGCCACATAATTTCAATCAGTAAAAAAATTCTTCTGTACTAACTGCAAGTGAAAATAAATAAAATTGTTTGTGCACAAAATGTATGTGGTACAATTTAGGAACCCAATGGTACAATTTACGAAACCAGTTGCCTAATTTGTACTCATTGCAGACATTTAGAAAACTGAACCTAATGAATTTATCTTAACTTCAAATAAACTTTTCTTTTTAGGAAATTCCTCCCAACATACTAGAAATTAAGATGTCGCTATTGAAATAATTCAACAGTTGTCAGTTAAAATTATAAAAAATTAAGTGTGTAAAATGGTACAAATTAGGCAACTCTCCCCTATTAATTAAACACTGAAATACAAACTATGTAGCAGAATTAAGCTTAAATACATAGAATGTTAATATATTTCAAATAATGTTAGATAATAGAAAGAGATTATTATGAGACAATTTTGAAAATACAGCACTATCAGGATGATGTCTAAAGGAAGGAGTAACAATGTAGACAGTGACAGTTTAAGTCAGTATGATTGGAGTGAAATGCTAAGAAGGTTATCTTTTAAGCTGTTCTTAAAAGTGTTTATTGTCTTGCAGCCCCTAATACTTTGTGACAGGGAATTCCATTGTCGCGAGGTGGATACTGTAAAAGATGATGAATAACGAGATGTTCTATGAAGAGGTATACTTAACGCGCCACAGATAAGTGATCTGGTATTTACGTCGTGGTTAGAGTATAGATAAGAGAAACGAGACGAAAGGTAATTTGGTGTTGAAGTGTGCAGAATTCGAAAGAGCAATGACAAGGAGTGTAAGGTTGTACGTTCTTTAAGTCGGAGCCACGGAAGACTATTGAGGGAACGGGAAAAACTGTGGTACAAATCTTCCATCTTACATCTCGATCACCAGTCAGAGAAATAATGTCTCCCTCCAGCACTAAAGATATTAGAGGCCCTCGTATTATTTTTACTTGGTTGTTTAGCAACGCTGTATCAACTATTAGATTATTTAGCGTTGATGGAATTGGTGATATTGAGATGGTATTTGGCGAAATGAGACCGACGACGTGACATTCGCTTTTACGCTTTTAGGTTGGGGAAAATCTCGGAAAAACCCCAACCAGGTAATCAGCCCTAGCGGGAATCGAACCCACGCAACTCCTGATCGGAGAGCAAGCGCCTTAGCCGACTGAGCTATGCCGGTGTTTCCTCGTATTATTGGTGTTAGAACATTTTTAAATGCAAAACTTATGTAGTATTAAAACAATAAAATTCGTTCGTGGCGCAAAGTCTATTAAAATCCAAGGCCGACCAGCTGGCTGCTGACCTTACGACAACATGCATCCGCAGAGGGGAACGATCATCCAACCAGAATGGAGGTATCGCGTAATCAGCACGATGATCTCCCCAGCCGTTAATCTATATCTGGTTGTAGTAACCGGATTTTGCTACCGATCATAGCTCCCCAAATACGTTACGATGCTGGGTGGGCATGGTTCCATACAATGGCCGAAATTGCATGACAAAATTTCTTCTCCCATGAGGACTCTAACCAGTGCACATTCCGTAAAGAGAGTCCTAAGCTTAGGCATGATGTCTCACAAGCAAACATTCTTATGGGGGCAGATAAAAAAGTTAATTTTTTTCTTCCACCATGTTAATAATGTCAAAACAAGTGCTTATACACATTCTGGTCACTCCACCGCAATTACAAGGTCGTCCAGAAAGTGATTTGCCGTGGGTTCGTTTACAGAAAAAAAGCAAAATTTCATGGAATGATTTATTGAAACGGATACAGTAATTGTTGCGCTATTTTTCAAAATATTCCCCACTGAAATTGAGACATTTGTCATACCGTGGGATCAATATTTGTATTCTTGTGTCGTGTTGTGCACCTCTCTGTTGATTCCGCGGTATGACAAATGTCTTAATTATGATGGGGAATATGTTGAAAAACAGCGCAAAAATTGCTATATCTATTCCAATAAATCTTTCCATGAGATTATGTTGTTCTCTGTAAACGGCCCGAGGGAAAATCACTTTCTGGACGGCCTCGTAATTGCGGTCGATGGCCAAAATTTGTATAAGCACTTCTTTTGACATTATTAACGTGGTGAAAGAAAAAAATTAACTTTTTTTATCTGCCCCCCATTAGAATGTTTGCTTGTCAGATCACGATGCCACGGCGTGGGACTTACGTGGTATTAGGCCTAAGAGAATATCAATGGTGTTGAACAAAACCTCGCATCCATTTAAAAAGAAAGAAAGAAAGAAAGAAAGAAAGAAAGAAAGAAAGAAAGAAAGAAAGAAAGAAAGAAAAAGAAAGAAAGAAAGAAAGAAAGAAAGAAAGAAAGAAAGAAAGAAAGAAAGAAAGAGAGAGAGATTTCATTTGACCCCTACCAAAAATGTCTTCCCGAATCTCATGCAAACACATCTATGTCAAGGCATGAATACAAACTTTACAAGAGACTTAAATACCCTTTTATGTTAGATATTTGTTCGTTATCAAGATATTAACTTTTCTTTGCTCTCCTGTAAAATTGAATATTTTGACATGCGACTTTGCTATTCAACACCATCGATATGAAATTCTTATTTAACGATTAAAATATATTAAGAAAATACATATCTGAGAGTCATTTTATAACACTAATCCAGAATTTGTTTGAAAATATTAAAAAAATTGCGCAAATTTTGGTCAGGATCCTCGGTCTTTGAGATTGAACCTCGTATTGCAGGACAATAACTCAGCACTACTCGTTATTTTCATTTCTTCTTACGTTTTTATTGAATTACAAAGCATAAACTTGACTTACAGGTGTCATAAACTTAAGATTCTTTAGGTGGACTCTTCTTCCGTAATGCTGTTGAAATAAATTTCACATCGAATGTTGAAACGGATACACTTGAATATATTTTACAATTTCCTGTGCTGAGGCAAAACTATGTATCATTCATTCAAATCGTTATTTTAAATTACGTAATGAAAGACGTGTTTACGTTGCTATGGTAACAGATACGTCAACCCTCTTCTCGTGCAAAGAAAGCTCATTAATTACGGTGAAATGTAATTTTCGATTTTAAATCATTCATGCGATTTATTTTTTCGTATACAGTAATTTGACGTGAAATATGTCGATATATCCTATGTCTAAAGCAGTGGTGGGCAAAATCAACGCAACCCACAAGACAGGGTTTAAATGGCAACTACATACTGTGGGAGGGGTTGCACTCTACAGTGCAGTGACGGATTTACAGAAAGTTGCGCCACTACACTCCTACCTACCATATGTAATTAGAATAGTCCATTCACGTGATATTTAATTAATCATTTTCCAAAGCAATTTCTTAGAAATTGGGATTTATATCTGTGCATGCTATTTTCAGTTGCGCAAGGAGATGAGCATCGCTTAAACGGGATCTGTGGCTGGACTTTATAAATTTCATTTTAGAAAACAGCTGTTCGCACTGGTGGGTTGATGAATACATACCGTCATTTCCCATAACTATGGTCCTGAAACACAACTATGGTCCACGATACAACCATTCAAAGATCATTGTAGAAGTAACATAGACCGTTCCTAGATAGCTGCAGTGACTTGAATTCAAACTACAGTACAGCAAGAATATAGATAAACGAGGTACTACGTTATGGAGTACAAAATTTGAATAGTTGTATCGTGGACAATAGTAGGCCTAATGTTCCAGGACCATAGTTATGGGAAATGACGGTAGTCATTATTTTTTAAGCAAACTGTCTAAGCAGTGGATATGTAGTACTGGACATCTTTTAAAAAATTTTAGCCCCCAGTAGACCTTCACATTCTGCTTTCAAGAAGTTATCATTCTGCAAATCCAGTACCTCTAACTGCAATTCAGGGATAACATTTTCAATTTAAACATGAAAAGGAGTGGTAAAAATATTGAAATCTTTCTCCATCCTTTGAAAATCACTGAATCTGTGTTCTTTGAACTCGTATAACAGGTGATCTATTTTAAGAAAACACATATTTAAATTCGCGTCCTGAATATCTGCAACTTATCCTAAACATGAGAAATGAAAGAACCGCCTTTCTTGTAAGTGTGATATCCTCTCGATTCATATGATTCTGCGAAAGACATTGTATCACTAATGAAGCTCCGAAGTACAGCAGTCTAGTGTAATCCGCCACGTACACGCGCAGTATTTTCGTGGAGTGGGGGAAGGGGAAAGTAGGGGGTAAGTTTGATGCTTCTCTGAGGTCTGACGTCACCGCGGCAATGCCGCAAGAATGCCCACCATTGGTCTAAAGATAACAGAAGTATAATTTGTTTCTATATTATGATACTTTAAAAACCATAAATATTACATTTTTCATTCCGTTATTAGCAGAAAAAAAGAATTCGGAAGATAAACTCCTGAGAGCGAGTGTCCAAATCATACTGCGAGAGAAAGTTAACTATAATACGAACTAATATTTTTCCTTACAGGCCTAGGCCTACATTTAGCATAAAGTATAGTAACTTCTCACGTTAATCAGAACAGAAGATGCGTGTCAGGAAGCTGTATTGGAAAGAGTGGGTGAAGAAAGAATGATACTGACACTGATCAGGAAGAGGAAAAGGAATTGGTTGGGTCACTAGCTGAGAAGAAACTACCTACTGAAGGACGCACTGGAAGGAATGGTGAACGGGAGAAAAATTCGGGGCAGAAAAAGAAAATATCAGATGATAATCTCATATGCGGAGACTAAGTGGAAGACAAAAAATAGAAAATATTCAAGAATGCTGGGTATGCAGTGAAAGACCTGCCTTTGGGCAGAAAATAATGAATGAATAAATTAATACCGGTAATAATAATAAAGTAATAATAAAGTAATAATAATAATAATAATAATAATAATAATAATAATAATAATAATAATAATAATAATAATAATAATAGGCATAAAACTCAGTTACGAGAGAAGTTTTATATAACATTCTTATTGAATTTGGTATTTCCAAGAAACTAGTTCGATTAATTAAAATGTGTCTCAATGAAACTTACAGCAGAGTTTGTACAGGCCAGCTTCTGTCTGATGCTTTTCCAATTCATTGCGGGCTAAAGCAATGTTATGCACTATCAACTTTATTCTTTTTGCGCTCTAGAATATGCCGTTAGGAAAGTTCAGGATAACAGAGGGGGTTTGGAATTTAGCGGATTACATCAGCTTCTTGTCTATGCGGTTGACGTGAATATGTTAGGAGAAAATCCACAAACGATTGAGAATAAGGAAAATATTTGGGGCTGAAAGGGATGAAGTTACAGGAGAATGGAAAATGTTACACAACGCAGAACTGCATGCATTGTATTCTTCACCTGACGTAATTAGGAACATTAAATACAGACTGAGATGGGCAGGGTATGTAGCTCGTATGGGCGAATCCAGAAATGCATGTAGAGTGTTAGTTGGGAGGCCGGAGGGAAAAAGACCTTTGGGGAGGCAGAGACGTAGATGGGAGGATAATATTAAAATGGATTTGAGGAAGGTGGGATGTGATTATAGAGACTGGGTTAATCTTGCTCAGGATAGGGACCGTTGGCGGGCTTATGTGAGGGCGGCAATGAACCTGCGGGTTCCTTAAAAGCCGTAAGTAAGTAAGTAAATAATAATAAGCAGTAACATGAGCTGCTGCCAGTAAGTCAAAAGGAGGATAGCAATGAAGCACTTAATAGAAAAGGGAGCATCTTCTGCAGACCTCTGGGAAGGAAAAAGAAAAGGAAGAGACTAGTGAAGTACTTTGTGTGGAGTGTGGCATTGTTTAGGGCAGAAACATGGACATTATGTCGAAATGAAGAGAAGCGAATAGAACCATTTGAAATGCGGATATAGAGAAGAATGGAGCGTGTAAAATGGACAGACAGAATATGAAATGAAGCTGTGCTAGAAAGACTGGATGAAGAGAGAATGACGCTGAAACTTATCAGGAAGAGGAAAAGGAATTGGCTGGGTCACTGGCTGAGAAGAAACGGCGTACTGAAGGATGCACTGGAAGGAATGGTGAACAGGAGAAATATTCGGGGCAGAAGAAGAAATTATCAGATGATAGACGACATTAAGGTATATGGATCATATTCAGAAAATAAAAGGAAGACGGAAAATAGGAAAGATTGAAGAATGCTGAGTTTGCAGTGAAAGACCTGCCCTTACGCAGAAAACTATGACTGAATTAATAAAAAATTAATAATAATAATAATAATAATAATAATAATAATAATAATAATAATAATAATAATAATAATAATAATAATAGGAGGTTTAAAGGATGTATTTCTTCTCGGGTTCAGGAATTTGCAACAAAGCAAACTCACGATTCTAAACGCTATTTTGGTTTCGAAAGGCGACAGAAAATTAACTCGACTCCAACCAGTATTCTTGAATTACTCCAATTCCGTAATTCTTCATGAAGGTCTTTGTATCCCACTGGGGATTAAAGTATGTACTCGGAGCTTTACAATATGACGCCACGACACAGCAGTGGGATTTAGTGATCTTTCCACTCTTACTAAAATATTCTCTTTCCGACTACTAAAATTAGTGTGACTATTACACTTTTACTACGTCATACTACTTTTGACCAATAAAACGGTACGAAAGGACGTATTTCAACCAATTATGGCTGCATATCGCACAATTTTATCGCGTCCCTAGCATTTGTTTAATTTTATCGCGTCCCTAGCATTTGTTTAATTTTATCGCGTCCCTAGCATTTGTTTCTTTGTTTTCCAACATTTGAAACTGCGCTGGTCTGAACGTCAAAAAAAAAAAAAAAAATTACAAACCACTCCAGTCGATGCACAGCAGTTTCAAATATGACTCGCATTGGCATTCAAGAACAAGAATTAATAAAAATCACTGATCATACCTATGCATCTTCTGAAATCCGACTTACAAATAAATGAAGAGCACCATTCGGAAATCCTGAATACGTTGAATACACCATGTAGGCCTATATTAACGAGTTCCACTTCTATTACGCACACGTCCAATATAACATCAATTGAACCACCAACTACATTCAAATTTGAAAATTGTACATGCAATAATTATTCCTTTTAAAATTATTCATGTTTATTTTTTATGTCATCGTCGTTAATTAAAACTTTTCTAACAATTGTCTATATTATTTAGGTTATGTTATAGCTTCTGCTATATGATATTATGGATAGTCACGTATCAGAGATTGTTTAATATTAAGATTTATTGAAAATCATCTGTCAAGTGACGTTGATTACTGGGATTCGGATAATTGAAGTGGAATGCAACTGTTTTAATAAAAATGAAACTGAATCAACAAAGCCTTCTTGACTAGTAACACTGCCATCGTGATATAGATCGAGAACTTCTCGACGAGAAGACATTGCTAGTAATCATAACTCACTACTGCCATCTAGCATGCATCTAGCGTAATATTTGTAATGTTGAGATGGTACAATAATACATTTGAAGACAGTTGTATTTTCGTAAGTCAATTAATATTTTATTGTATTGGAGTACTTCGTTACTTCTAATCTTCATATACTTTCTTCTAATCGTGTAATAGTCAATTAAATCCCACTCGAGTTTTGATTTTCTCTAGATAAATCAAAACCTCTAGTGAGATTACTGTTAATAAAAGTACGGTAGATTCTTAATCCCTACCGTGAATAATTCCTGGCAATTTACAAAAAAGTTTTGTTTCAAGTTTTAATAATGTGTTAAATTTCTAATAAACGGATGTGAATGGCGTTGCAAATATTCCGGAATAATGAGAACCCATTAGCCATGAGCAAACGTTATTCTATGGAAGTTTATTTTACAGGTAAAGCAAACTACCTAAGAAGCAGGTAAACAAACAACATTGTTTTTCTTTTCTCAGTACACCCTTAAACGGTACTCAATGCTAAGTGTCCAGGCCGTGAAGCTTTTTATTCACATCATATAACAGAAGCAATGAATAAGACCCGGAGCTTTGCATGCAAGCCGCAGTCGTATGTTCGAGTCCCGTCTAGGACATGCATAATGTGTACGTTGTTTTTCTTATTCGGCAGTTGATAGAGCGTCGTCGATGGAACTGGTGATAGGGATATAGTACTTGAGAAGACGAGTCCAAGGATTGGCCATGGCATTAGCTGGCATTATCTTTACTGATGAAAAAAATTACAGAAAAAAAAAACAAAAAATAATCTGCCGAAGCGGGATTCGAACAGGATACCTAAGCGCACACTCTGATCAGTATATCATCCTCTGTTAAACATTATTTATTTATTTATTTATTCACTTATTTATTTACTTATTTATTTATTTACTTACTTATTTACTTATTTTTTCATTCAGTATTTTTATTTACTTATTTGCTTATTAATTAATTTATTTATTTATTTACGTATTTACTTATTTATTAATTCATTAATTTATTTATTTACTATTTACTGATTACAAAGTATATGATTATGTCTCGTGACCAGAATATTGTACGAAATGGAAATATAAAAATTGGAGATTTATCCTTCGAAAAGGTGGAAAAATTCAAATATATTGGAGCAACAGTAACAAATATAAATGACACTCGGGAGGAAATTAAACGCAGAATAAATATGGGAAATGCGTGTTATTATTCGGTTGAGAAGCTCTTATCATCCAGTCTGCTGTCCAAAAATCTGAAAGTTAGAATTTATAAAACAGTTATATTACCGGTTCTTCTGTATGGTTGTGAAACTTGGACTCTCACTCTGAGAGAGGAACATAGGTTCAGGGTGTTGGAGAATAAGGTGCTTAGGAAAACATTTGGGGCTAAGCGGGATGAAGTTACAGGAGAATGGAGAAAGTTACACAACACAGAACTGCACGCATTGTATTCTTCACCTGACATAATTAGGAACATTAAATCCAGACGTTTGAGATGGGCAGGGCATGTAGCACGTATGGGCGAATCCAGAAATGCATATAGAGTGTTAGTTGGGAGACCGGAGGAAAAAGACCTTTAGGGAGGCCGAGACGTAGATGGGAGGATAATATTAAAATGGATTTGAGGGAGGTGGGGTATGATGATAGAGACTGGATTAATCTTGCACAGGATAGGGACCGCTGGCGGGCTTATGTGAGGGCGGCAATGAACCTTCAGGTTCCTTAAAAGCCATTTGTAAGTAAGTAAGTAAGTAAGTAAGTACTATTTACTTATTAATTAATTAATTTATTTATTTATTTACTTATTCATTCATTCATTCATTCATTCATTCATTCATTCATTCATTCATTCATTCATTCATTCATTCATTCACTTATTAATTTATTTATTTACTTATTTATTCATTCATTCATTCCTTTATTTATTTACTTATTCACTTATTAATTAATTAATTTATTTATTTATTTATTATTTATTTACTTATTTACTTATTTATTCATTTATTCATTCATTCATTCCTTTATTTATTAGTTATTCACTTATTAATTTATTTATTTATTTATTTATTATTTACTTATTTATTCATTCATTTACTTATTTACTTATTAATTAATTAAGCAATTAATTAATTAACTAATTAATTAATTTACTTACATACTTAGTTACTTATTTATTTATTTATTTACTTATTTACTTATTTATTCATTTATTCATTCATATATTTATTTACTTATCAATTAATTAATTTATTTACTTATTCATTTACTTGCTTATTTACTTATTTATTCATTCATTAATTCATTCATTTATTAATTTATTAATTAATTAATTGACAGTGCATTGAAAGCTTTTGAAGGTTTCTGTTTTACACAGTATCACAAGAGCGTTCCAACTGTGTGTTACAATGAGGGCTATCAGGACAAAACGTACGTAACTGGAGAGACAACCTGTCAAATTAAAAATGGTATATTCCTGAAGTTCAAATTAGTAAACAATATCGACAGATTTCGAGGTTTCATATTTTAAAATAAGGTCTACACACCCCAAAAATGAAAACACGTTGTTAGTGATTTCTAATCTCAGTAACAGTGAGTTAAGAAACATGATAACAGGACAAAATACAATCACATAAAGTATGTGAACACGAATCCGCAATATTGCCGTAAAACAAACCTATAACCCACTTGTTACATTCATGTAACAGGTGCAGCAGAATAACTGCAGAATCCTCTGTCAAATAAAACAGATCCTACTAGTCACAAAGTTTTACCCAGCGGTAGTTAACAACGGCAATGACAGTTGTGATGTGTGGTTTACGACACTAGCTTCTCATTTCAGTATATATACACCATCGTTCCAAATCTTCGTTATGTGTGTTAAAACTTTGTACACTGTCTCTTGGATAATGGTGCCCGGCACCAAGTAACTGCACAAGAAAATAAATCATAATACAATATTTACACCACAGAGTAAAGGCTGGTTCACAATAAGCCGGAAGAGGAAACAACAACGAGAACGAGAACGGAAATAATTTTAAAATCAATTTCTTTATGGTCAACCATGCCGAAATGTAGTAATTATACACCTCGCAGCAGCCCTTTAATGGACCTCATTAAAGTACACCTATTCATTAAAGTTCAGGTGTTCCACCAATCATAAAAAAACCATTGCAGCAATATGAAAGCGCAAGTATCGATTATTCTCGGATATGCAATCGAAAGACAACTGTTTTCGCAGGATTTCTGCGACAATTTTAGTAGACGCTGGCGGCGACATGACAACATTGAAACGTCACGGAGACTGGAAATCCAATACTGTCGCAGAAGGCTATGTTGAAGAATCGATCCAAAATAAAATTGAAATCTCAAATACAATATTAAACTCAGTCGAAAAAAAAAACAACACACAAATTAACATCAATTCACCGTCATCTTCCAGCCTTTCACAAAGCACATTCCCGCAAATTCATTTCACCAATTGCACAATAAATCACCTATATTTGAAATAAAGTCAGTTCTGTTACTATGATAATTAGCGTTAATTGTAAATAATATTCAAATAAATTCAATTTGTCATCTCGTTTTTCAATGTCTAATTCAATTTCAAGGTTATATCAAGATTAATGTTTATTTTACTCTCTAGATTATATCAAGGTCAATGTCGACATTTGTTTCTCGGGAAAAAATGAATACTTTCGCGTCTGCGCACATCTCACAATTTACGAGGTATTGAACAAGGTCAGTTCCGCTCCTCAGTCAGATAAGAATAACATGAATACTTATGAATAATTTCAAATTAGAAATACGGTCGAGCATAAAAAGTCGTATGAAACTTGACTATAATGGTAATTAAGACGCTCGTATGAAAATTATGAAACTCGCTTGCGCTCGTTTCATAAACATACTCGCGTCTTAATTACTACCATTATAGGCTCGTTGCATAATGTACTATTAAATGTGAGTATTTACAACAGTTAATTGTGAATACATTTATTTTAACAATATTTCCGTTCTCGTTGTCGTTTCCGTTACCGGTTTATTGTGAACCAGCCTTTACAGTTTTAATGGTAGCCATGTTGAAAATAAATGGTATTAAATATAAGGCTTAAGTCGAAATTTGGCGATTAGAGAATATAAAGAAAGTGTCTTAGTGGGACAGAATCGTCATTATCGACATCACCACCATCATCGATTTCTTCTACATCACGTAGGCTATTTCTACCAACTCAATCTCTTCAGTATTAAAATAAATGTAAGTGTTATTGTTTTTGTAACAATATATTCGCCAACAAGTAAACATTCTCACAGGGACAGATAAAAAAGTTATTTCTTTTCTACCACCATGTTAATAATGTCAAAACAAGTGCTTATATAAATTTTTGCCACTGGAGCGCAATTAGGAGGGCCGTCCACAAAGTAACACTGGGGCCGTTTACAGAAAGAAAACGCAATTTCATACGAAAAATTTATTAGAACAGATACAACAATTGTTGAGCTATTTTTCAACATATTCCCCACCCGAATTGAGATATTTGTCATACCTGGGATAAACCGTTGCTTACGAGATTATACAATCTCGTAAGCAACGGAATCAACAGAGATATGCAGACGGTTGTCACACACTAGTTCCGATCCCAGGCGGCAGACGTCTACGACATAGGGATACAAAAGTTGATCCCATGTTTGTCAGACGATCTCAGAATAGCGATACGTACTATTCCTTTGTACATAGTCAAAAGTACAAAGTCATTTTGTCATGTTACTTATAGGGCTTGTTATGCGTAACAGTCAACATCTGTATCTCCACATGCATTGAAAGTTGAACATATGCTTGTAATATATCTTTTTCTTTTTGCTCAAAATAGTCAACAGTCAAAACTACGTCCCTTAAAAATATTTATTAGTCCTACTGAATTTTTCTGTACATGTATGCTTCCTATAATAAGGTATTAAAATATACTTCAAGAAAACCTATATTATATGGAATAAGTACAGGGACATCATTTTATTTTTACTTCAATTTTTATTGTATCTGAGTTTTTTAATGTACTTCACTCCCACCCATTCTACTAATGAAGTTTCAACGTCCTCCACACAGAACCAAGGCCGCATATATAGTCAAAGTCGTCTTACGATCACAGTAAACAGTATTGAGTGAGTGAGTATAGTACGTTTTGCAGTAAAATAAGAGCTTTCAATATTGAATAATATTTTCGCACATGTACTGTCGTCCGTTTGGGTACGTCGCATCCCGGTTTCCCCCATCTGCTTCTGCTCGCCCCTCTGTAAAGGCTAGTGACCGGGCTGTCTTAGCTCTTTTCTGAAAATATTTTCTGTTAGGAATTGGACGCCGACGTAATATTATACAGCTGTTTAAAGTAACTTAAATAAAAGGGCCTGGTTAAGTAATTAACTGTCACGTGATTTCCTCCCTTCCTACGATCTTGCGACATAACCACTTGGATGGACAGTAGATAGCATGTCTGAGTAATTTTATCTTTACGGATCGGGCAGAAGTGAAGACTAAATTTACAGTACGTAAGGTACTCTTTTATAGAATAGGTACAGAATTATTTCAACATGAGTTACTGGTACGAAGGACGAAACTGGTAATTAGAATTAGGTACAATAGCCTACAATGCGATGATATGCACAAAAAACTGAAGCCTATATCGAAATGAAAGGCCACTATTTTCAAAAATGTATTTAAATATCCATATTATGATTATTTTTCAATTAACTTCACTCTCTATATTGTACACTAAAGTGTTGTAGACGGTATTATATACACTGCATACGTCCGCATGGATAGCTCAGTTCGTAAGTAAAAACACTTATTGTTATAATTATTGTTATTGTTATAATACTGTACTGTATTTTAATTAAAGAAAAACCTAATGAAAATTATCAAACTCAAAATAGTGATATTTCCTAGTTTACGCAAATGGATGAACTACTTTTCTTCCCTCCTATTACCTAGTAAAGTGATTTCTTTGTATTTTACTCCAGTATCATCAAACTCCGGTCGTGGAAGGGGGTAGCAAACGGTGTTTCGGGTTCTCAACCGTTAATCCAAAGGTATAGCCAAATTAATATTAGAAATGTTAGTAAAAATAAAATGATGTCCCGGTATAAACCCAGTGTTAAACTGTGCACAAATGGCGTAAGAAAAAAGTAGCAGAAGTCAATGAAACCATGGGAAATAATAATAATAATAATAATAATAATAATAATAATAATAATAATAATAATAATATTATGCAACATTACTAAAAATCGTTACTAATGGGTAAGAATCGGAGCACTGCTATTAGAGATGAACGTCAAATGAATCCAGAAATAACTGGATATGCAATATACATAACGATCGGATTAATCGCAAGGACAACTTAAGTCTATTTGAACAAAGTGGAAAATTGGAGACCTAGTGACACACGAAGCTGAGGCAGACCTCAATTGCCACACTGAAAAAATTAATTCGGCTTTAGAAGTTGATGAACAAGAAGATCTGGTTTAATGCGGAAAGAACAAGATACTAAGAATACATTATTGTTAGACTACTACTGCATCTTCTGCTGCAGATGGTGTGCATTATGATTATGAAAATGAAGAAGGAAAAGATTATGAATTCTGTTCTTACTCTGAGAATTGTCATATCCAACTTCTTCACATTCAACTTGTTACTTGTTACAACCAAATTTCATGGCTTAAAAATTGATAATGTGTTAACTGGAAAAATCATATTAAAGAAATTACCCCCAAACTAAATTCAGCTTATGATGAAAGAGTAATGGAACGGAGAAAAATTCTCTCCGGCGCCGGGATTTGAACCCGGGTTTTCAGCTCTACGTGCTGATGCTTTATCCACTAAGCCACACCGGATATCCACCCCGGCGTCGGACAGAATCGTCTCAGTTTAAAGTTGCAACTCTTGGGTTCCCTCTAGTGGCCGCCCTCTGCACTAGGTCGTAGATGTCTATGAACGTAGGACTGAAGTCCACACATGTGCTGAGGTGCACTCGTTATGATGACGCAGAATATCTGCATGGAAATATCATATGCACTTCGGTATATTAAAATAATATATATGATATGCGTAAACCACTTCGTGATTTAAGACGGCGCTTATTCCGTCGGATCCCGGCCAACTAGTCACTCATATCTCTGATATGTCAAACAAGAGTTAGTTTCTTCGGACAAAGAATTCAAACGTCACAAAATTTATGACTACCAAAATCCCAGTCTAGAGTTCAGCTGCAATAAACGTGACTATCACGTGAATGTGGCAACTGTTGTTATCTCTTAGCTTGCGAACTGGTTTATGAATTTAGCCCGATAAGGCACTTACATGGAAGTTCAAATATTAAAGCGAATATGACATGGAGTATCCGCACAACACCTGAGATGGCTGCACAGCCTAGACCAGTCGTTCCCAAGCTTTTTGAAGGCGCTACCAGTTTGGGACAAGACTTTCGTTTGCTACTCCTCCCCACCCACTGTTATACTGGTTCTTGACTGGATTCGGAAAATACAAATCTCTGGAATTCCAAGAACTATCAAGAATAACTCGATGCAATGTGTACCTACTGATGGAATTTAGAAACTAGACCTTTTTTCGCAGATCATAGTTAACGTTTGCAATCTCGCATTTATGTGAAATAAGCTCTTCATCTATGATTGCCATCAAAAGAAACGGATGCATTGTTTCCTCATTTGTTTCTTGCCAAAGAGCTCAACAGTGGAAGATAATAATAATAATAATAATAATAATAATAATAATAATAATAATAATAATAATAATAATAATAATGATTTATTTTAGCTGGCAGAGTTAAGGCCGTAAGGCCTTCTCTTCCACTCAACCAGCAAAAGTATACATACATATGTATGAACTTACAAAGAATTCAACAATTTTATTTAGATAAGAGCTACATGTATACAAGAGTTATTTACGAATTAAACAACAAAATACTATGAACTATTAATTAAACACTGAAATAAACTGTGTAGCAGAATTAAGCTAAAATACATAGAATGTTAATATATTTCAAATAATGTTAGATAATAGAAAGAGATTATTATGAGACAATTTTGAAAATACAGCACTATCAAGAAGCATGTCTAAAGGAAGGAGTAACAATGTAGACAGTGATAGTTTAAGTCAGTATGATTGGAGTGAAATGCTAAGAAGGTTATCTTTTAAACTGTTTTTAAAAGTGTTTATTGTCTTGTCTTATTTATTAAAAGTGTTTAATACTTTGTGACAGGGAACTCCATTGTCGCGAGGTGTATACTGTAAAAGATTATGAATAACGAGATGTTCTATGAAGAGGTATACTTAACGCGCCACAGATAAATGATCTGGTATTTACGTCGAAGATATGCTGCTATTACAGTAATGAAACATTTGCTCATTTCTCAGGAGATATTAATTTTATGACCCATGTTTGTAGGACTTTAATTTCTTGTTTTGATGCATACTACCTCCTCTCTAAATATTGGAACCTTTTTTTCAGAACATCCTGTATACAGTATATGAAGTTAACATAAATATTGAAGTAAAACAGTGCCCATTTCATCTACAAAAATCTATATTGATTATATAAACTATTGCATTGTTTCTTCAACCCGATTTGAACATACTTGTTAAGGACAACTCAGAAAAATTTAACGCAATATGCTTGAATTTCCTGATCAAATATCATGTACTCAAATAAATCCTAATAGTTTGAGACTTCATTGACGAAATATGACTTTGATCCGAAAGTTCTTTTTAATCAATGACAGGCACTTGCGTCATTCACCATGCGACCTCATACATCATACAATTGATCAAGTGGACGCTTAAGCAACGCATATTTATCTATTTTAGTCAAGATGAACGACGATACGTTTGGGAGCTCTGCATGTGGAATAGAGAACTCAAAAATAATATCTGCCTACCAATTTATTTGCCTATACCCATATCTATAACCGTTTATTACATCTGTATTTCTACAGGACATCACTTTATTTTTACCAACATTTTTAACATTAACCTGGCTATACTCGGAAACACTGTTGCCCCCTTCCATTACAGGAGTTTGATGTTACTAGTGCAATATGTAAACAAATCATTTTACTAGGTATAGGAGGAGAGAAAAGTAGTGTATCCATTTATGTTGTAGGGAAATAGGATATTACGATTTTCAGTTTGATCATCACTTTTACGGAATTTATCAAAATACAGTATAGTAACATTTTTTAAAAAAAAACTCAACTTTTCAGGCGGCTATGTTCGTTATGTAATGTCTACTTTATTTAGCATATTAATTATTGATGTTATCATACAATATAGAGAGTGCATTTAAATTGAGGGGGTCATAAGTAAAGGGCTGTCAGTGCACTTAAGTTACTTTTGAGAAAATGGGGTTTAAATGTTTAAGCTTTCGTAAAATCGGTGAAATTTTTTATTTAAATTTTAATGTGTGATGCGATTAAAATATCCCTTTGCCAATAAAATGTTAGATACTTTTGCTTACATTGGATGCACTTAACTCATGTTATTACAAATGTCACTAGCATTCCTTTGCTTCTAGCCACCTCAATTCAAAAAAAGCTAATCTGAATTTTTAAACAAGTTGCTGAAAATGGTTGCCGTTCATTACAATGCAGGCTTCAATTCAGTACGCATATTTTGAAGCATATTCTCTGAAATTGAATTTATCGTTTCTTGAATATAATTTTTAGTACGATATTATTAATATAGGTTCTTTCTTCTATAGAAAACGCAATCATATTTATGAAACACACTATACACTGCAGTGTTTACTTCACTGCTTGAAGACTTCGAATGCAACAGCGGCCGTAAGTTTGTGTGTCTGACGGGAGCAAGGACATTAGTGAAGGGGTGAGAGTGAAGTACATTCAGAAATGCAAGTACAATAAAAATGCAAGTAAAAATAAAATGATGTCCCTGTACAACTGTTTAAAATAACTTAAATAAAAGGGCCTCGTTAAGTAATTAACTGTCACGTGAGTTCCCTCCTTTCTACGACCCTACGACATAACCACTTGGACGGACAGTAGATAGTATGTCTGAGTAATTTTATCTTTTCGGATCGGTCAGAAGTGAAGATTGAATTTACAGTACGCAAAGTACTCTTTTATAGAGTAGGTACAGAATTATTTCAACATGAGTTACTAGTACGAAGAACTGGTAATTGGAATTAAGTACAATATGCTATAGTGCGATAATATGCACATTAGAACTGAAGCCTGTATCGAAATGTGTTTAATATCCATATTATGATTATTTTTCAATTTAACTTCATTCTCTACATTGTACGCTAATGTGCTGTAGACAGTATAATGTACACTGCATAATGAATACGTCCACATGGACAGCTCAGTTCGTGAGTAAAAACAGTCATTGTTAATACAGTACTGTATTTTGATTAAACAAAAACCTAATAAAAATGATTAAACTCAAAAGCTCAATATTTCCTAGTTTACGTAAATGGATGAACTAATTTTCTTCCCTCCTATACCTAGTAAAGTGATTTGTTTGTATATTACGCCAGTATCATCGAACTCCAGTCGTGGAAGGGGATAGCAAACATCGTTGATCCAGAGGTATAGGCAAGTTAATATTAAAAATGTTAGTAGAAAATAAAATGATGTCCCTGTATATGTAGCCTACACCCATATTGGCCTATGCCTATTACACCTCATCTGCCTATACGGGGTGAATTGTAAGTAATGTTAATAATTTCAGGGGGTTATTCTTCAAGATATTTCAAACATACAATTTTAATACAATTTTTCTCGTTTTCGCTTCCTTTTTTAGATAAAAATTGTTTTATATGAAACATTTCTTAGCGTGTTTTGGGAAAGCCATTGATTTAATTTCCAATATGTTCAGCCAATTTAAGACAGCAGTTTATTATGATAATATATGATTGAAAGAATTTTAGTTTTCTGCTTTAAATGTGCAGAAATTTGGTCCGAACAAATGTAACTTTTTCGTTCCGAAAAAAAGAATTGTACAACATTACATTTGTTCGGATCAAATTTCTGCACATTTAACTGAAATTCTTTAAATCATATTATCATAATACGAGGCGCATCCAGAAAGTCAGTTTCCCGATATTTTCCCCTTGAAAGTAAACGTAATTAGCCGTGTCAATTGCGCATGCGTAACAGATCTATGACGTATCAATCATATGCCAGCCGGACAGGTCCCGCCTGGTGCCAGTAGCGTGGCAGCAGTGGTCCGAAATGGAAGCTCTTATTTCTTCTCCTGCCGCCGCATTGCGCCAATTGAAATTTATCGCAAGCTCTGTCAGGTCTATGGACCGAACATCATGAGTAAGTAAATGGTGTGTCGCTGGTTTAGGCAGTTTTCCGAAGGTCGTCAAAATGTCCATGATGAAGAGCGCAGTGGGCGACCGTCCCTCATCAATGATGATCGTCTTGAGCTGGTGCGGCAGTGCATCCTGGAGAACCGTCGCTTCACGATTACGGAGCTGAGCAGCCATTTTCCGCAGATATCGCCATCCTTGTTGCATGAGATTGTCACTAAGCACCTGCTGTTCAAAAAAGAGTGTGCCAGGGGGGTGCCGAAAAACTTGACAACCGAACACAAAATGCAACGTTTAGGAGCAGCACTGACATTTCTGCAACGGTATCACGATGACGGCGACGAATTCCTCGACAGGATCGTCACGGACGATGAGACTTGGATTTCGCATTTCACCCAGGAAACCAAGCAGCAGTCAATGCATTGGTCGGCATAGTGGATCTCCGGTCAGGACGAAATTCAAACAGACGCTGTCGGTACGGAAAGTGATGTGCACGGTGTTCTGGGACAGGAAGGCCATTCTGCTCATTGACTTCCTTCCAAGAGGTGAAACAGTGAACGCTGACCGTTACTGTGAAACACTGCGAAAATTGCGACGTGTCATTCAAAACAAGAGGCGTGGAATGCTTACTGCAGGTGTTGTGCTCCTCCATGACAATGCTCGTCCACATACGGCTCGGCGCACAGCAGCTGTTTTGACGGAATTTGGCTGGGAGTTGTTTGATCAACCACCCTACAGTCGTCATCTTGCTCCGAGCGATTTTCACGTTTTCTTGCACCTCAAGAAATTCCTGTCCTCCGGTGAGCGTTTTGGCAACGAAGAAGAGCTGAAGACGTCTGTAACACGCTGGTTCCATTCACAGGCGGCAGAGTTCTACGACAGAGGGATACAAAAGTTGTTCCCACGATACGACAAGTATCTCAATTCTGATGGTGGCTATGTTGAAAAATAGCTGAAACATTGCTGTACCTGTTGCCAATAAATGTTTTCCTGAAAGTGTGTGTTCTTTTTTTTAAATAGGGAAACTTACTTTCTGGATGCGCCTCGTACACTATTCTCTTAAATTGACTGAGCATATTGGGAATTAAATCAACTGCTTTCCCAAAACACGCAATGAAATGTTTCTCATAAAACAATTTTTATCTGAGAAAGGAAGCAAAAACGAGCAAAATTGTTTTTGTTTGAAATATTACAAAGAATAACCCCCTGAAGTTAATGACATTACAGTTCACCCTGTATAATTATAATACAGAGTGTAGCTACATATGTGTCCATAAACGTGTTGGCGTATTCCTGACACCAAGCCATAACAAAAAGTTGATATGAACATGGGTCCGCAAACCCTTCGTTAGGGAGTTATGCGTTTATTGATAATAATAGTACATGTGATACATTTAACAACACACATTTACAAAAATTTCTCAAAGTGACCTCCTACTTCGATGCATGTCCTGAGCCTTCGTTCCATGCTTTGCCGTACTCTGTGCAAATGTATTGGGGTGTTACGGATTTGATCAAATCCATTTTGGATATGCATAGCCGTCATTTCTCTCACTGAATACATCTTGTGATGTGATGAATGTTACTGTGAATAATACAAAATAGAACAAAAGGCAATAAGACAAAACAAAACAAATGTCATGACCAACTGTAATGAAGAAAGTTAGAAAAATGCAAGTTTGAGGTGAATTACATAATCAGGGGACCTTTAGACCACCTCTGTGTTGTAGGGGTCAACATGCTGGTCTCTTACCCACAGGGCCAGGGTTCGATTCCCGGTTGGGTTGAATTTCCTGGTTGAGGTTTTCAGGGTTTTTCCTCAACCGTAAGGCAAATGCTTCTATAATGTCTCTATACTCATCCTCCTACACTGTAGAAATATCTCGTCTCTGGAATTCGCTACCTAATGATGTCAGGGACTGCCAGACTTTATCACAATTCAAAATTAAATTGGAAAATTTTGTCTTGTTTAATGCTTTTTAGATATTGCTAGAAGTGTTGATTTGTGTTTTTTTTACTCCAGATTAAAATCGAAAGTTTCTTGTTTATGTTAGTTAATTAGGTACAATTAATTATACTTAATCACTCATTTAAAGTTTGTGTGACTGCAACCTGTGTATATTTTTATGTGATTTACTTCGTTTATAGTGTTTTTTTTTTCCTTTTTATTTCTGTTATTGTATTTGTATTCCTGGTGTTGTGGAAGAGAAGGCCTGATGGCCTTAACTACACCAGAATAAATAAATAAATAAATAAATAAATAAATAAATAAATAAATAAATAAATGCCAGGAAATTCGGGCCACAACATCCCTGAAAATCATCGGCCTCATTCATCACCGAAATCATATTCATAACTAATCAGTAATATATATATATATATATATATATATATATATATATATATATATACAGGGTGTTTCAGAAATACTTGGACAAACCTTGGGGGCATGTTCCTCACATCAAAACAAGAAAAAAAGTAAATATAATCGTATGTCCGAAAATTCTTAGTTTTTTAGTTATTAATGAAAGAACATAATGAAGCATGTTAGATATTGTCAGCTTGGTAGCAAGTGTTAATCAATTCAGAAACCCACAACAAATGTTTAAATGACAAATGACTAGTAAAACAGTCTCCTTGGCAACACATAGCCATCTAGGATACAATGGGTGCATCAGCAGACTTGTATCCATAACATCATTCGATTATCTAACAAAATACATTATTATACTGTTATAAACTTAAGTTAAGTTGTTGGTTTGTACCTCGAAACGCGTTGAACGTAAGCTATCATTGTTATGAGTTTCTGAATTGATTAAAGTTGCAACACTTGCTACCAAGCTGACAATGTCTAACAGATGTTTCATTATGTTCTTTCGTTAATAACTAAAAATCGAAGGATTTTCGAACAAATGTTTATATGAACTTTTTTTCTTGTTTTGATGTGAGGAACATGCCCCCTAGGTTTGTCAAGGTATTTCTGAAACACTCTGTATTATATACAATTGCCATCTAGTTCACAACAATAGAACCAGTCTCAACAATAGTAGATAGGCCTTCGGTTCCAACCAAAGATTAACTCGCGATATGACCAGAGATGTTAAAGCGCGAGTATAAATAACAGCGGAAAAAAATCCTTTCATAACTCCCTAACGAAGGGTTTGCGGACCCATGTCAATATGAACTTTTTATGTTTTGGTGTCAGGAATACGCCCCTGCATTTATGGACACATATGTTGATACATCCTGTATAAATTGTGTTTCTGGGGGGGGGGGAATATTGTGGTAAACAGATGATACCCCATATTGGTGGATGATCGTTCACCTTTGTTGTGATATGTGAACGTGAGCCCAGAAGTCGGCTGGTTGACCTTGACCTCTACGAGCTGTTACCCCCAAAATTATTATTATCATTATTTTTATTATTATTAATCATCAATCATAACAATCTTGTTCCCAACATCCAGTTCAGGGCCAATATCTACCAGCAGACTGCTAGCCTCATGCCCATATGTCATAGCAGAAGTGAACGATCATCCAACTACTAAGAGGGTTACTTATTGTTAACATGATCCCACCAGCCGTTATACCTGGTTCGCGAAGACAGATTTCGCTACCTTCGTAGCTCCTCAAATTCATCGCGATGCTGTGTGGGCACCAGTTCCTCACACTGGCCGAAATTTCATGAGAAAAATGTCTTCCCATGAATACTCGAACCAGCGCGCATTTCTTAACGCTAATCCAATGAATGATAACTCTGACCTTAGTTCTGTATCTGTGTCATGTGAAATATGAGTAAAGAGGTAGAAATAAAATACGGGATTTAAAAATAACTCTTTTCCCTGGGGGTATTACCCGATATACTTTACCCTACTTTCGTAAGTAGCACACCGCCTTGAAAATGTCACACACACATCGATAAATTTCTACGTCAGCGCCTCGCCTCAGCATAGCAGCAACTTGCATGAACTTCGTTTCTAATTAAAATTTCTGCATGGCGACAGTGCAAGTGCTTCAAATAGGTTCGACAACCTCTACAGAAGTTGCATGTATTGGCGTAGTAGACCGTCGCAAATGTTAATCAAAATACGCCACAACTTACATTACCATTAATAAGCTCGACCTTTAATTTAACTCGTACTGAAGTACTTAAAGAAAAGAATGTAGCTTGCAGAGCTCCTAAAGAAAGGGAAACATTTACTCAAAGACAGTTCTAGATAGCCTTTCATTATGTATTGTTATTCTGCAGGAACTTCATCTTTCAGTTATTTATAATGGACTTGAAAGAAGTTTGAGTTTACAGATGATATTTTTTCAGATATTTGATAGCATATACACTAAACAATATTCCGAACTTGTTCGTCTGAGAAACTATCACCTCTTTACTGCAGGTAGTGTTTCAGATTTCAAATCGAAAGGACATAATATGAAGCATGATCAAATGAAAAGCGCTCGTCTTGTCTCAAGTACAGTAGTACCTGCCCTTAAAGTTTGATCACGTAGTACAGTATATGACAGCGTTTCTCAAACTTTTTTAAAGTGGGGACCACTTTTTAAAGTCAGAACAGTTCCGCGGACCACCTTACTCTTGTTCCCTTCGAAAGCAAATTTATCATTTTCGTAGCATATTTTATTACCAGTATACCTATATCTTAAAATCGAATTAAGGTTCGGTACTTTGGTCCTCTGTTATGAATTCGAGTGGTCCCTGGCTGGGTTACAGGCGCGGCGCCAGATGTGCAGGGAAACGATGTCGAGAAACACCACGTGTATAGTGCTTTAAATCCCTCTTTTGTTGCTGAGAGTAGAGTGGGAAGTCGATAGATGGGTAGGATAATAAATTTCATAAAATGTCAGTACTGGGAGAAAAAGTGAAATTCGATTGTCATGTGTCATTTTCAAATTCTGAGATTTTAAGCTGTAGTGTGATACGCAGTTCGTTTGAATTTTATTTTTTCTTCTGTCTTTTTTGAAGGACCACAAGGGCAGACCTCGAGGACCACAAGTGGTCCGCGGACCATAGTTTGAGAAACGCTGGTATATGGCATGATATTCGTCTTTGTGTGAAGCACTCGAGAACAGTTTGGTAGCCCTACTTATCGGGGGCCTCTTAACATTAACATGGCTAGTGTTATTCCAGGACAAGTGTTCAGAATGCGTTTACAAGAAAAAGGTAAGGGGTTCTGGGCCACCCAGCTTACAGCCCCGATTTGCCATCACGTGACATTCACGTTTTGGTATCCTTAAAGTAAGCTCTATTATTATCATTATTATTATTATTATTATTATTATTATTATTATTATTATTATTATAGTGTTAACAATAACAATGCCAACAATGTCTTGCTTATTTACCACATCTCATCTTTATGTTGCTAGGTATTTCCTAAATGGTTCAATAATTTATTTATGAAGTAGTAGGCCTATGTTTTCCTCCTGGACTTCTCGCATATTATGTTGGTAATTAGGATTAGTATGATCTAACATTACAATTTATTTTGTCAGGCAACATTAAATTTATTGCTTTATCTAAAGAGTTTACGATTCATGAGACATAACCTAAAAATGTATTTACTTACTTGCATTTTCATCAGTTTGCTTTAGTGTAAACCGAAATCATTGCTGCCAACATAACAGTTACAAAATAACTGCCAATTGTAGTATTTGTCCAGTGATGTCAAAGCAAGCGCAATTTTCTGACCTTGACGTCGTGCGCGGGCATCAAGCGCTAAGTATGGAAAGAGGAAGGGTTGTGTATATAATAATAAGCAGCCTGTTGGATTAAGAAAACAGTGGTGCACAAACTTCAGACAGAACGTGAAATTTTATGTCGTTATTTTTATAGGGCTTCATTCTGTTTGATATTATCTATATTGTCTATAAAACAAAAGTACTAATATCAATTTCTTAATATTACAGTTGTGTTTTAAATGTTAATAACATAATAGAGAGTTAAGAAGGAATATTCACTTAAATTCCATAGTAGTACAACTATACTGTACTAAATGGATGAAACACATCATTCATAAAGAAAGTGATATCCCCAAAAAAGTGATTGAGTATGACATGATAAGTTGGAAATGATATTGATGGTATCTTTAGCCTTATAAAAGTAATCAATAAACTAATCAAAGCAATATTACAGTACAAAGCAAAGTTACCTAGGTACTGTATCTGTTTTAAGTGTAACTAATATTACATAACAAAACTCTTATCGCTTTATGCTTTTAAGGTGATATTTGTGAGCAACTTCCTAGCATCAGAATATTAAATTATTTTCTCGAAATCTGCTGAAGCTATAGAGCTGACATTTTTACAACACATGGGCACGTATCTTTTGCTTATGATGTAACAGTAGTTGCTTTGTTAATTCATTTCCTTACAAACAATTTCCATGCGAATATTTCCAAAATTTTCAATACACTATCTTCAGTAATACATATATACGGTAGCCTATATTAGATTTACGAAAACATTCTGTAAGGCTACTAAATAAATAGACCTATATCTGAAAATTTCACTTTTCTATTAAAAAAGTTGAGAAAATATTGCTTTTGAATAAAAAAAGTCAAACTTGTGAAAAATGAGCATTAAAATTAAAACTTACATTCTTATAATGCACTTAAACTTCTCAGACAAATCTACATAAAAATTACCATGGATACAGTTTTAATAAGTTCTCTTCCCTTTATCCATTGAATCAGTTCTGGCCATCCCTGTATATACCCTACCAAGCGGCATATACTACCTCTTTCGTCTGTCTCTTTCCTTTCCGCTGTAAAGCGCTCAGGCTCTCCTGAGCTCTAAAGCGCGCGCTTGCTCCTATGGGCATCAATTGACATGACTGTATTTATTAGTACCCGAAATTCGAAATGAAGTTGGTAAAAGAAAATTCAACTTGAGAGCTAGAAAATCACTATAATCCACTAGCATATTTAGTAATAATAGAAAACTGGTTAGGTTTCAGCCTTGGGGTATTAAGTAAGCTGACCCGGACTATAGTCAAGGAAAAGCAAGCCTGTTTCATCGTGGCAACAAGTTTCACTCCTTGTTCATAATGCTACTCCTTTATTATTATTATTATTATTATTATTATTATTATTATTATTATTATTATTATTATTAGGGATAGGATTTTGATGACCTATAAATCATGAAGAAATGTCATAAAAACAATGCATTCATGACCTAAAAATCTTTCAAAAATGTCCTTAAAAATGCCCTAAAAATTGATCTTACATAATTGGCTTAGTAGGAAAAGAGGTTTTATACTACTTAATACTTAGACTAGTAATTAAATTAAATTAAATTATAGTACCAACATTTAAGATTAATTAATTTTAAATAATTTTTTCTAAGTAGTACACTTTAATTAATTATTTTACCTGCTGTAGTTTCCATGTAGTCCACCACAAGGCCACTCTTATCCGGAATTAGCAGGTATAGAGGAGTCTATATTGAAGGGGTGGTTGGACTGACCCATTACATGGGCTGTACTACGTTAAAATGGCAATATTCGTGTAGAAAAACGATTAAAATATTATACAAAATAATGGGTATTAATGGACAAAATATGTAGAGAAAATATCAAGGGATACAAGCATTATTTTACATTAATAATGGGGATTTATGGCCAAAATTAAATGAAAATGCCTCAAAAATGACCGAATAAAACAAAAAATGCTCTTATGAGCCGAAACAGGCAAAATATGCAAAAAATATGCCCTAACAAATACGTCTTAAAACACTCAGTTTATCACATAACATACTGGGTGTTCAGTTCAAAGTGTGTCATGGCTCGCTGTATGCCGTCATGTGGCTAGCCGACGAGCCTAGAGAATTCGATCTTCCTACACTTCCGCAAAGGCGAATTACCTATGTGGTAGAGAAGTTGCCTAGCAAGTACGGCCTTCATTCTGAAGAGTACTTACCGATACGTACGGTAACGCCGGTAGTGGCAGGAATGTGAACTGTTTAGAAACACGTAGTCTACAGAGTGAGTTTTTTTCTTACTGTCAGGATATGGGGAGAGAGTCAAAACGATTACTTACGTATTTGTTGACATTAACTTCGAAGGTCAAAATGGACACGGAGCATTTGATTTGTGTTGTGGAATGTTGCCGTACGCAACCGATGATAACAAATACCCTGCGTACGACTTGCCGCGCAAAACACAGTTCGAAAGAGGTTATGATAGCACACAGACTTTACAGACCGCCATCTGTTGCTACGACGTTCAAGTTATACCGTACACGTTCTCAAGTTCAGATTGAACGCCTTAAATATAGGCAACTTCTCTGACATAAAAGCTGAAACTCGCTTCAAATCGCTGACTCACAACAGTGACGTCATGACACACTTTGAAATGAACACCCAGTATAAATATTAAAGCGGCTATGTTTCTGGCTTACTAGAAAAAAGATGCAATTTCATCAAAATTCTAGCCCTAATTATTATTATTATTATTATTATTATTATTATTATTATTATTATTATTATTATTATCATCATCATCATCATCATCATACTAAATTACATTTTTTAAGCCATGAACCTTCTTGCTTCTGATAATCTCTCCTCAGATTTTCACCCAACATAGATCACAAGTCACGAGACACTTGCATCGCAAAACAGGGCAAGCGTTATGACAAAAGACGACACATAACCAGTGCATGGAATGGAGATAAATTTTCACTTCTTGTCACTGAATTTGTAGCGAGATACGCCACCGTTTGAGCCACAGTCGAGGACAGTCACAAAACATTACACAAGCAAATGAAAGCCGCCCACATTCAACATAAAAGACAGACTCTCTCTCTTTTTTTCGGACGTAAAACGGAAGATATAAAGACCGCAACTCTGCGCATCTCGGCACAAGCTTGAGGACATTTAATGGACGGTAAATCGTCCATTCAGCCATTTGCCTGATAGTGCCAGACCCAGGGAAATTAAAAATACATTCTTTGTGCGCCGAGAGAATAATATTACTCGCAAGTTTTTCCCCACGCCATTATCATATTTAGTTTAGCGTTCTAAATTGGTTATTACGAAATTTAACAACAATAAGTAAGGGAAGTTATTTACGTCGTATAACTACATTTATTCCCAACACTCATTGTTAATAGACTACAAAAAGTGCTAAACTAGTTTCTATACAGGGTGATTCAAGAAGATTTACCGTCCTTTACGGATAACAATACTTACTTACTTATTGGCTTTTAAGGAACCCGGAGGTTCATTGCCGCCCTCACATAAGCCCGCCATTGGTCCCTATCCTGAGCAAGATTAATCCAGTCTCTACCAACACATCCCACCTCCCTCAAATCCATTTTAATATTATCTTCCCTCCTACGTCTCGGCCTCCCCAAAGGTCTTTTTCCCTCCGGCCTTCCAACTAACACTCTATATGCATTTCTGGATTCGCCCATACGTGCTACATGTCCTGCCCATCTCAAACGTCTGGATTTTATGTTTCTAATTATGTCAGGTGAAGAATACAATGCGTGCAGCTCTGCGTTGTGTAACTTTCTCCATTCTCCTGTAACTTCATCCCTCTTAGCCCCAAATATTTTCCTAAGAACCTTATTCTCAAACACCCTTAATCTCTGTTCCTCCCTCAAAGTGAGAGTCCAAGTTTCACAACCATACAGAACAACCGGTAATATAACTGTTTTATAAATTCTAACTTTCAGATTTTTTGACAGAAGACTAGATGACAAAAGCTTCTTAACCGAATAATAACACGCATTTCCCATATTTATTCTGCGTTTAATTTCTTCCCGAGTGTCATTTATATTTGTTACTGTTCCTCCAAGATATTTGAATTTTTCCACCTCTTCGAAAGATAAATCTCCAATTTTTATATTTCCATTTCGTACAATCTTCTGGTCACGAGACATAATCATATACTTACGGATAATAATATATATCAAAATATGATCAATTATTTATTCCGTCAATATGGCTTAAGCAACGAATTACATATGAAAAAAAAACTATTGATGTATTACATCCTATTTAATCTTCATAGCCTACTAACGTTTTCGCCCCTAGTGGGGCATCTTCAGGTACAAGATATAAGTATAATCTAAAATCAATTACAATACAAGCTTTACGTTTAAAATTGCCATGACTAGAGTAAAATGTGACATAGTGACAATATTATCCATACCAACATTAAGGAGAGAGGATGGTATTTTTTTGGTGAAAAATGAGTAAATTAAAAAAAAATCTTTAAAATACTCTGTGATGTGTGTGGAATGCATAGCATAACATTTTGTGGGTATTTGTGCTCTTATCGGATGTGGAGTCGCCATTTTTAAACTTCTGCGTTATGGATTTTTAAATCACTCACCCACTTTTATTGTTGTTTCCGGTAAATTAAATTTTCAATTTTTTTAAATACACTTTGATATGTGTGGAATGCATTGCATAACATTTTGTAGGTATTTGTGCCCTTATCGGATGTTGAGACGTCATTTTTAAACTTCCTGCGCTATGGATTTTTAAATCACACGCCCGCTTTTACGGTAACTTCATTTTTTTTTTTTGCTACATTGCCAGACAAAAATGGATATAATTTCTGAACTATTAAAGATACATTCATGAAATTTAGAACACACATTCTTTAGACTATTAGGAAACGTTTCTCTATAACGGAATTTTGTTCAATAATTTCATTTTAAAAATACGTCCGTTTGTTTGCAAGAAAGGAAATCAGAAAATTGGTATTAAATTTTAATTGTTTATTTTTACTAACGTAGGGACTAATATCAAAATTCTGTTACAGAAAGTTTGTAGAACACACGTTTGCAAATACATTGCAACAAATTGTTTGAATCTATCTTTAAAACCGGTTTAGATATATCGGCTTTAGTACAATCCTGCATTGCGTATATTTTTTTCAAATATGGGCCCCCCAATATTTTTTTTTCAAAATATTTGTATTTGGTTGAGTTGTCACAGCTATGAGCTCTCTACATACAAAAAATTAATATTTTACACCAAATAGGAAAAAGTTAAAAAAATACCATCCTCTCCCCTTAAGTGTCCTGTCAAAATATTAAAAACAAATTTAATTTAAAATGACATTGAACATTTAGCGAGAATTCCAATCGCTCTACGAAATTAGTTATACACGCTTTTATGACTCCACATTTAATAATATTAGGTTTAAGTCTTGTATATTTTTAGTATTTTTATTGACCTTATTGGCAACAACACAATATATTTGAGATGCCATACAAGGGGATCTACTTTGCACAGCTATGCAAATTCACATTGTTTTAAATTAAATTTGTTTTTAATATTTTGACAGGACATTTAATGTTGGTATGGATAATATTGTCACTATGTCACATTTTACTCTAGTCATGGGATTTTCAAATGTAAAACTTGTATTGTAATTGATTTTAGAAGGGCAACGTTAGTATCAAGATGAAATAGGATGTAACACATCAATATTTTCTTTCATATGTAATTCATTGCTTGACGGAATAAATAATTAATCATATGTTGATATATGTTATTAACACGAGGCTTAGCTGAACATTTCCCGACATGAATTGTAAATTAGTCCCTTACGGAGCTTATTTCCGAAGACATTTTGAGCAAAAAAAGGCATATAAACATACGAGTAGTTACTATTCTCAATATTATTTAATAATTTAATACCTTCTTTTGTGTCGATTTTTGGCTATTTTCTCCTCTCCTCCATCTTCTCCAACATTGTCCCTGTGATCCAAGGTTTCTCATTACCAAAGCTCGGAACTTGGAGACTTGTGTGTCGTGCGCATGAGTAAGGTTAAAGGTACAACGTAAACAAAGCTCACGCTGCAGGTGCTCAGGGACAGTCGTATGTACTAAGAAAGTGGTCACATCGAATGCCAGGAAGAGGGAGGAAGAATCTGTGTCATTTCGAAGCCAGTTACATTCAGACAATTACAGGTAAACGGTCTGTTTGAGGAATGGGTATTATAGTAATTTGAAAATACATTTTTTAAATTTTAGGTACAGAATTTCGTGGAGGAATTCGAGCAGATACATTACTTTCTTCGAATGGAGAGTTTATATTTTGTAAGTTGTGCCACACACAAATTAGAGGATATAAACGGGCATCCATAGAAATATATTGAAGTCCCTTAAATTGGTGTAAATTTTATCCATAACCATGAATTAAGACGTATAGGGACTTACTCTAGTAGTGACAAACAAATTGAAAACTTTTTTTGAGAAAAATTTAGGATATACTTTTCTGTCTCAGATACGAGATCACCTAGGAACTGCTGAAAATCGAACAGAAAACAGTGACAGTGAAAACATTCAGTATTTTATGTTCACTTCATGTGACGTGGAAATAAGTTTTTCTCGTTTCAAATCATGTTTAACTAACAGGCAAAGAAGTTGGGGGTTGAAAAATCTTCTAATGTAGCCTACGTAGTCATACACTGTAATAAAATGTACAGAGCAGAACAGTAAATTTGATATATTTCTCGTGTTTAATTTTATTATAGGCCCTATATGCTATAAAATTACGTGTTTCAGTCTGTTATAATACTATCAATATGTTGTTCCAACCAGAAACTACCTTTATAGCAGACCTGCCAGTACCTCCGTGCTGGAAGCGGGAGTTTGTTGATATTGAAGTCAGCTCGCAAAGACACGTTTAAAGACACAAGTCTGAAAGTTCCGAGCTTTGCTCATTACTTATATATTCTATATCTATACTATTGTTTCTTCTGCTGTTATCTGTATACAACTCTTTACACGAGTCCAATAGGTATTACTATTTCCAGGTGTGGATTGTAATGTAACCGCTTTCTCTTGAAAATGTCTTTCAAATTTTCTTCTTTCTTCTGCGTTCTTCAATTTTTCCATGTCGGATTTCTTCGTTGCCTGTCTTCTTCTTATCTTCTTCAGACGAATATCTACTTCGCAGTCGGCCTCGGTAGCGTAGCTGGTATAGAGCTGGCCTTCTATGCTCGAGGTTGCGGGTTCGATCCCGGCCCAGGTCGAAGGCATTTAAGTGTGTTTAAATGTGACAGGATGCTGGGTAACTTTCGGTGCTGGACCCCGGACTCATTTCACCAGCATTATCACCTTCATATCATTCAGACGCTAAATAACCTAGATGTTGATACAGCGTCGTAAAATAACCCAATAAAAAATGTGACAGGCTCATGTCAGTAGATTTACTGACATGTAAAAGAGCTTCTGCGAGACAAAAATTCCGACACACCGGCGACGCTGATACGAAGGGTTCAGAACCATAATGGGCCAAGCGCCATTAACTAAAACCGTTGAAAACAAAGGTTAAATTAAAGTTATCACCATAATTCAATGGAAACATATAGCAAGTCATATAAAGTATACACATTCAAACTAAATGATATGTCAATCTTCATTAAACTATGGTATTCACTTAACTTTAACCCTTGCTTTCTCCGTTTTTAATAAATGGCACTTGGCCCACTATGGTTCTGAACCCTTCATATAACCTGTGCAGTTGCGAGCGTCGTTAAATAAACCATGATTAAAAAAATTCTACCTCGCCTGACCTAATTATATGGAACAATACAAAGGAGTCTTAAAATAAGAAAAATACAAAACTGAAATTCTAAAAATTTGTGGCAGTTCTCATACTCCTGAGTTCTGAAGCATTTAAAAGAAAGAAAAACTGAACTGATGTTAAGTTTCTACAACATATTGCGGACTGCAACTTATGAGACATGAAGAGAAGTGAAGATAGCAGGCTGGAACTGAGAATATTGAAATTAACAGACAGGATAAGAGCATAGAGAAATAAAAGGAAACTATATAGAAATAATGACTGAACATTGTGTAGGCTAGCTAAACTGATGATTAAATACAAACCTGTGGCAGATCAAGAAAAAGACTGCTGGAAAAGTATCATCATACACTTCATGAGACCTGAACTAGCCAAACTAGTCGATTTCTAAAACGAGGTCTAGATCCCGGCCATGGCTTTAAACTCCGCTTGGATTTATAAAACGAGATCTTTTTCATTTTTCTGAGCCACGGCTCGAAACCATGTCTGAAGCAGAGACCACGGCTGGGGCAGGTTTAAAACCATGGCTTCATGTATACAAGATGGAGATAGTAGATCAGCTGGATGATTATCAAATGAAAATTTGTCTCTACGTTATTAAATCACCAGATTAGAGTGATGAGTGACAGATAATCCTTTGTAACTATATAACAACGATAATTTCAGACGAATATTTCGATTTTCGAAAGAATCAACACAAAATTGAGCAAGAACGCTAAATAATAATCTGCAACGAAGTGCAAGAGGCGGCGGGTTGACAATTTTTTTACACCTTCTTGTTGATTTCAGGGAAGTAACATATAATATTTTATATTAATTATAAATTTATGTGCATAAGACTATATAACTTAATTCTTAGTTTTTACAGTAATTTTGGACATTTTATTTAATACTCGAAATTGATGTGAGCCTATAAAAACATAAAGCAAACGTGATTTTGTCTTGTTATTTTTAAGTTTTATGCTACTGGGGCTTTCCACGTAGTACTAGCCTAGTATATATGAAAATAGAACCATAATACATTTTAGTTTCAATTGAAATTTTAATCCAGTTAATATTTAGGTTATTAATTCCTTAGAACCGGATTTAATTCCTTAGTTAATATTGGTAGTAGTTATGAACAAATGATAAACTACAATAAAAATGCTCAATTTATGCTTATTATTTGGGCAATATCATTCTGGTACCCAAAAATCCGTTTCCTATTAAATACTAAGTAATACTAGTATTTTAAACGCACATATTTTTAAATATAACAATACATTAGCTGAGAACAAAAGAATGTGACTTTCTGCAAATCAATATTTATAAATATTAATCCCGATGTTCATTCCTTTCCAATATCGACTGTTTACAAGAATAAAAATCGATTCTAAGCTGCGTTGCCATATATAAAACACACGAACCTCGGTTTCTTCTCAAGCCGCGTCTCGACTTCGTTTTAGAAGTCTCATAAAGATTCAGACCTCGATCGCGATTTAAAAGCCGAGGTTTGGAACCACGATTTCGTCCCTTAATCGACCCTTAATCTTTGATGATTATGATGATGATGATGATGATGATGATGAAAAAAAGTTAGTGACAAGTATTATTTAAACATTTCAAACAAATAAACGCCTACAGATGCAAGTTAGGTTTACAAGGATGATGTTCAAGAATTTTCCACCTTATCTTTATGACGGATTCATGCGATTTCTTTTTCAAACTGTATGAGGAATTGCACAAGAGAAATGACATCCTGACGAAGCAATGAGATATATTTCCGACGAACATTTTCTCGAAAATTCAGTGGTTTTCTGGTGACGTATGATTTGTGTTCAGAAGTCGAATAATTGCACACATCTGTACGTTACACAAATACTGGAACAAAGTAATTCCGAAAAGCGACTGAGATATCAAAAATATCAATCTATCAATTACTAAATGAAATGAAAGAATAAATTATTTTATATCCCGTTTTCTTCTAAACTATGCATTCGGAACAATAAGATGGTTGCACGTAGGGGAGTAGTGGGTACAGTGAGACACAACATATTAAGACATATGTATGCAAGTGATAATTGAAGTATTTTTAAAATCAAGTTCAACAGAAATAGACATTAAAACATGGAGTATAATAATACATAAACAAAAGTGTTAGGCTAATAGATAAAGGACATAATATACAATGTGTGTTTGTAAAAAAAAATGCAAATGTCTCACCGTTCCCATTCAGGAGGGTACAGTGAGACACCACAGTGTCTATTAACGGACATTGAAATGATTTACATTTATTTCAAAAGAAAGTAAAGCTTGCTGTCTCTTTATCTCGCCATGTTCTGTAGGCTTATTTAGAATCATTTTGATGTCTGACTTCGAAACCATTGAAACATCTGGAACATTTGGAAAAGTGAATTTTCCATGACATTTCAAACTTTTGCGAAAAAATTAAATTAATTTTTGGTGACAACAAACCTTATAATTATAAGAATTTATTGTAATTATTTATTATTTTTTAATGTTTTCTTAAATTTTGTGCATAATTTTTTATTTATGACACCATTAAAACGTAATGTATCCATTATTTTAAGCTACAGTTCCTAAATTGGTTACTAGTATGTTAATTTTTAATGTTAGTTACTGGTAGATGTAATATAATTACAGTTTATTTTGCAAATCATTGGTACATGGGAACAGTGAGACGTCTCAGTGTACCTTTCAATGGCATGTCTCACTGTTCCCTTTACGCATAGTTCATTTAAAAATGACGGTATCACTTGAAAACTAAAACAAGAAAGACGAAACTTTGCCAAACACAATCTCAAATATCATAGTATTAGGTAACAAAACATTCATATTTATATCTCATTTGTACTCGTATATCCAATGTAACCTTCATTAAACACAGGTCAAAATTTAACTTCTAGAGTGAAAAATTACGAATTATTTTTTCATCACTCACCTTTATAACTAGAATCAAATCGAGTATGAAAATACTGTTACTTTACTCATGCAACATACAACTCCACTGTTACCATGTCAAAATTTACCATCTAATAAAATATGTCTCACTGTTCTCCCTGTCTTACTGTACCCACTTCTCCCCTACAGCTTGATTCAACGATCTTGGCCCTTGTCCTTGCTTGTTTGGCTAGTGAGCGAGCTGTGTTTTGCGTCGTAAGAAAGAAATTAATCACAAACGTACATAGGAAGGGAAGAGGAGGAATGAAAACAATATCTATGCCAGTAGCTGAGGGACACTTCATGTCAGAAAATGTCAACATGAAACTGTCTAGTCAACAGACGTAATGGTTAGTAACGGATATATGGAAAATATTGTGTTTTTAAGATGTGTGTACCAAGTCATGATAAGAAGTTTTAGGTGTTGAGACAGTGCAGTCTGACCTGTGCGACCCAGCCCGCCAGTAGTGATGAGTAACTCGCTCTTAGCCTATCTACTTACTTTTTGCAAGGGCCAAAATTCCTGAATCAAGCTGTAACATGTCGCAATCCTATACTTCGCTTCATAATGTCTGACAGGCGACGTAAACGTTGCCGGCAGACGAAAGGACAAGCAATGGCAGAGGTCACATTTCAGGCTTATTTCGAATATTGTCGTTACAGTGGATTTTAACGTAATAAAAATGAACAAAAACGTAAACAATTTCGAATCAAATAATGCTTTTATGTTTTTTTCCTTATTCTAATTTATTAACACTACTTCTTTGTGTTGATCCAAGATTTCTATCATCGCATTATTTCAGAAATGTGTACAGTAACGAAACAGAACTCAACGATTATTTCAATGTTTCCATTTACAGTAAATCTACAAAGTATCGGGATGGCATAGCGTCTGTGTTGTACAAACATAACCTCAATTGCAATGTTTGCATTGCATGTGCTTGAGTGACCTTTTATTTTATAAATTTATAAAATCGTACAGTGTAGACTGCCTGATAAAAAGAATAACTCATACCTTCTTTCGTCAAGTGGAGCAGAACAAAACATGGACTACTTTTAACAATTATACTAATATTTACAATTTAAATTATTTACACTCTGTACACTAAAATATGCTATTTTTACTATTTACACTATAATGAAGAATGTAGGCATACATTGTTCAAACATTATTTACACTATTAAGCTTATGTACAGTGTTGTGTTTGTAATGCAAGATATTTTATTTCATAATACAGGGACATCATTTTATTTTTACTAACATTTCTAATGTTAACCTGGTTATACCTTTGGATTAATGTTTAGAACTGGAAACACCGTTTGCGACCCCCTTACACGAAAGGAGTTCGCTGATACTGGCTTAAAATACAAACAAAGCACTTTACTAGGTATAGGAGGGAAGAAAAGTAGTTCATCCATTTACGTAAACTAGGAAATATCGCGATTTTGAGTTTGATCATTTTCATTAGGTTTTTGTTTAATCAAAATACAGTACAATATTAACAATGAGTGTTTTTACTCACGAACTGAGCTATCCATTTGGACGTATTCATTATGCAGTGTATATTATACTGTCTACAGCACATTAGCGTACATTATAGAGAATGAAGTTAAATTGAAAAATAATCATAATATGGATATTTAAACACATTTTTACAATGGTGGCCGTTCATTTCGATACAGGCTTCAGTTCTAATGTGCATATTATAGACTATTGTACCTAATCCCAATTACCAGTTTCGTTCTTCGTACTAGTAACTCATGTTCAAACAATTCTGTACCTACTCTATAAAAGAGTATCTTACGTACTGTAAATTCAATCTTCACTTCTGCCCGATCCGAAAAGATAAAATTACTCAGACATGCTATCTACTGTCCCCTCAAGTGGTTTTGTCGCAGAGTCGTAGAAAGGGAGGAAATAACGTGACAGTTAATTACTTAACGAGGCCCTTTTATTTAAGTTATTTTAAACAGTTGTATAATATTAAGTAGGAGTCCAATTCCTAACAGAAATGAATGTTTTCAGAAAAGAGCTAAGACGGCCCAGCCACTAGACTTTACAGAGGGACGAGTAGAAGCTGGTGGGGGAAACCGGGATGCAACGTAGGCAAACGGACATCATTGGGCCTACCTGTGTGAAAATATGATTCAATATTGAAAGCTCATTCGTCACTGGAAAACGCGAACATATTTCTGGAACGTACTATATTCACTAACTCAGTACTGTTCAGGCGTCTTTGACTGCATAGGCGGCCTTGGTTCTGTGTGGTAAGTTTACTAGTAGAGGGAGTGGGAATGAAGTACATTCAAAAACTCAGGTACAATAAATATTGAATAAAAATAAAGTGATGTCCCTGTATTATAGCCATAATACCATACGTAAATATGATGAACACCAAATCAATGTCAATGAAATGAAGTTTTTAGGAAGAACTGCTGGTTATAGGCCTATTAGATTAGACAAGAAGAAAAAATTGGATATTTTTGGAAAGAATTAAATATTGACCAAATTTTAGAAAAATTCAAAATTATGGACAGAAATGGAAATCTCATATACTCAGGATGCCTAGGACAAGGATACCACGCCAAGTACTAAAATACCGCCCATTAGCAAGTTCTTTGGGCCGTCAGCTGAAACGATGGAGTGAGACCATAACAGGCCACCAGGCTTAATAATAATAATAATAATAATAATAATAATAATAATAATAATAATAATAATAATAATCCGTGGCGCTACAGCCCACGAGGAGTCAAGACCAACCAGCCGGCTGCAGGCCTCACGGCCAAATGCCGAAGCAGAGGTGGACGATCATCCAACCAGAATGGAGGTATCGTGTGGTTAGCACGATGACCTCCCAGCCGTTATAGCTGGTTTGCGTAACCGGATTTCGCTACCTATCGTAGCTCCTCAAGTGCATCACGATGCCGGGTGGGCACCGGTCCCATACAACTGGCCGAAATGTCATGAGAAAATTTATTCCTCCATGAGAACTCGAACCAGCGCACATTCCGTAACGCTAGTCTCAGGCAGGATGCCTTAGACCACGACGCCACGGCGCGGGGCCCACTAGGCTTAATACGTGATAAAAAGAAGAATAATACCATAGCCTACTTATTTTGTAAGTTTTGTACAATAGTGTAAATAGGCCTAATGTTTGATCAATGTAAGCCTTCATTCTTTATCATAGTGTGACAGTAAAAATAGAGTATTTTAATTTGCATAGTATAAAAGACTGTCAGACATCAAAAGCCGATTGTCAGAAAGACTGGTTTTCATCTTTAGAATATGATCTTTCTATAAATACTACTATTGTCGAATATTTATTTTTAATATATCAATTTTCCTTCATTATGGAAAGCATTCCTTCGATCCAAATTGTCTTATTTAACATTAAACTGTACTTGTATAGTTTACAAGTAACTAAACACATAGATGTAGATCTACATTTTGCTGTTACCTACTATTATTATTATTATTATTATTATTATTATTATTATTATTATTATTATTATTATTATTATTAAAACTATTATTATCATTATAATTTAAACTATTATTATTATTATTATTATTATTATTATTATTATTATCATTGTTTTCTGTATTGATGTTGTTTGTATTTTTATACTGGTTGAGTGAAAGGGAAACCCTCATGGCGTTAACTCTGCGAGTGCCAGTATTAATTTTTTTTTTATTTTAGTGGGTTATTTTACGACGCTTTATCAACATCTTAGGTTATTTAGCGTCTGAATGGGATGAAGGTGATAATGCTGGTGAAATGAGTCCGGGATCCAGCCCATATTGGGTTGAGGGAAAACACAGGAAGAGACCTCAACCAGGTAACTTGCCCCAACCGGGAATCGAACCCGGGCCACCTGGTTTCTTGGCCAGACGCGCTAACTGTTACTTCACAGGTGTGGACTGTTGTTACAACATATGTTTGCACTTTCGAATAACGTCTATTGTTGTAATATATGTTTATAATTTCGAATAAAAAAAATTGTTACAAGTTGGACCAAGGGAGGGCTATTTTGTGACCACTTCGAATTTTAGTCCATATAATTAGGTTTTCAACAAGAAAAAAAAACTTGTCTTTATTGAATCGTCAACTTTATACTATTTCTGACACAAAATGAGAACACCATGGTCTGAACATGTTCTATACTATAATAATATGAGTTCTAAAAAAATGTGGTAAAAGGTAAAAAAAATGTGGACATACTGTAAATTGTCCCTCCCTTGGTCCGTCTAGGATTAATATATCAATTTTTCTTCATTATGTTAATCATTCCTTCGATTCATAGGGCTGTATTCATAGACATTCTTAGCGCGGGCTTCCGGTGGATGATCAGCGAACTAACGTTTTTCGTAATGATAAACCAGTGTTAGCGATATGATATGAATCCTGTACAAGTAACCAGTCGATAGCCGGGGCTAGTTTAGCACGCTCGTAGAGTGGGCTAGCGAAATGTCTATGAATAGCACCCTATAGTGTCTTATTTAACACTAAATTGTACTTGTTTAACTCTTCAGAATTGCAAGTAACTAAACACATCTGCATTTTGCTATTATTATTATTATTATTATTATTATTATTATTATTATTATTATTATTATTATTATTATTATTATTATTTTAATATTATTATTTCATTACCATTATTATATTATCATTATATTATTATTATTATTATTATTATTATTATTATTATTATTATTATTATTATTATCATTATCATTCGGTTGTCAGCCGTCATGCTGATCGGATGTGTGTGTGAGTAGCTGCGTGTATTACACAACATATTCAGTGGTTCGTCTTCTTAGGATGGCACCTAGTAAGGATGCCTGCCCTACTTGCAGTGGAGTTTTCTATGGCAGACAAAAATTTCTTAAATGTGTAGGGCCCTGTGGTCTACGTTTCCATTTGGACTGCATCAATATTGGTGATGCAGAATATGATATATATACGCAAAGTGGTAGTTCTTCATACAAGTGCCTAAAATGTGTTAGTTGCATCTAAGTCTTCACATGGTGACAACACACCGGTTCGTTCCAGTAATGGTGCTGCTGGGAAAAAGGTGATATCTCCAACACGTGAATTGGTTCTTCCTAACTTGTCTTCAAGTGCAACTGAAGGTCTTTCGGTTCAAATTGAAACTGTCAGACTCAACAGTGTATCATTAATCGATATGGTTAGTGATATCTTAGAATATGTAAAGAGTCTACAAAAAAACATGTGAGTTAAAGAATGAAAATGTGGCGCTTAAGCTTCAAGTGTCTGAACTATTATCTAAGGGTTGCTCTCCCCTTATATCAGATCGTCAACAATCTGTGCTATCTGTGCTAACTAAGGGCCCTAAGAAGTCGTATTCCGAACTTGCAAATGAAAATTCTGCCCTAAAAGAACAAATGGCAGAATTGTTATCAAAGGGTGCTGCCCCCCTAAATCATCTCAAAATATTTCTTCTGAGGGTCAGTCTAATGACCCCATTAAGAAATCTTACAGCAAGGTAGTGTCAGTGAACAAAGCTGCTGACAACTGGCATACTTGCAATTCTGAAGCGTCAGCAACGAGGAAGTCTGTGTCTACAACTCCTCTTGTTACATCTAGACATAACAATCTTGAACTGAATCAGGCCAATGCTTCAACTTCTGCCAACGAATCTGATGGTTTTCAATTAGTTTCTCGTAAAAAATATATAAAAAGAGAACCCAAAGTTGGAACATTGGCCTCGAGTAATATTGAAATGGCCCCTGAGAGAATTAAAACTAAATCTCTATTTGTTTCGAGATTTAGTTCCAAAGTAAACTCAAACAATATAGAGGACTCTCTGAAGAATCAACTTCAGCTCAGATCTCTTGCTGTAACTAAACTAAAAACCAAATATCAATCATATTCTTCCTTTCACATCACTGTTGATGTGAGGGATTTTGATTCCATTAACAATCCTGAAGTTTGGCCTGCAGGTTGCCTAATTGCTCCTTTTTATGGTAAACTAAAGCCTGAGCAGCATTTTGCACATTCTGCCAATTCGAAGTCCGTTGATTCTCAGGGAAATGCCTCTTAGTCTTAGTCTTGCTTGCTCTCACTTTCAATGTTCAGTTCCATTAATCATCTTGAGATTTTCTACCAAAATGTTCGTGGACTTAATACTAAAGTTGATGAAATTTTTCAGAATATAGTGAGTAATAATGATCTCATTATCTGTCTCACTGAAACATGGTTATCTGAGTCAGTTATTAATTCGAATTTATTTCCTAATAATTATACTGTGTTTCGTGCAGACAGGCTGTTTGAAGACACTAACAAAAAAAGAGGTGGTGGTGTCCTAACAGCGATTAGCAACCAGTTACCTTTTACTAGTAGGCGTTTTGACTTGGAAATTATTAGTGAATGCGTTTGGGTTGAAATTAGAATGGCTGATGGTATTAATCTGTTAATTGGTAACCATTATTTCTCTCCTGATACAGATCACAATCACTTAAAATCTTATCTTAATTTTCTTGAAAAAAATCTTGACACTCATAATTTTAGAATAGTAATCCTTGGTGATTTCAATACCCCGGGTATGGACTGGTCAATTGGATCTAATCTTAATGACACTCATTATTACTCTAAAATTAAGGCTAAGGATTTATATTCCTCGTCCTGCCTTCTTGGATTAAATCAAATTAACTCTACCGTTACAAGTAAAAATCTTCCCGAGTTGGTTTTTACTAATGCCAATAACAGTACAGTTAAACTTGCCAATCACTCACTAGTTTTAGAGGATATTTATCATCCATCTATCTCTATTTATACTGAAGTAAATTTATCGTTACCGGAACACTGTCATATCAGTTCATACTTAAAATATTCTCAAGGTGATTATCTGTATCTTTATTCCATTCTATACAATTATGATTGGACTAGCATATATCAGACTACTGATGTAAACACTGCTGCAAATTCCTTGTCTCAAATTATAAGCAATGCTATATCTCTTTGTGTCCCTGTCACCTTTGTTAAAAAATCGCACTATCCTAAATGGTTTTCAAACCAATTACGTCAGCTTATTAAGAAAAAAATAAAGCCCATAAAAATTACAAAAAAATATAAAACTGATCATCATTAACAAATTTTTTTCTAATTTTAGAAAACAAGTCAAAGCCATGATTAAATCCGATAAATTCAAATGGCTACAATCAATTGATGATAACCTAAAGCATGAACCAAATAAATTTTGGAAATATGTAGAAACGTTTCGAAAAACTAATAGCAATCCCACAGAATTAATAATAAATGGCGTTCACATCACAGATGAAAAAGAGATTGCAAATGCATTTGCTAGTCAATTTAAATCTGTTCAACAAAATTGTAACTCTAATTTCATTACTTATGATTCTAACATTACTGACTGTTTGCCCCTGCCTAAAATTACATCCGATGATGTAACTAAAGTTATTAAAAAGCTAAAGCCTAATAAATCTAAAGGTACAGATAGCATTCCTAATTTTATAATCAAGGGTTGCTCTAATATTTTCATACCCATTTTAACTTTTTTATTCAATCTTAGTTTAAAAACAGGAATTTACCCGTCACTTTGGAAGGAAGCATCCATTATTCCAGTTTTTAAAAATGGTAATAAAAACAGTGTTACTAATTATAGACCCATTTCTATCCTAAACAATTTTTCCAAAATTTTTGAAAAAATTATTCACAAACACATTTCATTTTATGTCAAAAATAAGATCAATTCGGCCCAACATGGATTTACTAGAGGGAAATCTACTACTACAAATTTAGTTTCCTATCTCAATCTCATTATCCCTGTTGTCGAAACTCAAGGTCAAATTGACTCAATTTATTTTGATTTTAGCAAAGCATTTGATGTTGTTCCTCACAAAATTTTATTAAATAAATTAAATAATTTTGGTCTCTCTACTAACTATGTTAATTGGTTTGAAAATTATTTAACAGACAGACAGTCTTGTGTTCGACTAGGTAATTCTCTCTCAGTTCCATTTAATAGTGTATGCGGAGTTCCTCAAGGGTCTACATTGGGACCTCTCCTATTTTTATTATTTATAAATGATATAAGTAAAAGAATAAGTTGTAGCTGCCTTTTATTTGCAGATAATCTCAAAATCTTTCGTAAAATTAATAGTTCGGCTGATTGTCAAATTCTTCAAAATGACATTAATTCAATTTTACAATGGTCTGTTGAAAATGGAATGAAAATTAATCAATCCAAAACTTTTGTTATTTCCTTCTCACGGAAAACTACTTCCCAAAAATTTAATTATTCTCTTAGTAATGTCGTAATTACTAAGAAAGATTGTATTAGAGATCTTGGTGTCTTACTTGATTCAAAATTATATTTCCATGATCATGTGCAATATATTTATACCCATTCGTTAAGAATGCTTGGTCTAATTAGGTCTATAACTTATTCTTTTTCCACTCCCATGTGTTTATTAATTTTATACTATACGTTGGTTAGATCTAAGCTTGAATATGCATCTGTTGTATGGAACTCCATTACTTCCACTGACTCGGCTAAATTGGAGAATATTCAAAGAAAATTTATTTCCTTGTGTACTTATAGATTTTTACCAAATTCCGATTATAACTATGAGATTAAATGCAAATATTTCAATTGCGGTAGTTTGTTCACCAGACGTCAGGATCTTGATTATTTATTTTTTTGTAAAGTCATTAAGGGTGATATTGATTGTGAATCTTTCATAAGCAATATCAGTCTTCGTATTCCTGCTAATGGTTTAAGATTTCATAAATTGTTTTATAATAGGAATTCTAAATCTCTGTCTCCGGTCTGCAGATGTATTAAATATGCTAATTTGCATGGATTCAACTTGGATCCATTTAATGTGTAGTATATCTTTGAGTTTTAACTCACTGATCTAATTTTAATAATTATTTGTCCATTTTTTTCCTTACATTTGGTCAATTGATTAATATAGACTATTCCATTATTTCAATTATCTTATTGTATATTTTTATAATTTTATAATTTTTATTTTATCTATGATTGATGTAGACTATTATATTGTTTGTATATCATCTCATTGCCATTTTCTATCATTCATTCTCATCATCATCTTTTGTTTTGCTCTCTCTTTTGTATCGTGCTAAACTTTAATTGGCCTTGTGCTGTTGTTTCGCACGTTAATATTCTAAATAAATAAAATAAATAAATAAATAAAATTATTTATTATTATTATTATTATTATTATTATTATTATTATTATTATTATTATATTGTTTCTGTATTGATGATATTTACATTGCATATTTTATACTGGTGAGAAGGCCTTATGATCTATACTGGCAGTACGAGTAAATAAATGAACAAATCATTTAAATTGTAGGAAAGGTCATCATAGCACAGTCTAGTATATACAGTCACGAAGCTTGAGTTGTAGAGGTTGCTAGGAACAATAGACTGTGCCGGTACTAATTCGCATTGTCTATAATGAGGCGATAATAGCGATCCTAGTGGTTAGCAACTATCTATGGATGCATATTTATTACATATTGAGCTTCGTGACTGTATATACTAGACTGTGATCATAGTATCAATCCTTATCACTAGAATGCATTTTCAATAGTCTGCAAGGTCTAGTTTTGAATCATGAACAGAACGTCAACTACATTACAAACAGGATGCAAGTGTTCCCTCATAGTACCTGTGTCACGCGCCAACATGACGTCTCGCCAATATAGTCTACGAAGAACTAACCTTATCTCCATATGCCCTAGGACAGAATATGGTCCCTAGTGACTAAATTATATAATTGCCAATATACGAGCCACATGGGCAGACATAAACGCTTCGATGTATACTTAGGTCACTCCACTTGTGATCTGCTATACCGAAACAACGGCGCAACGATAAGCGTATGCAATGCGGGCAGGGCAGAGTGTTTTATACTGGGACAATCGAAATATCGAATACGATACGACATACGAGCCCGCTCAGCCTTGGCGATAATGTGTGTGCACTGCAATATTAGCGGCCGACATCGCTATTGTTCCAGACGGAGCACGAATGTGGGTCGATCAAACGTCATCCAGTTTAGTCTTGTGGTGACCTGCTACAGTGTACATTTATAGCTATCCAATTTCCCCCATTAAGTTATTATCGACCACAAACCAAATAATACCTCAATAGAAACCCCTAATTGCTTTTTTCACAAACTCTGATTATAGTATAGCACCTACTATACGTATCCACGTAGCACTGTTATCATTAGAGCCTGAATTATTATGTAATAAATACATAATATTGCATACCTTTACTTGTAGACTACTGAAAATTACAAACGTCGGTGATTTGTGGTTCTGATATAGTTATAGTTGAGTTTCATTTCACATATTTTTACATATTCTTAGTCATATCACATATTTTACATATTATGTAAAGAATGTAACATTTTTGTACATATCTAGGCAATTATTGAGTTTTAAATTTTTTAGTAAAGTACTGACTTTTCTTTCATATATATAGTCGGGATCAGCTTACTTACTAACCTTTTTCCCCCATTACTACAGTGGATTATGGTGATTTTCTAGTTTGAAGATTGAATTTTCTTTTGCCAACTTCGTTTCGAATGAAATACACTACAGGTCACCCCCTCCTGCTGGATCAAAAAAAGATGTATTTAGGTTTCGATCAGTTAATAATATAGTAATTGCTCCAGCAAGTACTGGTAGTGATTTTCTAACTGTTATGTTTTTTTTTTAATTTTAGGTTATTTTACGACGCTTTATCAACATCTTAGGTTATTTAGCGTCTGAATGAGATGAAGGTGATAATGCCGGTGAAATGAGTCCGGGATCCAGCACCGAAAGTTACCCAGAATTTGCTCATATTGGGTTTAGAGAAAATTCTGGAAAAAACCTCAACCAGGTAACTTGCCCCGACCGGGAATCGTACCCGGGCCACCTGGTTTCGCGGCCAGACGCGATAGCCGTTACTCCACGGGTGTGGACACTGTTATGTTGGCAGTAGGAACAGCTGATGTCAGTAGTGAAAATCCTGAAAATTCAAATTGTTCTAGATTTCTGAGCTGATTACTGGAAGCTAGTGAAATTCGAACATACTAATAATTAATTAATATCAGTATTATATTCATAGGTAATAGTTATTTTATGTATTGCGTTCCGTTGTGGTGTGGTTACAATTCAAGATTATAGTCAGATAAGTGTAAATAAATATAACATATGGTGTGGTACATGCACTTGGGTGATCGATAGAAAATGTGCACGGAGACAGCAACTATAACTAGAATAGCAAAATTATTAGCATTAATTAAGTATTCTTAAGCATACATTTCAAAGTGGCATTCGGTTTTCGGAGTTTGTACTAATCATTTCACGTGATCAAACAAAATACATTTTTAGGTTAGGTCTAGTGAATCGTAAACTGTTTAGTCAAAGAAAAGAATTTCATGTTGTAAGACAAAATACATTACAAAATAAATTAGATCATATTAATCAACTAATTTCCAACATAATGTGCGAGAGGTCCAGGAGGAAAATATAGGCCTACTCTTTCACAAATTATTGAACCATTTAGAAAACACCTCCTAACATAAAGATGAGATGTAGTAAATAATAAATAAGGAAGATATCGTTATTGTTAAGAGTATATTATTATTATTATTATTATTATTATTATTATTATTATTATTATTATTATTATTATTATTATTATTGTTGTTGTTGTTGTTGTACATGGCATTGTGAATTTACCCTCTTTGGTGAAATCTGGTATTAGTTGGCAACACTGAACAGAGGACTAAATTACCCTTTCAGGAACTGCTCTTACGTGACCCTCACTATACTTGGAGATAAATCGTAACGTCCCTGGCCCATAACACAGTCTGGAGGGTCGCCTTTTGTTCTCACTATAGTGCACGATGCTGGTAAAGAGGGAGGGCCCCGGAACTGACGTCGTTCTGTCCTATACACAACTATAAAAATTACTTCAATATCTAAAGCTGGCTTAAGAGAATAGTTATTTTTAAAATAAAGTTGGGGATTCCAACCATTTGTCTGTAAAACACAGTAGTTCGGAGTGCCTCGAATCTACACATTTACACTAATGCTTTCTCAGAATCTGGGATGGTCAGATGTGCCGCCGGTCATTTAACTTTGTTACAAATTGAAAGTGGGCTATTAGCGAGGGGTTTGGGTCGGATATTAGCTAAGTCAAAATATCATTTTGTGTGCGATATAAAAACATTTTTCTAAGAAAAAGCATAGATTGTGGCAGAGACAAGTTGTATTTGCAAGCTGTACAATGCAGTGGAATTGGCAAATCGACTTCCCAGGCTGCATCCTCCCACTTCAACTGTCAGTCAAATTGTGACGACATTTTTGAGAATTTAATGCATTAATAAATAGTGATTTTAAATTACATATTCAATTACATATTTCTCCGATGTTTATTGCATTTTATGTACAAATTTCGCACTATGATATTACGTAAAAATCCGGGGCCTAATTACTAAAATGGGATTCGTTAATGAGCTCATTTCGAAACCTCACTTCAAATTAGGCACATTGTTGGATCTCCACAACAGATAGGTAAATACAGGGGGCACATAAAAGAATATAGCGATTTTAAAGCTGTTTAATGAGAATTTAACTATGACAATAACAAAACTCATGAATAATTTCAACAATTGAACAAAACTCATGTTTAATGAAAGGGTAACATCTCCAGTTTACATTATAAACTCATAAGCGTTCAATGTGAGCCCCGTTTGTTACATGACACACATCTAACCTGCAGGCTATTCCTTCCATACTTTAATCAGCATGTCTGAAGTGATGACAGCAACAGCTTCTCGAATCTTGTCTCTAAACTCGGGTAGGTTAGCAGGTAATGTAGGCACACAGACTAGGTCCTTTACAAGACCCCAAAGAAAAAAATTTCATGGGGTGAGATCCGGTGATCTTGGAGGCCACTGGAGATAAGCCCTGTCATCGGGTGCATAGCGACCAATGCAGCGGTCAGTGACAACATTATTCAACGAATCTCGTACAAGGTGATGCCAATGTGGAGGTCCGCCACCTTATTACCAAATGAAGTTATTTGATTCATCCTGCAGTTGAGGAAAGAGCCATTGTTGGAGCATATCCAGATACGTAATTCCAGTTGTCAAATGGTTATGCCATCGACGAATGTTGTTGACATTTGGAGTATCACGATTAAACTGCCGTGGTTGAACTGTTACAACTCTCAAACTTCAAAACACAAAATGCTTTCTGTTGAGGAGTCGCCATCTTTGTTATTATCGCTGCCAAGGAAACAAAACTAAGCAAAGCTATATGCGTATGCATACAACTAAAACTGTCTTCCTTCCACTTTCATTTGAGGCTACAAACAACTTTCTATGCCTCATCTGGGTGATGATATAACGACTATAAACTGCTATATTCTTTTAAGTACACCAGTATTATTGTAAGGTTAGCAAAATTATATTTAATAACATTACAGAAAAATTCAGTAGCTCTGGGCGTAACGTAATTCTGTAATGATTATTGTATTAAATACCGAGAAAAAACATAACTTTATATGAGGGCAAATGCGTCGGTGCAATAATTCACGAAAAGAGGAGCTCAATGGCTAGTCAAAAACTTGAAACACGAAGAGAATCGTCGGTCTGAAGCGACGACAATACAACAAATACGTAAGTGTTATTAGCCGTTGCTAGGAAACACACCTTCAGGAGCAATATTTCACTCGCACGTCAGAATTGACGAATGTGAAATAAGCGGATTCGCAATTCGTTTGAAGTGCAGCTTCATATTGCAGTTTCTGTTTGCAGTTTTTAAATCAACTTTGAAGATCTTCTTCGGTAAGTAGCATTAAAATAATTCTAACATATCTACGACTAGGTCCAAGTTTACTATCAATGTTGAGAAGCTACAGAAATTTTTCTTGACAAGGGAAAAGCATATCGCCTGCTGTAAACCGCCGCAACGTTCAGCGACCATTCTAATAAAAATAAACCAAGAAAAATTAGGATTTTTATAATTCACAATATCTTTCTTCCAAAGTACATATTAATTTTTTTTTCCTTTTAATTTCGACCTGAAGTATCCTTCAGATGGTCAGGCCATGTGACATGTATGGGCGAATTCAGAAATGCTATAGAGTATTAGTTGGGAGACCGGAGGGAAAAAGACCTTTGGGGAGGCCGAGACGTAGATGGAAGGATAATATTAAAATGAATTTGAGAAAGGTGGGATACGATGATAGAGAGTGGATTAATCTTGCACAGGATAGGGACCGATGGAGGGCTACTACTACTACTACTTATTAGTGTTCATACAACTGAAACATATCATCTTTAATGTATTTTATGCTCGACCATGCCGAAACGTAGTAATTATACACCTGGTAGCAGACCTTTAATGCATGTCATTAAAGTACACCTACTCATTAAAGGTCAGGTCTTTCAGCCAATGACGACTCAGGTTACAACTGTTCAGCCAATGACAGGTCAGCTTTCTACCGTTATAAAACCTCAAGTATCGATTATTCTCGGATATGCAATCGAAAGAGAATTAGCGAAAAGTCACGGAGGCTGGAAATCCAATACTGTCGCAGAAGGTTATGTTCTGTTACTATAATAATTAGCGTTAATTGTAAATAGTCATCTCGTTTTTCAATGTCTAATTTAATTTCAATGTTATCTCTGTAGGTTTAACGGCTACGTCAAGGTCAATGTGGACATCGGAAAAAAATCAATACTTTCGCGTCTGCGCACATCTCACAACATACGGAACATTGCTGAAGGTCAGATACAATTAAATTAATAATATCAAGTTAGAAATATGGTCGAGCATAAAAAGTCGTATGAAACTCGCCTATAATGGTAATTAAGGAGCTCGTATGAAAATTATGAAACTCGCTTGCGCTCGTTTCATAAATATCCATACTCACTTCTTAATTACCTTCATATATCAAATCAATGAACACTATATTATTGACCTAACATGTGTGTTTTATCTTTAAATACTATAGTTTGTTTTATTGTGAGTGGAAGAGTGAGAAGAGAAGAATGCATTATGTTAAGTAGGAGTGTTTGGATATCAGTGAGAGGGATGCAATGAACTCGATGACAAACTCTGTTTCATAACTGTTTCCTTAATTCGTATTGAACTTGAGATCAATTAACAAAGCTATCATTGGGTTCAAATTTACTACCAATTTTTCGACACGTAAAGCCGAAGAACACGAAGTCAGTTCTGAACAATAATAATGAAAATACTATTCCCACTACTACTATCGTCTTCACCGCACAACAACCAAGTCTCCGTTGGAAACAATCGCCAGCTGCTGCCGTTACGTGATGATTACTCACAGGGGTGTTAGGCCAACACAAGCTGGAACCGCTGTCCCAATGCACAAAGTTTGAAGTGGCCAATTCTGTATAAAGTCTCTTCATTAGCAGGGACTGTGATGTTAATCTTCCAAGTTTCAAGTGTTCCTAAGTCACCCTCGTTTCGAAGTGCAGTTGCGTGCCAACCTGCGACGCCTTTTTTAAGGAACATGCTGACACTAGTTCTCATTAACTCATAACTCTAAACTTTTTTCGAAGTTTTGCTGTTTTCATTATCTATGCATCACATCCTGTCACAGAATGTGTGCGATATTTTTTCCATACTGTGATATGAATAAACCATACCTGTAGGTTCGACTTTCAGTGGAGAGAATTGACTTCACATTGAGGAGAGATTTACTGTACTGTGAACTTTTGAGCATATTTAAATACTATATTAAAATACGATACCTCATGGCAATATACCATTTCACGCAGACTCAATTTAGACACTATGTTGTATGCAGACGACCAAGTATTATTTGGTAACTCTGAAGATGGCCTTCAAATATCACTACATAATTTAGAGGGGGAAAAAACATATTATGATATGGAAATTTCATATGATAAAACCAAAGTGTTTGCATTGAAAGAAAAAGATCCTATACTCAGCAAAATATGCCTCAATAATAAAGTATTAGAAAGAGTGAACAACTTTAGGAGAAAATCCACAAACGATTTGGGAAAACACGGAAATTTTACTTGAAGCAAGTAAAGTGATAGGTTTGGAAGTAAATTCCGAAAAGACTAAGTACATGATTAGTCTCGTGACCAGAATATTGTACGTAATGGAAACATAAGAATTGGAGATTTATTCTTCGAAGAGGTGGAGAAATTCAGATATCTTGGAGCAACAGTAACAAATATAAATGATACTCGGGAGGAAATTAAACGCAGAATAAATATGGGAAATGTCTGTTAATATTCGGTTGAGAAGCTTTTGTCATCTAGTCTGCTGTCAAAAAATCTGAAAGTTAGAATTTATAAAGCAGTCATATTACCGGTTGTTCTGTATAGTTGTGAAATTTGGACCCTCACTTTAAGAGAGGAACAGAGATTAAGGGTGTTTGAGAATAAGGTTCTTAGGAAAATATTTGGGGCTAAGAGGGACGAAGGTACAGGAGAATGGAGAAAGTTACACAACACAGAACTGCACGCATTGTATTCTTCACCTGACATAATTAGGAACATTAAATCCAGACGTTTGAGATGGGCAGGGCATGTAGCACGCATGGGCGAATCCAGAAATGCATATAGAGTGTTAGTTGGGAGGCCGGAGGGAAAAATACCTTTGGGGAGGCCGAGACGTAGATGGGAGAATAATATTAAAATGAATTTGAGGAAAGTGGGATATGATGATAGAGATTGGATTAATCTTGCTCAGGATAGGGACAAATGGCGGGCTTATGTGAATTCTTGTTTTAATGTACAAATCGAATAATTATTTTACTCGTTTCATTTCCCTTTATTTTTTTATGTTTGTGAATTCCGGATCCCTGTGGTCAACCTCACTTGAGGGCGGATGATTTGAAATAAATCGTAGTGGTAGTGGTAGTGGTGGTGGTGGTGGTGGTAGTGGTAGTAGCGGTAATAGCAGTAGTAGTATGTTCATTATTATTATTATTATTATTATTATTATTATTATTATTATTCCCTACCTTAGTGCCAAGTTTAACATCCCGCTCTTCAATTGGTCAGTGACAGGTTTATTTTTTGGTGCTCGGAGTTCTTTACCAAAATTTACATATCATTTTTTTAAACAATTATCAATATCATCTTTTGAAATTCAAAAAATCATCTCGTAAATTCTTAAAGATTCCCTGCAGATTATACAATTTCATTTATACCACTCAAAGGCCTTAATTAGGGATATGCTAATTTTAAATAAAATCTTTTATTTATAAGTATAATTTTATAGTCATCTTCTAAGACTTTATTTTATAATTGATAATCAATGGTGCTTAATTATTATATTTTATTTTTATAACAATATTCATATTTAATTAATTATACTTATTTACTACTAATTTCCGGATCCTCGTTGTCATCCTTAATTAAGGCCGGACGAGTTATTTCTTTCTCTCTATATATTTAATTTATATCCAACCCTATTTCATCCACAGTTACTTTAGAATTACGGTTCTGTAGGCCTACAGCAAGTTCAATATAAACTTGCAAACTAATATTAAATTAACAGAGAATAACGATTACAATTTTAATCTACTGCTGTGCACAGACTGCAATCATAGAAAATTACTGAAAATAAGAAGATCTAAATCTATTACATACTAACTGAAATGTACCTAGTGAAATATTTCAAATTCAGCAAATGTCGGCAACATTATCTTTACACAGGTAATAGAGAACAAATCTAAGAACGTATTTCAATTAACTCAATGTTAATGTATCGATTTATCACAAAGCATTTTCCAATTAAATAATTTAATTCCGTTTTGATTTCACAAAAAAGTTATATTTTAAAAGGTGTCCTACAAAACCTACTAAAGTTTTTGAGCGCTGCTATTTGATCCTATAGAGTAAATATCCGATTTTTTAAGTGGTCTAGAGATGCAATAATAATAAGAAATCACATATCAATGACTCGAATTTTCAGTAAGTAACAAGATCCAGCAGAAAGCTATCAAATGTCCCTGTCCTACACAATTCAGGAGAGAGGAGAAAGACCAGCTGTCCAGTCAATATTGGATTCATCAATGTATCTTTGGGTTAAAGGTTGGGATGCGGATTCTAGCGAGGGAAGAGAAATACCCAACAATTATAACCTCATGCCGCTTGCAGCTACATAGAATACACACAACCACAACACATTCTCCACGAAAAACAATATTTCTTTTCTGTATTCGTAACTCAAATGATGATCCCTCATTAAGAGATCTGAGTTCAGTTCCCTGTAGTTTGTTAGAGTTCTGAGGAAAAGTTGCAATTGTAGGAAATTTTTCTCTGAAAATTTATTCTCCAGTGAATCTCATTCCAATAATGCCGATATCTTCATATAAAATGTTACTTAGCAATGGAATTGCCACCGTGTCTTCGCACATTTCCAATTGAGAAACTGAACATAACAAAATCAAATATATCGCTAATAGATATGTATGGCATGCTTCTTGCAATGTTTTTCGAAACAAAGACAACTTATAAACAAATCATCGTCGCCTAGCAACTGAAAGATAAGTAAGCAGAACATTAAAAGGGAAAGAGTTCTGAGACGACCTAGTAACATTTGAATGATTTCTTTAATGGTAATATGCGTTACAAGAGCGGTATGTTGAAGTTTTCATGTTCGAGAAAAAGTTTGAAAAAGCGAAACGTAGTTGAGCTTTTTTAATTTCCGAGAATTGAAAGAAAACATACCGCTCGAGTATCGTACATTATTTTGTGCGAAGATCGTTTATTACATACTTTGAAAGACGAATTTCTAATTAGTTGCAATGAAATCTCCATCTTGGTTTCTGTTCAATGACGGCAAATTTGCAAAACAAAAATATCTATCTTCAACATTGTTGCTTTAAAATGTTTTCTGTGTTTACTATACTCCAGCAGGCCGTGATATAAGTCTGTCTTTTTTTCCCCCAGTCTATAAATGCGAACTTAAAGCAAACGGTAAGGTTATGTAATGATTTATTTTTCATTTTAATATTTTAACAATATTATTTATATAACATATTGCAGTAATAACATCGGCATCTGGAATCTTGTTGATTTTTTGACGGCTTCCTTAATGTTACTTGCATCACGAATGCAGTAACTTTAGTGGAGTTGTAGAGTTTACTTAATTTTTGTAAATATTTAAAAACAATAATTAACATTGCAATTTAGGTGAAATTGCAGTGGTAAGTTTCCAATTTATAATTATTACTATATATTGAACGTCTCTAAAAATAATAAGTTAAAAGCCTAAAGCAGTAAAATCAATATGTCACTTAAGCGGTAAGAAGAGGGAAATTGTTATGTGTGTTAGGTTGGGAATACTGAATGTGGAATTTCACACTTTCCGCGGATTGGTTTTGTGCGGAAACCAAGCAAATACGCACGATCTCGCACAAAAATAAGTAATCACTTTACGCACTGCCAAAGAAAATGCAATTTTTAAAGTACAAACTTCATTCAATAAGAAATTAATGCATTACCTTGATCTTTCATAATGTAAATATTACACGTAACACAAATAAGTAACAAATTTAACATTCATATTTACATTTTAGCAATATGAAGTTACATATATGTAGTGCCCATAGCAGCAAGATGTAGTATTCAAATTTTCTTAAACGCTATGTTGATTATGGCCGGTTTAGATCATGATCATGAATAAAACAGGCTGTAACTTCATGGGTACTTATTTCTTAATGACTCTGAGTTTAGACAGCCGTGAAATCGTGATGTTATAACCTGTCTAACTTGAAATATTTATTTAATGTAAATTAGTGCTGTCGTAGAAAAATACTATATGATACACATACGCAAAGTTATGTTTTTGGCACGAGTGTTTCACAAATTTTACACTCGTGCCAAAAAGAGAACCTTTACTAACTTGTATCGTAAGTAACTATTAATCAATCACAATTTGTGACTCTTATTTACTTACAAATGACTTTTAAGGAACCCGCAGGTTCATTGCCGCCCTCACATAAGCCCGCCATCAGTCCTTATCTTGTGCAAGATTAATACAGTCTCTATCATCATATCCTACCTCCCTCAAATCCATTTTAATATTATTCTCCCATCTACGACTCGGTCTTCCCAAACGTCTTTTCCTCCGGCCTCCCAACTAACACTCTATATGCATTTCTGGATTCGCTCATACGTGCTTCATGCCCTGCCCATCTCAAACGTTTGGATTTAATGTTCCTAATTATGTCAGGTGAAGAATACAATGCGTGCAGTTCTGCGTTGTGTAACTTTCTCCATTCTCCTGTAACTTCATCCCTCTTAGCCCCAAATATTTTCCTAAGAACCTTATTCTCAAACATCCTTAATGTCTGTTCCTCTCTCAAAGTGAGAGTCCAAGTTTCACAACCATACAGAACAACCGGTAATATAACTGTTTTATAAATTCTAACTTTCAGATTTTTTGACAGCAGACTTGATGACAAAAGCTTCTCAACCGAATAATAACAGGTATTGTTTTTTTATTTTATTGGGTTATTTTACGACGCTGTATCAACATCTAGGTTATTTAGCGTCTGAATGATATGAAGGTGATAATGCCGGGATCCAGCACCGAAAGTTACCCAGCATTTGCTCGTATTGGGTTGAGGGAAAACCCCGGAAAAAACCTCAACCAGGTAACTTGCCCCGACCGGGATTCGAACCCGGGCCACCTGGTTTCGCAGCCAGACGCGCTGACCGTTACTCCACAGGTGTGGACTACAGGCATTGTTCTGGGTTTAATTTCCTCCCGAGTGTCATTTACATTTTGTATCTCTAATAACTTAATTTACTGCTTCTGTCTGGTAACAAGGAGGTCAAGGAAACCTGGATCTCTACCTTCATGTCCTCAACTGTCTTCATGGCGTAGTCTATGTAAGAAATACATTTACCTTTTTTTTTTTTTACTTCTGCCTGGAGATTTTTCTAATTAACAATGGATTTATTACGTCAGGTTCGAGCAAGCTTATAGTTTGTGTTAATTTAATTGTTATTGTTATTTACCTAACAAAACTGTTATGTTTTAATGTAAGTACTTTTCAGATAAACCCACTGACAAATAACATTCACCACCGTACGTACAAAATTGTTTCATCCAGTTCCGTAGCTGCGTGGTTTAGGGCGTCATGTGTTGGATTAACGTCACTGAAAGAGCACGGATTCAAGTCCTCAAGGAGAGAGAATTTTCCGATGAAATTCCGGGCAGTGTATGGGACCGGTACCCACCCAGCATTGTGATGAATTTTATAGGTAACGAAATCCGGTTTCGCAACTCATCTATAATGGCTGGGGGTGACAGATCATCGTACTAACCACACTTTACCTCGTACTGGTTGGATTATCGTTCACCTCTGCTGAGGTATGTGGACCTGTGGCTGATGGCTTTGTCCCTCCATGTGCTGTCGCGCGACGAAACTGATAAAATTCTTCAATAGCCTAATGCACAAGTACTCAAAAGCATGCCTGAAATTACTCTCAATATCAGAGAAGTTTGAAAAAGTGCTCAAAGTCACAATCTCGAAACAATGGAGTTCCTATACTTCGTGTAATGAGGAAGCGAAAGTTTTTCTGTCTACAGCGTAACAGCAGGTGTTACAATATTTAAACAATGTCACAGTGGCTTCATGCATGTGGGAGGTGAAACTGCATTATAGTAGTCTTGAATTGTCTGAATGCGTGACACGTCGCTGTTCAAGTAAATACCTCGCTCGGCTTGACGTGCGCTGTGCCGTATATCTGGTTTTATCTCCTCACACAGACTTCCTGAGCAGGAAATGTTATTTACGCCGGTAGTTACGGAATCCGACATTACATCACCACAACTGCAATACCCGATATTATGGCAAAAACACTCTAAATCGCACATCTGCGTTTCAACAGGCGCGTCTACAAGCAACACAAATTTTCAACATACCGAGAAGATATTTTAATGGGACATAGATCTACCTTGCAGTACATTAGGTCAAACTATTATATGTGTGTGCTTAACAGTAGGTTCTATACTTATCAGTAGAGTCCTGCGTTGGGTTACTTTGGGTACAAGTTAGGTAGTTAGAATTTATAAAACAGTTATATTACCGGTTCTTCTGTATGGTTGTAAAACTTGGACTCTCACTCTGAGAGAAGAACAGAGATTAAGGGTGTTTGAGAATAAAGTGCTTAGGAAAATATTTGGGGCTAAGAGGGATGAAGTTACAGGAGAATGGAGAAAGTTACACAACGCAGAACTGCACGCATTGTATTCTTCACCTGACATAATTAGGAACATTAAATCCAGACGTTTGAGATGGGCAGGGCATGTAGCACGTATGGGCAAATCCAGAAATGAATATAGAGGATTAGTTGGGAGGCCGGAGGGAAAAATACCTTTAGGGAGGCCGAGACGTAGATGGGAAGATAATATTAAAGTGGATTTCAGGGAGGTGGAATATGATGATAGAGACTGGATTAAACTTGCTCAGGATAGGGACCAATGGCGGGCTTATGTGAGGGCGGCAATGAATCTCCGGGTTCCTTAAAAGCCAGTAAGTAAGTAAGTAAGTACAAGTTAGGTGTGTATGGATCATATTAGCTTCGCTCTGCGAGTCAGATCTGTTCACAATTAATGCCTTAACAAAATCGACCTCTATCATTCGAATAAATTAATGATTTTGTTTATTATTTTTCTCGATGAACTAAAAATTTTTCACTTTTTTGCATTAATAAATTTACAAAGTAAGAACTAGTACATATGTAATAGTGACAAATGTCAGTATTGTTCTTCTCTATGAAATACACATGCTTGCATAATTTCACTAATGTATCTTAAAAAATTTTACAAGTTATCAGGGAAACGGTTTCAACGCTTGGTTTTTCGGGAGTGATAATAATTTGTAATTTTATTTATGGTCGACCATGCACTATACACCTGGCAGCAGTCCTTTAATGCATGTCATTAAAGTACACCTACTGTATTCATTAAAGGTTTTCGATTATTCTCAGATATGCAATCGAAAGACAACAAGGGAAACGTCACGGAGGCTGGAAATCCAATACTGTCGCAGAAGATTATGTTCTGTTACTATAATAATTAGCGTTAATTGTAAATAATATTCAAATAAATTCAATTTGTCATCTCATTTTTCAATTCTAAATCAATTTCCAGGTTATATCAAAATTAGTTCATGTTATTCTCTAGATTACATCAAAGTCAATGACATTATTGTTCCTCGGAAAAAATCAATACTTTCGCGTCTGCGCACATCTCACAATTTACGAGCTATGCACAAGGTCACTTCCGATCTTCAGTCAGATACAAATAAAATGAATACTTCTGAATCATTTCAAGTTATAAATATGGTCGATCATAAAAAGTCGTATGAAACTTGCCTATAATTTTCATACGAGCGTCTTAATTACTATCATTATAGGCTCGTTGCATAATGTACTATTATACAACAATCTGTAATATATATTTGAATGTGAGATTTGCATATAAGCCTAATTTTGAATTTTGATGAATATTCATATACAAGTATTACAATAGTATTGTAAAATCTTTGCTAATGCATGTAATTTTTGCTTGCAATAAATACAAATAAATAAATAATAATAATAACAAAATTTGTTACGGGGAAATGGACAAACGACAAACTTACCGAAGATGTGTATTGCTGAATGACAGGTTCATTGGTGATATTTTAAAAATTGTTTCACTAAGTTAAGGTGAAAAATCAATTTAATAAATTGAAAAATAACATTTTTTGACCGTCAATGGTGTACATGACGCCTTAATTATTTTATGCTCGACCATGCCGAAATGTAGTAATTATACACCTGGTAGCAGCCTTTTAATGAACCTCATTAAAGTACACCTATTCTTCAAAGTTCAGGTGTTCCACCAATCAGAAAATACCATTGTAACAATATGAAAGCGCAAGTATCGATTATTCTCGGATATGCAATCGAAAGACAACTAGTTCTGTTACTATAATAATTAGCAATAATTGTAAATAATATTCAAATAAATTCAATTTGTCAACTCGTTTTTCAATGTCTAATTCAATTTCAAGGTTACATCAAGATTAATGTTTATTTTACTCTCTAGATTATATCAAGGTCAATGTCGACATTTGTTTCTCGGAAAAAATCAATATTTTCGCGTCTGCGCACATCTCACAATTTACGAGGTATTGCACGCACAAGGTTAGTTCCGCTCCTCAGTCAGATAAGAATAACATGAATACTTATGAATAATTTCAAGTTAGAAATATGGTCGAGCATAAAAAGTCGTATGAAACTTGACTATAATGGTAATTAAGACGCTCGTATGAAAATTATGAAACTCGCTTGCGCTCGTTTCATAAACATACTCACGTCTTGGTTACTACCATTACAGGCTCGTTGCATAATGTAGTATATTATCATCACGCTTGCGAATTTCTGTCTTACATTGCAGATCTCTATCTTATTTAAAATTGCACAGGAAACTTCACTGTCTCAGCTACAGCCCAATATCCAAAATAAGTCGGTCAAGACGCTTATGTAATTAGTTACACGTCATATCAGGTGCTGAATCATGTTGGAGCCGAGAATGAATCTGGGGTTCTAGAATTGCGATTACTCAAGACAACTACTAGAAAACTGACGATGTCCTCATGCAGTAAAAATACTTCCAAGGTATACACGTTAGCAACGCAAAGCATACCGAATGCAAGATACGGGAACACCACATACTGGATGCATGAATTATACATAGGAAGCAATTCTACGCCTCGGGTCGACGCAGCTGCTGATAGAATTGCTAGAATGCCCCACTTACTCAAAAGCAGCAGACGGCGAGTATCTCACAATTTAACAAAACTACATACTGTATCTTTATGGAGTGGAATAATTATGAATGGGTATTTTAAGTCTTAACACATTAAATCAAAAGTACTATTTGCAGTTCAAACAACATATCTCTCTTGCATCACTTTTTACGTAATACAGCTTTTTAAACTTCAGAGGTCTATAAATTACAACGTTAATTTTTATCTCTTCTCTCAGTGCAATGCTGCCAAATCTTTAGGCGCTATCGCACTATGCTAAAGAATCGTATTCTCTATTTTCCTTGTTTTATACATCTTTAACCTCTTCCCTTACTATATTTTACCAGTTTCGTGAAAAAAGTGTCATATTTTTTTTTTATTTTCGTAAAGAGGTCATTTAATATTGCAGAATAACTGTACATCACTAATTTTCTTACATACCTAAAAATCTCTATGAAATAGACATACATTCATACCTGAATTATTATCCCGAGTTTTCTCGTGGACCTTGATTCCAGCTCTGGTAGTTGTCCCACTTCGATTTTCTCCTGAACTATTTACCAACTTATGTTTTTTTATGGATTAATTTATGAGGTACAATACCAGTGCTGTTATCAAGGCGTTAAATGTTGTTTGTCGTGTGATAGACTCGAAAGCAGGGTATTACGCACAGTGGCACATTGCATTCCGGACAGTAGTATCTGCTCTCCTATATGAGAGCGTTTTGGGAAGAATGGTGTAGCAGTCATTGAATATTTGTACCAGTACATCTGTTCTTCAGGTTTGTGAATAATGTTCTGCAGTATCACTATGCCCAAAAGTACACGTATTTCAGAGTCTGTAATAGGCCGCCACGAATTATTTTCAGCATTCTGTGAACACTTATTAGCATGCCGAATCGTCTCCTGGAATATAATGTTGATGAGGTCATTATTAAAGAATAATTTAAAAAATTGAGAATTATCGTTATCAGAAACAATGTTAAAATTGCAGAAAATGGAGACCTCGGAGGTGCAGAAGAAATGGTGCCAGATGTCTTCTATTCAAACCACTGTCGAAAAGACGCGACATCAACTGAACGGAATTTGTTTGTTGGTCTATAACTTCGTCTTCTGATACCGATGTTTCATTTCCTAATCTTCTACAGGAATAGTCTATATTCCTGATCAAAAGTTTCGGAATCACTAACTTGATCCATCTTTACACAAAACAGTACAAAAAACACTAAACACAAACAGAAACCGCCAAAACTAACTAGCATCTACTCACTACTGTGTGTGAATGCTATATGAGCATAGAATTCCACTCGCAGGGAAGAAGTACAAAAAACACCACCAGATATAGCAATGTCACTAACTATTGCAGTCATCTAGTGAGGAAAAGGTTAATGAAAGAATGGAAACGTATATATTCGGGATATAATCCTGAGCAGCGAAAATGGGACTCAAACGAGTTAACTCGGGTTAATAAATTTTGACACAAGTTAGCAACTCGAGTTAACTCGGGTTAATCAGGGAAGTGGTTAATTCAATATTCATTTAATTTTGTTGAGGCGACATATTGATCATACGTGAAATCTTTTTGTAAAATATTTTCCTTTTCAAAATAAAACATTAGAATATTTAAATTTAGAGCCTTATGTGTCTATTATACTAACAATAAATAAATATTTCTGAAAAAGACTTTTTGATTGGAATTCCCAGTTTGCCCACAATGGCTGAAGTGTTATTAATGGAACCTAACTTTTTGTTACGTTCTAGAGAGTTGATATTGAGGGTAATTTTTACATTACACACTTCACTGAAGCTTAACGAGACTTCAGCGAAACAAAGTCAATACGACGTCGGTTCAGAACTGCAGTTTATCGAATCAAGTTAGATAGCGGGCTTAAACAAAATCTATTTAGATTTCCACGGACAGTCGGCCGCAGAGTTCACACGCAATGTTGCCAACGCACCTATAATTTGATTCTCGCAATGCTGTATCACTCATTCTCTCAATATCTTGGTCCCGGAGCTACAAACAAGCGGCGCTGAGAACAATGTTGCTGCCCACAGCTGTGCCGTACTTGGTAAACATCGCCCTCGTTGCCGGGATAGCCACAGTTTTAATTAAAGAATGAAGCCGACCGGTAAAACAACAGAACATCGCAATACGATACTGTAGAGAAACTTTCAATAGATGTAGGCCTATATAACGCGCACCAAACCCAACCAAGTATGAAATTGAAGCGAGAAGTGGAAAACTGGGGCATTCTAATAGCCTACGTCATTTCAGATTTTAGATAATACGAAAACATGAAAGAGGCTGTTAAAATAAGTAATTAAGGTAATCCAATCCTAAATAAGCGTTTATTAAAATTTTAATTTGTGAGTAGGCCTACGTAATTCAGCTCAGCCGCCTTGGAAACTCAGTTGGCAGAACTCTGGTTTACGACTTCTACGGAATCGAGCGGATTTGTACAGGGACATCATTTTATTTTTACTAACATTATAATTAACCTGTCTATACCTTTAGAGAACCGGAAACGCCGCTTGCTCCCCCCCTCCAAGACTGAAGTTCGATGATACTGGCGTAAAACACAAATCACTCTCCTAGATATAGGATGGAAGAAAAGTAGTTCATCCACTTACGTAAACTAGGAAATATCGCGATTTTGAATTTGATAATTTTCATTAGGTTTTTCTTTAATCAAAGTACAGTACTGTATTAAGAATAAGTAATTTACTCACGAAGTGAGTTATCCATGCGAACGTATTCATTATGCAGTGTATACTGCCTACAGCACATTAGCGTACAATATAGAGAAAGAAGTTAAATTGAAAAATAATCATAATATGGATATTTAAACACAATTTTGAAAATGGTGGCCGTTCATTTCGATACAGGCTTCAGTTCTTTTCTGCATATTATCGCACTATAGACTATTGCATCTAATTCCAATTGCCAGTTTCGTCCTTCGTACTAGTAACTCATGTTGAAATAATTCTGTACCTACTCTACGTACTGTGAATTCAATCTTCACTTCTGCCCGACCCGAAAATATAAAATTACTCAGACATGCTATCTACTGTCCGTCCAAGTGGTTATGACGCAGGATTGTAGAAAGGGAGGAAATCACGTGACAGTTAATTTCTTAACGAGGCCCTTTTATTTAAGTTAAATTAAACAGCTGTATAATATTACGTAAACTTCCAATTCCTAAGAGAAATTAATGTTTTCAGAAAAGAGCTAAGACAGCCCAGCTTTTACAGAGGGGCGAGCAGAAGCAGGTGGGGGAAATCGGGATGCGACGTAGGCAAACGGACAGTACCTGTGCGAAAATATGATTCAATATTGAAAGCTCTTTCGTCACTGGAAAACGCGAACATATTTCTGGAACGTACTATACTCAGTAACTCAGTACTGCTTACTATCTGCGGTCTTGGTTCTGTGTGGAGTTGGAACTTCCTTAGTAGAAGGGGTGGGAGTGAAGTACATTCAAAAACTCAGGCACAATAAAAATTGAAGTAAAAATAAAATGATGTCCCTGTATTTGTGATTGACAAAACTAAAACTGTAAAGTTTTTTTCTCTGGGTATTCCCATTTTCTCCTCACCATTACATAAAAGCTCTATTCAATTCTCATTTCATTATTAGGCTCCGTATTCCATCTACCTAAAGACTGAAGTTAAATGCACAGTGGGTATATGCAGGGACATCACTTTATTTTTACCAACATTTTTAACATTAACCTGGCTATACTCGGAAACACTGTTACCCCCTTCCATTACAGAAGTTTGGTGTTACTAGTGCAGTATGTAAACAAATCATTTTACTAGCTATAGGAGGAGAGAAAAGTAGTGTATCCATTTACGTTACAGGGAAATACGATATTAGGATTTTCTGTTTGATAATTACTTTTACGGTATTTTATCAAAATACGGTAGAGTAGTAACATTTTTTTTTTCACAAACTCAACTCTTCAGGCTGTTTTATTCATTATATATTGGCTACTTTATTCAGCATATTACCGTACTTTCGGTAACTCTAATTTCACTTCTGCTCAGTCCACACAAATAAAGTTATTCAGTCATGTTACACACGGTACCTGTGCGCAATAAGCAGGGGAGGGTATTTACGGAGATCATGAAAATCAAGACATAATAGATATAAAATAGATTTTTACTAATCTTTATGAATTAAGTGATTCTGATTAATAATATGCGGACAAAACAATCACGACAAATCGCGAAATAGAGTTCTAATAGGGAAATATGAACACATTCGCGAATTATTATTATTATTATGTCGTTTTATAGCGAATTTCATATTCCGAGTTCTTTTTTCGGACATTTTTTTTATTTGAATTTGTTGCACATTCAAGTAGGCTACATTACATGGTATTCCAGGTCTTCTGATTACATTAGTGAACTCAAAAGACGGAGAATTCAACATTTCACTAATAATTTGAAAGTAGTAATTTGAGAGATGCAAGTTTTTTTTCGTTTTTAATTAATGTGTGTTAAATACAGTCTCAATCCAACAAATATTGCCTATTGGCCATACCGCACCTTTACCATAATCCAATGAACCTTTAATGTTAATTATTTGGAAAGTAATATTCACACTGATTTAATACTCCAATTTCAAAATAATTTTATTTTCCAAAATTTCTATTAATATCCAACAAGAGTACAAATCAATCTCCGACAATCTCCGCTGACACCAATATTAAAAAAACATAAATTATAAAATTAATCTCCATAAATACCTGCCCCTGAAAACAAGCTTCAATAATATAGGCTCTTCCTTCTATGGAAAATGCAACCATATTTCTGAAACACACTATACTCTGTACTGTTTACTTCACTGCTAGCAGATTTCGAATGCAACAGCGGCCAGAAGTTTGCGTGGCTGACGGGAGCTAGAACGTTACTGCAAGGGATGGGAGTCAGGTACATTCAGAAACGCAGGTACAATAAAAATGCAAGTAAAAATAAAGTGATGTGCCGGTAGTTCGCCGAACACAGGTAATGTAACGGATAAGGATATAAACAAACAGGTCGTCGCTGCTGGTTCGTGGAGTACAGTCAACTCCCGACATTCTGAAGCTATACTAGTAAACATGTGCATAACATACTGTAAATATTAACTACAGATAACGTAACATTATCGGAGTAAAAAATTTATCCGTTCAATAGTAAAACAAATCGCGCAAAGCTACGACTGCAGACATTTTTAACGGTCATCCACATACATATCACACGGCGACGCAATTCCACACATCGCCAACTATTACCATCAGTTTTTTTTTCTCACACCTGCTGTTACATTATTCATTTCAAAGACACGCTAGTTACTCAAGTTTTCCACGACCGAAATAACTTGGTAAAAACCACTTTGTAAAGTTAAAATAGAACAGAATTGCGGCGCGGTTAAAGGTTTGAACAAAGAAAGGTAACTAAAGTTAACCTCATTCATTTTGAATACACTTCAACAGTTCTAGAAAAGGAAAAATTATTTCGGAGTTTGAAAAAGTTCACGTACAACGTTACTTCTTAAGAGATAGTGTTCTATAGTTCTATCACTATAAATGAACGTCTGTCTCTTGCTTTATACCATGTCACGAAGATGGTTTTACGCCATATTGACCAAATTACTAAACAATCTCTTAAGTTGTCGATATAAACCACAGATTTGTACTCCCCAGGGAGTAAGGATGGAAAAATCGAAGATCGAAATCCTGTCGGTAAATTGGTTTACACAACTGGCTTCAAATGGGTGAATGACGAAAAAGTCAAGTGCCCGCCATTACTTACTTACTTACTGGCTTTTAAGGAACCCGGAGGTTCATTGCCGCCCTCACATAAGCCCGCCATTGGTCCCTATCCTAAGCAAGATTAATCCATTCTCCATCATCATATCCCACCTCCCTCAAATCCATTTTAATATTATCTTCCCATCTACGTCTCGGCCTCCCTAAAGGTCTTTTTCCTCCGGCCTCCCAACTAACACTCTACATGAGTTTCTGGATTCGCCCATACGTGCTACATGCCCTGCCCATCTCAAACGTCTGGATTTAATGTTCCTAATCATGTCAGGTGAAGAATACAATGCGTGCAGTTCTGCGTTGTGTAACTTTCTCCATTCTCCTGTAACTTCATCCCTCTTAGCCCCAAATATTTTCCTAAGCACCTTTTTCTCAAACACCCTTAATCTCTGTTCCTCTCTCAAAGTGAGAGTCCAAGTTTCACAACCACTGATGTAAGATCTGTGGAATATAAAAATGAAATGAAATGAAATTGATGATGATGATGATGATGATGATGATACTGGTATTGCAAAGGAAACCGCATATACAGCATTAAACTCAAAACCAGATTACATTCTCAGTTTAACATGCGATTTTGGTCCCTAATCAGTTGTAAGCATAGTTATCCTGAGATTAGGTAATGACGTTAATATTCAGTCAAGCTGAACTTAGGTTTTTGGTTGTATAAACACTAATCCAATATGATGTCATCTTGATCTCACATCAAATCTAACTGGCGATTTTTTTCCAGTTCTAATTTTGTTTTAATATAATGTACGTATTTACTTCTTCTTATGTTCTTCCATAATTTTATTATCTTTTGAATTGCATGCGTTATCAAGAGGGATATTATGAATGTCAGATAATGTAGTGAATACCAACTCGTTACAAATAGATTTCCCTTCATATTTTCCCGCTGTTTTCACATGTATTATTAATTATGATTTTAGTTCTAAGTTCAATATTATAAAATATATATATATATATATATATATATAATTAATTCAGTTCATTTCCTGATCACCAGTTACGATTTTATACCAGCAAGCTCAGAAAAATACTTATTCTGCCACGTTCCAGTTCTGGAACTCTGGCAGCATTAAGGACCACGTGATTAGCTGGTAATTTCCGCTTGGAGTAGCAGTGAGTGTGCCTGATTGCGAAGGGCAACGGCCCGGAATCGAATCTCGGTTGGGACAAATTACCTGATTTTCTCCTCAAACTTTCAAATAAATGCTGGATAACTTCCGGTGTTTCGTTTTCTGGCTCATTTAGCCGGCAATATCATCATCAGATTATAATAATTATTTATTTATTTAATCTGACAGAGCTAAGGCCAGTAGGCCTTCTCTTCCGCCCAGCCAGACTCTAATTCTAATTGAATACAATTGCTTACATAGTTATTACAGTGATATCTAGACCATAAAACAACATAAAAGTAAATAATGAAAATTGGATAACTAATGTTAGTGTGACAATAATAAACATTGGTAAGAAATAGTTATAATAATAATAATAATAATAATAATAATAATAATAATAGAAATAATTTAAATAATTTAGATATTTATCTGTGATATATACAACCATTAAACATTGACAAACCTGAAACAGCTATTTTGTTAACAAGAATTGTTAGAAAAATATTTCGTTAGCCTATTCTTAAATTGGTTTGATGTCTGACAGTCCCTGACATTACTCGGTAGGGAATTCCAAAGCCGAGGAACAGCCACAGTGAAAGAAGATGAATATGAGGATGTTCGGTGGGAGGGAATGGATAATATTGAGGAGTGTTGTGATCGTGTGTCTAGGTTATGATGGGTTGATAAATTTTGAAAACGAGACGCAAGATAGACAGGAGTGGAGAAATGCAATATGTGAAAGAGAAGGGAAAGACAGTGGATTTTCCTACGATCTTCTAGACGGAGCCAGGACAACATTTCGAGGGATGGTGTTACGTGATCAGCCCGGCGAATATTGCAGACGAAACGGACGCACATATTATGAACACGTTGTAGTCTCTGCGCCGAAGTAACGCTTAGGTCAGTAAGCAGAATATCACAGTAATCGTAGTGGGGCATCACGAATGTTTGCACTAACATTTTTTTCATGGAAAAGAGTAGAAAATTCTTCAATCGCCTAAACGAGTGGATTAATGAGAATACTTTTTGCAGGTTTCTGCAATTTGAATGTTCCAATTTAAACTTTTATCCATATAAATACCTAGATTCTTTACTGATTCACTGAACGGAATTTTGGTGCCGTATATTTTAATCGGGGACAAATTTGGTATGGTAATAGTGCTTAACAAACGTGAATGGCCCACAATGATTGACTGTGATTTTTCTGGATTTAGTTTAAGTCGGAATTTCCGTGTCCATGTCCAGACTGAATCCAGATCGTCATTAATTTTAGTTATTGCATCATTTATTTCGTCAGTGTGGAATTTTATGTATATTTGAAGGTCGTCTGCATAGAGATGGTGTCGGCAGTAAGAGAAACTACCGTGACTTCTATAATCTATTTCCCTAGTAGGTTTTGTAGCTGTTGGACTGCTATCAGATCGATAATGATAGTTGCTGTCAGGCAGTTTTAAAGAATAAGAAAATGGTTGGTTGCTAGGGATAAGAAAACAGATTGAACGAGTACTGATTTATTAAAAAAAACGTACACTAACCTTACCGATAGCAGAAGCAGCAGTGCACGGCGCACAACGTCAACGTTTTTAATTAATACGTTGGTATCTTATCAATGAAAGCCCGTTGGAAATTCAATTTCGCAGCTCTCCGTGCCTCACTTTGTAGAGACAGAAGCTGGAGTGTGGACAACACAAATATGGCTATTCAATTAACATTTACCTATTACTTCAATCCGTCAGAGAAGAATGTGCCATACACATAGCTTAAAAAATGCAGCTTTAACATTGCTTGGGAAACATGATCATAGGCTCCGAATCTACAAAAATGGTTAAAGATAATTTTTACTTTTTAGTACACACATAGGCCTAATACAGAGACATAATTTTATTTTTACTAACATTTTTAATATTAACCTGGCTATACCTTTGGATCAACGCCGTTTGCTACCCCTTCCACGACTGGAGTTCGATGATACTGGCGTAATGTACAAACAAATCACTTTACTAAGTATAGAGGGAAAGTTCATCCATTTACGTAAATTATGAAATATCGCGATTTTGAGTTTGATAATTTTCATTAGATTTTTGTTTAATCAAAATACAGTACAGTATTAACAATGAGTGTTTTTACTCACGAACTGAGCTGTCCATGTGGACGTATTCATTATGCAGTGTATATTATATTGTCTACAGCACATTAGCGAATAACTATAGAGAATGAAGTTAAATTGAAAAATAATCATAATATGGATATTTAAACACATTTTTGAAAATGGTGGCCGTTCATTTCGATACAGGCTTCACTTCTAATGTGCATATTATCGCACTATAGACTATTGTACTTAATCCCAATTACCAGTTTCGTCCTTCGTCCTAGTAACTCATGTTGAAATAATTCTGTACCTACTCTATAAAAGAGTACCTTACGCACTGAAAATTGAATCTTCACTTCCGCCCGATCCGAAAAGATAAAATTACTCAGACATACTATCTACTGTCCGTCCAAGTGGTAATGTCGTAGGGTCGTAGAAAGGGGGGAAATCACGTGACAGTTGATTACTTAATGAGGTCCTTTTATTTAAGTTATTTTAAACAATTGTATGGGTATAATATCACGTAGACGTCCAATTCGTAACAGAAATTAATGTTCTCAGAAAAGAGCTAAGACAGCCCAGCCACTAGCTGGCGAATAAAACCTGGTGGGGGAAACCGGGATACGACGTAGGCAAATGGACGACAGTACCTGTGCGAAAATGATTCAATATTGAAAGCTCTTTTGTCACTGGAAAACGCGAACATATTTTTGGAACGTACTGTTTACTATGACTGTATACGCCGTCTTGGATCTGTGTGAGGACGATTGAGCTTCATTAGTAGAAGGGGTGGGAGTGAAGTACATTCAAAAACTCAGGTACAATAAAAATTGAAGTAAAAATAAAATGATGTCCCTGTATAAACCAAGTTCTTTGCAGTTAATTATTGATTAAAAATTGATATAGGAACGACGTAATTTAGTTAATAACATTTGAAGGGTACACGGGAAAAACTTCAAGATGTTTAAATTTAAAATATTTTAATTTATCGTATTTTCATAAAATTAGCAACTTTAAACTGTTGTAGCTCCGAAACCCTTTCACCCAATGATCAAAATCATGGTTCATTCTGATGCTGAGAAATTATAATTTATATGGCATGTAAACAGTTTTTCTTACTTTTTATGGAAATGGAGAAATTTAGATTTTTCTTCATTAAGACGCCTTTGCCCACGAAAAATATTTTTAAAATATATGGTTAAATTCCGCATTGAAAGTACAAATAAACACTTATTTTTTACTGGTGCACCGTTCATAAGAAAGTATTAAAAATATCAAATAAAGAAAATAAATAGTACGCGCGTGAACCAGCTGACTGTAGGTAGTCGAGACAAGTAAGGCCAGGAGACAAACACGTGATGTGTCGTCTTCAGCAGTCATGGCTGGGCTAGCTTCATCACAAGTTTTCATAAACACAGGAGTAAATTGACGCCCAACGCTCGCTTATCTTCAGCTCTCGGCCAGTTCGAACAGTACTGCGCCGTTCAAGTCTAGGCGTGTGAAAATAATTTATTTAATACCCTCGAAACTTATTGCCGAGCCACTAAGCAAACACTGCCGAATCCCTCTTAATAATGCAAGGTTTTTTCTCAATATTTTTTACATTTTTACAAATGGGCAAAAAGCCTAAAAGTAAGTAAAATCAGATTATCTGTCTCTCTGTATATAATAAAAGTAAGTATTACTTCTTATCATAACCTACCAAATGTCAGCTTCAAAATGAGCTCCCGTTCAATGTTCTGCAGTAAATGGTTCCAGAGTTCTGAGCGCTGAAAGAGGCTTGTTTTTATAAAATACGCTAAATTTGTCGCTCAATAGTCCGAAAACCGTTTGACTTTTGATAGTATATTTTTGAAAATGCACTCTCCTCAGCATCTTGTATAAAATAGGGAAAAAATTGCAGTATTAAAAATACGAGGTTTTTTACTGATCGATTTCATATGGAATAGCCCCTACAGATATGGCCCAGCCACCTGACTCTCCTAGCTTTAATTTCTCTGCAAACATCTGGTTCTTTAAAAAGTTGGTATAATTCATGGTTATATCTTTTCCTCCAACTGCCCTCATCATTTACTGGTCCGTATATCGTCCTCAGAACCTTTCTCTGAAATATACTCAGCCTACAATTGTCGGCACTGCCAACTGCCCAGGTTTCAGATCCATAAAGCAAGACTGGTCTTATTAATGTTTTATATAATTTGCACTTAGTGCTGAGGCTTTAATCACGTGATCTTAACTGTTTTTGGAGTTCATGATAGCATCTATTTGCTGTGAGGAGTCTATGTTGCATTTCTGCACTCACTTTATTATCTGAGGTAGCTATAGTAACGGCAGAAGAAATAGGCGGGTTTTTGGTCTTGTGCGGAAACTACTCACTCCACACTTTCTCTAGCGGTTAATGACCTGAACAAAGAGACCTTCCTGTCGCTGCGTTCGAATGCTAGTTGTTGACAAGTGCTCGTCTGTGATACTACTGTGTTATAGATTGTTCACATATAACAATACTAATCATCCAAGTAAAATCGCTATCATGTCTCAGTCCAGCCCTGATATCAGAAGCCATACTAAAGGCGTTATTTATCAAGTTTACTGTTTCTTGAAAGAAGTTAAAGATTGTGAGGACGCAGACAGCCATTCCCAAGGAGAGTGGTGTTTCTCTACGATCGGTTCAGAGAAATTGTGCAGAACGATTTTTCTTGGTCATACTTACTGTGTTGTTTGTTTCGTTAAGCTAAGCCATTCTTAAATGTGCTTCTAATACACAAATATTTTTATTACAAACATTCGTTCATATTAAAATAACGTGTACATTTTCTACTCATAGTAAAAATATATTAACTTTAATTTTCAATTTTCTCATGATTCACAAAGTTGATAACTGTATATTTAGTATCTACTATTTTAATAAAATATTCTGAAAACACATAAAAACAAAATAATTGTGTGTAGGCCTAATGCCAAATATCTGATTTCAATTAGGTTTAAATTGCATTATAATAATTATTACATTTGTGAAATGGCTAACTTGTGAAATATTATAAATGATAATATCATCTGATTAGTGTAATAAAGGGTGCGTCAGAAAGAACGGATGGATTTCAAACTACTGATTCGCAGCGAGGGATGGATAAAGTGAGGGGGACCAGACTGTTGGGTCAGCCAGAGACAGTGTTGCCAACTGGACGGAAATTCCGTCAAAACTGACGGAATTTGAACTTAGCGGACGGGAAAAGAATAGGTTTGACGGGCGACGGGCTTTATGACGGAAATTACGATTTACATCGTCTTTTGACTTTTTAGCTGCTGTCATTTTTAATCGCATAATTTTTGGGGAACGTAGACCAACCCAGCATATCAACTGCAAAAATAGAGGCAGATGATGTGGATGAATTAATATTTCTATCAAGATTGGTAAGTAAAGTGTTAAAATTTGGTTTTTATTTGTATAGATATGAGTGGATATTTGTTTTTATTTTGACGGATTCTGACGGATTTTCAGGTGTTAGACTGACGGGAATACAATTTATGTGTTGGCAACACTGGCCAGAGAATGCAGTTTCAGTTGAGAACTTGGTGTTGGTCTGGCGTACAACGTGCTTTCATCTTAGAGACATTTTTGAAAAAATGAAGAGTCTGTGATCGCCAATCAGGACTCATTTCGACGCTAGGATTCCAACTCGGAATACAATTTTGCGGTGAGTGGTTTCATTTCGTATCTAAGGTTCAACATTATAGAAAAATCACCTGGACGAACATTAGCGCGTTACACCTGCAAATGTGGAGACAGACACTATGTTTTCCGGCCACCTCAAAGATCAGCCCGCAAACATGCTATTGCACTGAGATTGTCCGAGGCTACAGTAAGATCTCGTGACTTCTTTCTTTGGGACCTTTTGAAGGCGTAAGTTTGTAAAGATCGATCACATACACTGGACAAACTGAAGATGGCGATTCGTGAAGAAATCGCGGCAATCTCAACAGCTATGACTGTGAAAGTGATGGCGAACTTCAGAAAACGCCTCGATGCCTGTATTGAAAGCCAAGGACATCATATGGATAATGTTGTTTTACATAAATAAACTGCATGTATTGGTGAATCTGTTGATAAAAATAAATTTTTGATTTGATGAATCCTTACAATTTTCTTGACATGTGAAATCCATCCGTTCTTTCTGACGCACCCTTTATGTTACTATTCAGCGATGTATGCAATGGAGGGGGAAACAGAACTGGCCATCATAACCCATTATCTTCTCGCTTAGTTACCTTATGAGTGATGCCTTATTGTTGTCACTTATGAGTTTCAGACCTGTGTTTGAACAGTTGACTAAATAAGACAACAGTATTCAGTAAACCAGGTATTTGTAATTACTAGAAATCACGTTATTTCATTTGTTCTTTTAAGTTTTTTAATAGTGAAAACGTGTGAATGGAGGAACAAAAGTTATTTGGGACAGGACCATACACCCATAAGGTTCTTCCTATAGGAGTCGGGGTAGTGAATGAGGGATTCGCCATACCCGCCTACTCCTTCTGCCCCTAGTATAGTGAACCTAGGTACTTAAATTCGGTAACTTTTCCAAACCACTCACTATCTCTCATGTAGTCCGGATTTGTGCAAGGCAGGCCTGCCACGTCGCATGCGTCGGTTCGGAAAAAAACAAGGCGTTACAAATCTTGCCCTCCCCGAAGCAAAAATTTAAATGACAGCCTTGGACCACATGTACAGATTTAATAAATGTTGATTATTATTATTTTTTTTAAGTTTCTCTTGCATTTCGTTTTCCCAACATTCCTACTTCAAGTGTATGTTTAAAATATGGAAGATTTGAACGGCACATGTTTTGTTCGTATTAGTCCACTATTAAGGGGAAAGGATGGTATTTTTTTAAAACTTTTTCCTAGTTGGTGTAAAATATTATTTTTTTTGTATATAGAGAGCTCATAGCTGTAGCAACTCACCAAATATAAATATTTTGAAAAAAAAATTATTTGGGGGCCCAAATTTGAAAAAAAATATATACCCAATGCAGAATTGTACTAAAACCGATATATCTAAACCGTTTTTAAAGATAGATTCAAACGGTTTTTTACAATGTATTTACAAAATATTATGTTCTACAAACTGTCTTTAACAGAATTGTGATATTAGTCCCTACGTTTGTAAAATAAAAATTAAAATTTAATAACAATTTTATGATTTCCTTTCTTGAAACAAACGGACGTAATTTTAAAATGAAATCAATTAACAAAATTCTGTTACAGAGAAAAGTTTCCTAATATTCTAAAGAATATGTGTTCAAAATTTCATGCATGTATCTTTAATAGTTCAGAAATTATATTCATTTTTGTCTGCCAATGTACCAAAAAAATGAAGTTACTGGAAACCGATAAAAGTGGGCGTGTGATTTAAAAATCCATAGTGCAGGAAGTTTAAAAATGACGTGTCAACATCCGATAAAGGCACAAATACCCACAAAGTGTTATGCAATGCATTCCACACATATCAAAGAGTATTTTAAGGAAAAAATGTATATTTTTGAAAATTTAATATACCGAAACCAACAATAAAAGTTTGCGAGTGATTTAAAAATCCATAACGCAGGAAGTTTAAAAATGGCGACTCAACATCCGATAAGGGTACAAATACCCACAAAATGTTATGCTATGCATTCCACACATATCACAGTGTATTTTAAAGATTTTTTTTTGAAAATTTACTCATTTTTTCACCAAAAAAATACCATCCTCTCCCCTTAACATCGCGATCATTCTCGTTACCATTTTATCGCATAAGGCCGGTCGCTCTTTGCGCTTCTCTGTACTTGTAAACTTGTCTTGAGTTGTTTGTGTGATCACGGGTAGCTAACGCCATAATAAATATATGAGAATAACGACGTCGTCAGATACAACTGACGTCTCTTCGTTCCCCACATCATCAGATTCAGACCCCCGACAATGCAACAGTAATGATTTCTTTCGACCAGCTGGATGTTCTGTGGAAGGTCAAGGACAAACGCTCTTGTTCCCGACGCTTCTAGAAATAAGGTCGTCTGCAAACAGCGCTTTTTCTTCCCCCAGGCCCTCATCTTTTTCTTCTTTCCACCCTCTCTCGAGCACAAAAGGAAAGAATACTCCTCTCGAGTAGCAAACCAAATGTATTCTTTGCAGTGCAAATATGTACATTGCACTCATTCCACTCTCTACACTAATTAACGCAACTTTCATTATCTTGTTGATTTTTATGCGCTAATTTACTGGAACTGGCTGTCGTAATTTATAAAGTGTTTAATAGTCCTTCAAACCATTCTCTTACTCAACTAATTGGCTGACGTCGCCGATAAAAAGAAGATTGGACATGCTTGGGAGTTGCTCCGTCTCTCAGACAACGTCAGGTACAGTAGCTGTTCACCCTCTAGGCTGGAAATGTAGAATGCAAGAGAAATAAACATAGATAGGCACATATTGTTGAGCGACTTTTGCAATATAATTTACACTTTGTTTTATCAGATATTTAATTACGCTGTATCAACTATTAGGTTATTTAGCGTCCATAAAACTGGTAATAGCGAGATATTTGGAGAGGATGAGGCCAAGAATTATGATTACCTAACATTCGCCTTACAGTTGGAGAAAACCTCACTAAAACCCTGTGTGAAAACTTCAAAAGTGACTTTAGTGTCTAAGGTTTAGAACAGTTGTTTCCCGTTTTTACATTAAATGCCATTGCTTATGTTCTAGGATAATATATTTGACGTTTATTCTGAGTTTGGAACATTTCAAGTGAAATATCGTTTTAGTGTTACAGACATTTATGAAGACGAATAGAAAACTGACAGACTACGAGAGGCAATTCTAAGGATTCACATGTTTTGAAGAGTATTTCAGCTTTTGTACAGAAACTTTGAATAGGCTTTGAAAGTAACTTAAATGGTAATTCAAGCTGCCTCAGTTCACAGATGGGCTGGGTTAGTCATAACTAGGGAACGGAATTTGGAGCAGTAAAAGCTAGTATTGGCATCTACACAGCCATTTGTTTAAACCCTTTATACCAAGTCCTCCCTCCATGACATACTCGCAGCTCTCTGCACGTCAACAGCAGGTGAACGGGACAGTTGTCGCATAAGAACTTCAACATGCAGGTTTGCAGTTCAGAGTAGTGAAGTGCAGGTACAATGCCGAAAGTGAAACCAACTAACAATACAAAATTGAAAGACTATTTTACAAAAGCTAAGATCCAGTATCAAAATTCAGGAAACAATTCCTAAATTGTCGCTTCCCCCATGTCCAGTTCTTAAAGATGGGGGTCATGGTTAAAAATTATTATACATCACCTCAAATCTGTGAAGAAAGTAGTCCAGTCTTTCGATCCCGATGACGCGGCTGCGATTCAAATACTCAGGAACTGGTAAATGATAGAACAATCGAAAAGAAGTCATGGATTTTAAGTCAAATTTTTTTATATTTACCGGATGCCATTATTCGATTAGAAAAGTCAGGAGTAGAACTAGTTGAGCAAATAAATATTATGAGGACTATTGTGAATAAACTGAGTGCAGTTTGAAGTAGGAAAACGTGTTGGTGAAAAAATGAACAGAGTTTTGATTAAAAATAATAGGTACAGTATTCTTAGTCGGATTTCAGATGTACTAACAAAGATATGTCCCAATTACGTCATTCAACATGTGAATTTAATTGACGTATCTTGTTTCAAGTACTCTCCAATTGTCTCCAGATGTTAAAAAATTTCCTTCCTTGCAACAGAGCAAAGATGTATTTTGAAAATTTGAAAATTATATTTACAATTTATTATAACAAGGCACAGCAGGAATAATTGTTTCATCAACAAAGCATAGCGTTAATTGAAAATGCCATTTCGTTGGGTTCTACATTTTGTTCAACATTTAATGATACTGTATTAGGCTATGTTGTAAACAATGTAGTATATTGCATATATTGTAAATACTGTAATATAGGCCTACGTTGCAACATATTATTATATTTCATGATATTGTAAATAAAGGTTTTAATTTAACACGCTCTGACAGAAAAACATACATATTCAGAGGCGAGTTCCAAACAGAAGACAACTGTGTATCAATCAATGTTTCCATTGACACGCGAGGACGCAAGATTGATATTTAATTATGTATATTTGTAATGTTGATTATTGGTGTCTTGTGCGTTGCCAAGAAAAACACATGTAGTTCAAAATGAAATGCAGATTATGTGTAGGCACTATATGTCATTAAACTATAACAATTGTTTATTCTGAAATACGTTTACAGCAAGTTGCATGTTTGTAAAGTGGACTGTACTCGTCCATGCTCTGTGATGCAGCTCGCTTGACAGTCGCTGAGCTACGAATATCTATAATACGTTTCACCATTCGTTATAATACTCCAAATCCCTTTCCCTGGTCATAACTTATCGGGATTTGTATGCCTAATTGTTGTTCACGATTCTTATGTTTTGAAGGGAACATGTCCCATTTCACATAACTCAACGCGTGAGGGACGCCTCCACTACAGGTGTCTCCTCTTAATGACTGTTGCTCCTAATAGCTTTGACTCGCGGACCCATCGCTCACTTGCGAACTCTGAATTTTATCGCTCACTTGCGAACTGTGTATTTTCTCGCTCACTTGTGGATTCTGTATTTTCTGACGCGCAATCTGCGCTAGTCGTCGCTAAGATTTAGTAACTTTGTATTTATTCTCATTTATCGACTTAGATTCTGTAACTAAGCTTTTGCTAGCATTTCGACCTCATATAATGGAAAAGATTTATAAACGTGAGCTAGCACAGTAATCCTTTCATTTATTTCTTCAACTCAACTCATCTTTCCAACATCTGGGGTCGTCGCTGGTACTTCAGAGTACGACAACCTGTTTCCGAAGAGAGTCCGTCGATCCTGGGACTGCAGCCTGGGACACGACAACTGATATTCAGCCCAAGCAAGAATCGAACCCACGTATGAGTGCAGAGCCGGATCAAAAGCCTCGCCCAAATTCGGACTAAATGAGAGATAGTGAGTGGTTTCAAACTACAGAGATCTGTGCACCTCGCAGCCATAGAAACCACTCACTCTCTTTTCCGGATTTGTGCTTTCCACCTCGCACGTCGCATGCGTCGGTTCAGAAAACCAAGGCTTAAGTAGAGGCGCTACCGCCTGAGCTACGGAGTGGCCTTAATTTATATTAAAAACAGATGGTACGAAAATTTGAAGACAATGGAGAAACAGTGGACTGCAGCTTGCAGAGATGTTAAAGAGGTATCTTGCCTTAATATGGAGTTGATGTTACCCTTCTCTGTCCTGTCCTGTTCTAAGAATTGTGAACAAGCATGCTTAACAACAAATTATCATTCAATAGTTTCTATATTATTTTTATTGTTATTATTATTATCATCATTATTATCATTATTAACGAGCTCTGTAATATTAGAAAGTATACAATTCTAACTGGCATCTTGTGTTCGCACAACTGCTGAGTATGAATCCAAGAATACCATACGGTATCGTCGTAGATAAAAATAAGTGATATCGCAGTTTACATATCTCCGAAAGCAATGCCTTGAAGTTTTCACTTCAAGATTCTTAAAACAGATAATAATAATAATAATAATCCGTGGCGCTACAGCCCGTTAAGGGCCTAGACCGACCAGCCGGCTGCTGGCCTCACGCCCACATGCCGAAGCAAGGTGGACGATCATCCAACCAGAATGGATGTATCGTGTGGTTATAGGCACGATGATCACCCCAGCCGTTATAGCTGGTATTCGAACCGGATTTCGCTACCTATCGTAGCTCCCCAAGTGCATCACGATGCTGGGTGGGCACCGGTCCCATACACTGGCCGAAATTTCATGAAAAATTTCTTCCCCATGAGGACTCGAACCAGCGCGCATTCCGTAACGGGAGTCCTAGGCGGATGCCTTAGACCGCGACGTCAACGGCAGATACGATAATTTATTTTCATTTTACTAGTAGTTATTTTTTACGTGGTCCTGCGAAAGGTATCTATGAGAAATTACCATTTTTTCATTACAAAAATTCTAAACCTCTTTCCCGATGTCCATGTGTATGAATGCCAACTTACAGTACATAGTAAGAAGTGTATGAATCAGGAAATTGAAATCAAAGACCTAGAAGCTCCGGACCAGCTGTGGAAGTTTGTGATACGAACTGACGAAGGGATAATGTATCTACCCAATTATGCACTTTTATGTCTGTTTTAGGTTAGAATATATTATATAATGTGTTTTGTTGTGCCATTTTCATTTTAATATGTGTGTTCTTTTAGAGATTGGTTGGATATAATCATAAGTGAGGGGAGTGAAACCTACAAAGTAGGACTTGTTTTAGGTACAAAGCACGTATGGTCAGAAGACCCGTGCATTGGATTTAAGAGAAAATTATGATAATATAACATCTGTATGTATAATATTATTCAATAAATCCATCTATCTATCTAGTAAGAAGTTGACCTGTTTGTCAAGAATATCTTAAATACAGACAGATATAATCACTTGAGTAAAATAGTGAATTATTTCCATTAGTCTATATACTAGTATTTTTGTATATTAACATTTTCAATATCTTCTTTACGTTAATCATTATTATTATTATTATTATTATTATTATTATTATTATTATTACTATTATTCAACCATGCAATAAGAATGTCAGGAATAATTCGGCCAATTACGTCTTCTTTTTCAACACCTGACTCTCTTTTAATACTATACTATACATTAGTGAGATCTTAACTCGAATATGCATCTGTAGTTTGGAACTCTATTACTAGTTCTGATTCGGCAAAACTGGAAAATATTCAAAGGAAATTTATTTCATTATGTTCTTACCGATTCCTTAATAACTCTGGGTATAATTATGATCAAAATGCGAGCTCTTTAAATGTCTGTATAACGTCATGATCTCGATTACTTATTCTTATGTAAGGTCCTTAAAGGTGACATTAATTGTCAATCTTTCTTAAACAGTGTCAGCCTTCGTATTCCTATGAAGGACATGACACATCACAAACTCTTCTATATTAGAAATTCTAAATCTTCCTCGCCGGTCTCCAGATGTATTAAAAATGCTAACTTACATGTAGGCGATTTCGTTCCATTCAATGTATAGAAGTATTAGAACATGGCAATGTCTTTGCTAATATTATTTGCATAATCTTTCTACACAAAGTAGTAATACTTTTGTAAGACTAAACTCCTTTGCATAAAATACAATAGTATTAAATCTTGTAAATTAATCATTGTAATCTATGTTCTTCATTTTGTTGTTATCTCAATTATTTAGTTTGTATCATAGTTGTTCGTTTTATTGTATTAATTGTATCACTGTACTGGACTTTTATTGGCCTATGGCTGTTGTCCAGCAAATGAATGAATGAATGAATGTTATTACACATAATAATAATAATAATAATAATAATAATAATAATAATAATAATAATAATAATAATAATAATAATAAAAATACTACTCATTGCTAAAAGACATCCGAAATTACAAAATTCCGGTAATTTATAAAACAGGTTTGTTGCTAAATATTTCCTTGGCACCTGACAGGTGTAGGTTGTAACAGACTGTAATTTTGGCAAGATTTAGTTCAGTCGCAACCTCTTCAAACATTATATGATGAAAAGTGATGGAACGGAGAAAAATTCTCTCCGGCGCCGGGATTTGAACCCGGGTTTTCAGCTCTACGTGCTGATGCTTTATCCACTAAACCACGCCGGATACAACCCCGACGCCGGTTAGAATCGTCTCAGATTAAGCTCCATCTCTTGGGTTCCCTTTAGTGGCCGCCCTCTGCACTACGTCATAGATGTCCTATGAACGCAGGACCGAAGTCCATACATGTGTTGAGGTGCACTCGGATGAGTGACTGGTTGGCCGGGATCCGACGGTATAGGCGCCGTCTTAAATCACAAAGTGATTTATTACGCATATCATATATATTTTGATGTACCGAAGTACATATTATATTTCCATGAGATATTCTGCGTCATCATATGATGAAAGAGTGATGGAACGGAGTGATGTATCCGGCGTGGCTTAGTGGATAAAGCATCAGCACGTAGAGCTGAAAACCCGGGTTCAAATCCCGGCGCCGGAGAGAATTTTTCTCCGTTCCATCACTCTTTCATCATATGATGACGCAAATATCTGCATGGAAATATAATAGGCACTTCAGTACATCAAAAAAAAAAAAATCTTCAAACATTGCACTGTAGTCTTTAGTGTTCTACCTGTTGTTGATATACCAGTAGGATGTATTTCACTTGATTAATTTCCAGAACGTTTGTATTCCTTCAGTCACATATAATCAGAATATACCTTTATTAATGTCAGCATACGTTTTTGTAGTAGTATTGTGGTTAAGTGATACTGCTATATCAATTAATTGAGCCAATTTGCTCTGTCTTCAACAACAATATCCGGTCTACTTGCATTTATTGTGCTATGTGACATTACCGAGCAGTCCTAATATCTTTTCTATCGATCATTCTGTGGAAGAGTCCTTTCCAAACTGTGCGGAGCGGTTCTCTCGCACGTAGCGATCGTCTGTTAGGGACGAAGTATTGCTCTTTTTAGCAGGATTACAACCGCGCTCAAAGATGACCAGTTGTGCATTAGTAAGATTCAATAATATGTTCATAATTCCCGTATGGAGATATCAAGACAGCCTTGTATCTAAAACTTACAAAAACTACTTGTATAGATTATTGGCGGGTGTATTTACATAAAGGTTCGCTTCGGGTCTGGGCCGAGAAAGCAGGTCGAATCGCAGTAGGCTGATGTCACGTCATCTCAAGGCCACGTAGTTGCCTTCACTGTGCATGTATGATAAGTCTCTTATTCATAGACATTTCGCTAGCCCGCGCTACGAGCGTGCTAAACTAGCCCCGGCTATCGACTGGTTACTTGTACAGGATTCATATCACATAATGTCGCTAACACTGGTTTATGAATGCGAAAAACGTTAGTCCGCACATCATCCACCGGAAGCCCGTGCTAAGAATGTCTATGAATACGGCCCTGATCAAGAAACGCCGTTACTTATAAAGTTAGTTCTTTTAAAATGTAATTTCAGTGTGTGCATAGAGTTAAATTGTTAGATCATTAAAATATCAGCCGATAAATTCACGCCAGAGCAAAGAATGTTCATGTATGACACAATACATGTTAAAACAGACTCACGCAGAGAATTTAAAGAAATGTCCAGGTGCTTTCCAAGTATAGTACAGAAACAGAAAACTTATTCTTTATTGAGGACAACGGGAACATTCTTACATGAGAGTTTGATGTTTCAAATTTGTTTTTGAAAAAATCTTTTCGGAATTTTAATGTCCTGGGATTTATCATTAGAATAGTTTTCCTTACAACTTTCCTGCGCTGACAAAAATGTTCGTATTGAATTAGTTCATAATCAAATTTAGCATTTCTTCTTTCGCGATCATTTTTCAAACTATGTTGTGGGCTGCTAGAAGTAGAATATTGAACGGATATTGTTTTTAAATCCCCCACCTTTTCGAGCCTCATAATACTTAGAAATGAATTTTTTGGCCCGGGTAACAAATCTAAAGCGTCAGCTAAGAATTTAAGAATGTTTTCAAAATTTTCCTCAAACGCTTTTTCAATCATATCTTCTAATTTGAAAATATCGAGCCATTTATTTATAAATGCAGTTTATATTATTCTTATTACTAATATAAGGATAAGTCTGGCTCTGAAGATGCACCAGTTTTATTTTGAGGTGATATATCTGGAGAAAGCTTAACTTGTTTGTTTGAATCATTCGTAGATTAATGGACAAGTATTAAAAATTCTCTTTATTGTTCAGGATACGCTTTACTGATATGTATTTCAACTCGTTTATAATACTGACCACAGCTTTGGCATGTTGTTTTGGAAATACCCATATCTGTACTTACAATTGACAGGAGTGATTTAAAATAATTCACCAAATAAGTTAAAATCTATATAGCAATCACAGCAACCATGTAAATATAATGCTTCGAGTGATAAAGATCACACATACACACACACACACACACACACACACACACGAGGGTCATTCAATAAGTCATGGCAACTATGTTATATCTTCCGAATAACCGAAAATGTGGTTAGTTCAGTATATACGTTTGAAACCTGTTGTATACTGTACGGGATGACACCGCCAGATTGCGTCTGTGTGCAATGGTAGCTAGTTGACAGCACACGCAAAAGTTAGTATGCTAGAGGCTGTGCTCCAAGATGGATGTAAATGAAGTTGAACAGCGATCATATGTAAAAATTGCAGTTCTTCATGCCAGAAATGCTCGTCAGTGTCATTCCGAGCTACGAGAAGCAATTGAAGAAGCTGCTGCGTGGGAAACGGCTTGCAAACAGGACATCTTAACAGCGTTTCGTCGAGAGGTAATACACATAGACGAATCGCACACAGCTGAGGGTATTCAACGCCTGCATCATCGTTGGCAAAGATGTGTGGAAGCCTTGGGGGGATTATTTTGAAGGGTGTTAGATGTGCGTAATGTACTTTTTTCTTATGATGACGCAGAATAAAACAATGGAAATTCTATTTAAGCATCTTTAATATTTCCCATACCCATTGTCTTCTGTACTCGGACACAATTTAGCATTGTCGGATCCCGGCCAACTAGCACATTCCAGTGACTTTCAATCCTATATAATGAATTTGTATTCCTGCAGCTTTATTGGCTGATATAATATAATCTGAGACTTATGAAATGATGCATCCGGTGTATATAATTAAGCATCAGAGTGAACTGAGGGAGATGACTAATCCCGGGGGAGATGCTTTTTCCGTTTCATTAGTTTCACATTCTTGATGACGAGAACGCCTGCATGTCTTCATATCACAGGTACATTTGAATGTCTGTACTGGATCTGTGCATAATAAAACAATTTTCCATTTCTTGTTTTCAAAAGTCCCAAAACCCATTGTCTTCTGCTATAAAGTTACTTGCAAAGGTATTTATAATTTTAATACATCGTTGAATTCCTGCAATTTTTTTAGTATGTTATTTTACGACGACTTTATCAATGAGCTTTGTGTTATTTAGCGTCTGAATGAGATGAAGGTGATAATGCCGGTGAAATGAGTCCTTTGTAGTTTCAACACCGTACAGAACCCAGCATTTGCTCATGATTGCAGAGGAAAATGTCTGCAGAAAACCTCAACCATTTTGCCAACTTGTTCTTGACCGTGAGAATCGAAAAGCAAGAAAACAGCCTGGTTTCGCGGCAAAATAATTGCAAACCGTTACTACAAGGCGTACATCGTTTGAATTCGTAATAACTGTCAATCTTTAGTAATGGATATTGTAGTAAAGGTTCTAAAGTTTATATTGTTAACAACCAACGACCTTGTTCCGTCATCTTAGGTTGAGTCACAGCACTAGGCATCTTACCCCGAATCTTGGGGAAGATGCTCAATTTTTTCGGGGTAAGATGGCAAATTTTTGCAAGAGTTTTATTTTTTTGTTTTCTGGCAGGGAATGTGTAAACATTATGTAAGGTCCTCTGATAGAAGTCAGTGGATTGAGGATAGTCTTCAAACTTGCGATGGAACATGTTAGAAGAGGGGATATGAACTGTTTTAGAGCATCGCAACATACGGGGTTCGTTACCATACCCTTAAACGCCGCCTAAAAATAATGATGACAAAAAAATGTACTGGCCTACTGGATTGAATTCATTGTGTGCAAGAATTGATTTCACGTGTCTTGCACACGGCAGTAAAATATGTGCAATGAATGTGTTGTTAAGTAGTGATAAACGAGTGAGAGAGTGTCCATGAGCTTTAGATTAAGTCATTTTTGTTATATACATGTATCAAACCAAGTTCAGGTAAAATGCATATATCAGTAAATGTGTTAATTATATTTTCCATCATACCCGACTATCGGGGAAAGATGTCTACAGTGTAGGTAAGAAGAAAACCTGTATTTATAAACAAGGTAATTAATGTTTTCTGTTTTGTACCAAAAATATAGTTCCAAAATACCTTCCAGACTTTGATATTTCAATATGAAATTCAAAACTAAATGAACAGTATCTTAAATTTTCAATCAAAGAAAAAGTGCGGTACCTTCCCCCGATCCACTATATATATTAGTAGTAGTATGGTAATGCGCAGAATAGTACATTATGCAACGAGCCTATAATGATAGTAATTAAGACGCAAGTATGGATATTTATGAAACGAGCGCAAGCGAGTTTCATAATATTCATACGAGCGTCTTAATTACCATTATAGGCAAGTTTCATACGACTTTTTATGCTCGACCATTTTTCTAACTTGAAATTATTCAGATGTACACATTTTATTTGTATCTGACAAGATCGGAAGTGACCTTGTTCTAGGACGTGAATTGTGAGATGTGCGCAGACGCGAAAGTATTGATATTTTCCGAGGAACAATAATGTCATTGACCTTGATGTAATCCCGTTAAACTTGATATAACCTTGATTATTGAATTCGACATTGAAAAACGAGATCACAAATTGAATTTATTTGAATATTACTTATAATTAACGCTAATTATTATAGTAACAAAACATAACCTTCTGCGACAGTATTGGATTTCCAGCCTCCGTGACTTTTCGCTAATTTTCTTTCGATTGCATATCCGAGAATAATCGATACTTGCGGTTTTATAACGGTACAAAGCTGACTTGTCATTGGCTGAACACCTATACTTTAATGAGTAGGTGTACTTTAATGGCATTCATTAAAGAGGACTGCTATCAGGTGTATAATTACTACATTTCGGCATGGTCGAGCATAAAATTATGTATTACACTGTTATTATTTTATTATATTATTATTATTATATTATTATTATTATTACTATTATTGTTATTAATATAAACAGCGAAAATTTAATTAGAATAAATCCACTCGACAGTCACTTCGCCAACCATCAATAAATTTTGTTTGCCGCTAGTCTGAAGACATCTGTCGTATAACGAACTCAGTTTACTTTTGTGAGAAACCGTCAGCTGTGTGCGCTGTTAGGTTGGTAGTAAATTGCGATGGAGTTTTTGTGTTTTTATGGTGAGTAATGGAGGAAAACTTCCTTTATTTACATGTAATTTAAAAGTCCATCTTCTCCAGATAGAAATACAGAGACACAAAATAATGTAGAAGCTTTCCTAGAGTCGCATTGATTGTGAAATGGAATAGAATAATTAGAGGCTTTTTCTCCACATTACAGCTACTTCTTTCATTCTTTACAGTACGGCTAGAACTTTGAACCACCAGATTTGTAGTTTCACACTTTCTTTGGAAATACTTCTGCAGAGATTTTCATTATGTGATAATTCAATTTGTTTCTGTTATCGTTTATCGACTCCATGTATTGTGGGTCCCTATCACCACGGCATGGCGCGTCCTCAGGTTGTGCATAGAGGAGACGGCCTCTAGATATGGAGGGTAGAGATGGCCGATATTTCACAAACCGATATTTTGTCACAGGTATTTTTTTTTGTCACAGATAAACCTGTGACTGATGACGCGAAATATCTGTGACAAAATATCGCTATCGAAATCTGTTCCGTATTCAGTACTCTGTGACTGATATTTTCTCCTCTACGTCGTAGGTTTGCGCATGCGCATGATACAATAACAGCAATCTGGCGGTAGTTCCTCCATCTTATTATAAATGATGTAGTTATTACACTATTTAAATAGTAACACCATTGGTTACCAGTACTTAATCTTGTGTAAAATCCTGTCTGAACAACTGTTTGTTTTGTAATTATTTTCCAATGTTTTTCCGAATACTTATGTTTCATTAATTTTTATTCTATGACTCAATATTATAATGTTAATGCACGACTTAAAATATTTTATCCATTATATTATATACAATAAAAAGGATCAATTTTTAAAACGATTAGGATAATCATATAACCTCAATTTCTCCATACCCAACTACATTTAAAAATGATCAACTGGTTCAATATCTATAATATAACCTCTTGGTACATGAGGTTAACTTTTGACATGTTACTGTTCAGTTAGATAAATATTTATTTGTTAATGGTACATGTAAATAATTTCTTTGTTGGATTTTCCCATATAAATCACTGATGAGTGATGTGAATAGAGAAATCGTATTCATATTTCACTGCTCTTCAATATTTCCTGCTAATTTTTATCGGTGTGACAAAATATCGGTGTAATTCATGCTACGTATCGATATAAAATATCAGTGTGACAAAACAACCGATAAAAGTCACAGATATTTAATTGTCACAGTCACACTTGTCACAGGTACTTGAAAATATCGTTTAAGCTCATCTCTAATGGAGGTTATTGGTCTCGCAAGTACGGATTACCGACGGAAGGAATGCGAATCAAACACTGCGATAAGGAAGAGCGGGCGAGAGGAAAGGTCACGAGATAACTTGAATGAAATTCAAGAGTACAGTCGGAAGACAAATTACATCGATAGAATCAGTCTTGCATTGTGATAGTTACAGTACATTACGACTTCAGTTTGTTCCATTGCATGTGAATACGTGTCTTGTATCGCACGGTATCATTATTTCATTCGTAAACATATGTTACGCGTTTAATTAGCTTCTAATTTTTCTCTTCCTACGTTCTTTATTTTCACAGTGATGTCACAGTCTACTATATACAGTCGCGAAGCTTGAGGTGTTTTTTTGCAAATCTCGTGATAAAGCGCTCCAAGCGGTTAGCAACTAGAAACAATAGACTGTCCATGGTCGACTTTGGACTGTGTCGAATTTCTATCGAGTGCTAGCTCGTTGCGTATTTCACATTGATGCTTGTGAAATGTTCGTTATTGGTTATAATGAAAATGTTAATGGCTAAAATATAATAATTGGAATAATAATATGGGACAAGGAGGAGACGTTTGTAGTGCTATAAATTGTAGCAACAGTAAGAGAAAGAGACCAGAGTTATCCGATTTCCGAAAGATTCAGAAACTGTGCAGAAACGAAACTGTTAATTTGAAGTTCTTTGTGACTGTTAGAATACATTATATCCTTAAATTTCACAATGAATTGTTTCAGTCTAACCGAAAGGACATTAGATACCGGTTAAAGTTCTGTCACTTAGGCTGCTAAATTTCCAGAGAAATAAAGGTTAGGTCTACTTTTTTTTCAGAGGATATATTTTTAATTGTAGCTATTAATTTTGTTATTATTTTTATGTGTTATTTTACTAAAGACGTAGAAAAATTAAGTTTGTTTTAATGAAATTTATTGATCACGTTTTATTTTCAATTCTGGTGGGATTATTATTGCTTAGGCCTACTTTTTTCTTCAAAGGATATGTTTTTAATTATAGCTGTTAATTTTGTTGTTATTTTTATTTGTTGCTTTACTAGAGACGTAGAAAAAGTCTGTTACAATAAAATTTATTGATCACGTTTTATTTCCAATTCTGGTGTGATTATTATTGCTTAACCTCATCCCACTTCGTTAACTACGTAAGCCTACACTACAAGTACCGGTACACGTAAGTTACTCCATTAATTCATATTTCCATTATTATTGTTGTAAAGAAGAATGCAAATTAATATTTATTGGTTTCATAGTTAATTATCGCTATCGCTATAATCTTGAATGAGTGAAGCTATTATAGTAAATTTCAGTTCGTTTTGCACAAACAAAAATTATATAACTTATTTCTTGCAGGTATCTTCGAGTTTATGGTGGAATTTAATATGCATTCATTAAAATAATAAATTAACTTTATGTATTTAATATTTCAATAATGGAAGGACGGTGTTAATTTTTTCCAAACGAACACGACAACGAAAGTGTAACATATTTTGTCGGCTGCTATGAGAGAGATCTGCGATGATGAGGCGATAGTAGCGATCCTAGTTGTGGGCAACTACCCATGTTTGCATTTTTACTACATATTGAGCTTCGCGACTGTATATAGTAGACTGTGGTGATGTCCTCATTTGTTCATCTTCTTGGAAGAGACAGTACTTCCATCGGCCCGCACCTCTCTTCCCTCGGCGTGCCTACATAGACACGTCAAAACAGACAGCAATGCCACAATTTGTTTTCGGTAATCGTTTCTTGCGCGAGCTATAGCTGCGAATATATTGAATAAGCAGTCGTGGACAGCTGATAAGTGGTGGTCCTTCAGCTTGGGGTTTGGGCGAAGGGCTAAAACCCATCATCGTAAAAAACAGCTTGTTACGAAATATTACAATAAGGCTGGAGGGAAAAAGACCTTTGGGGAGGCTGAGACGTAGATGGGAGGATAATATTAAAATGGATTTGAGGGAGGTGGGATATGATGATAGAGACTAGATTAATCTTATACAGGATAGGGACCGATGGCGGGCTTATGTGAGGGCGGCAATGAACCTGCGGGTTCCTTAAAAGCCATTTGTAAGTAGATATTGCTTATTTACTCTTTAATCGATATAATAGCCTATTCTATTCGTTCTTACTTCCGTTTTTCTTTTAAAATCACTTAAGGGACGTAAACAATCCCATGCTGCCCAGTTCCCATGTTAAAAGCGTCAAACGCACAACTCGTTATTTCAAGAAGTAGATTACATCACAATAATTTTTATGGTTGCTTGTTTATTTCCATTAATACTTATCCTAGCAAAGTCATAACCGTACAGAAATAATAATTAATAAGTTTCGGATAAAGTAGCTGCATCAGGATAGGCTGTATAGCTGTATAGGATAGTGCCTTGACTTGCTTCAAACTAAGTAAACACTACCCCGTTCCACTAGTTAAAACTCTACCTGCTGGGAAGAGCGATCCACACCCCCTAGCTAAAACATCAGTGACTGGACAGCACAGCCGATAGGAACTGAATATACGTCGTCACTACTGTAGGCTGGGGGACACGCAACAACTAGTTAATGTTTGTAAATAAAAGGCACGGACTAAGGATGACTATCCTGATACAGCTATTTTATCCGAATCTTATTAATTAATATAGGTACCTATTCTTTTGAAACATAATTTTTTTAAAATATTTTTAATCTTACAGATATCTTGAAACTGATGTTTCATGCTGAAGCGATTAATTTTACTATCATATAATTGACACAATATGATAAAAAAGTGACGAAAATTACAACTCTCTAGCTTAAGTAGTCACAGAAAATGGACAAATGCGGGAGATATTAATCCCAGAAATCGAATTTTATGAACATAATGCAAAAACTTACAATTTTGTATTGCAACTATTGCAAAAGACATCAGCTACGTAGTCATGATCTTAATATTATAACTAGACTTCGTTGAATTGCCACACGCAGCATGCAATCAGGTTGCCGATGTACGGTAGTATAGAGGAGGTGAGCGACCGCCCGGTCTCGTAGTATAAGCAGTTCATGTTAAAGAGTTGTGACCGGTCCAAATAGATAGAGCAGCTACAGCTAATGTATACCTATGTAAGCACTTGTTTTTGCATTACTGTGGTTGGAATAGTCAAAGCTTAACATTTTTCAGTGCAGACAAGAATTCAATCAAACATACTTCAATGAGAGTGTTGCTGTTCCAAACAATTGCCCCATGGAATACCCTTACCCCCGCAACCAGTACAACTCTCAGAAGCCCTTAATATAATGTATAACGTATCACAAACCGTCATCCAAAATAACAATTCACTAATTTCAGAAAAAGTGAAATGTAAGTTGAGAAACATTATTGCTGAAAATTATGCCTATTAACAACTTCGTATTATAAATGATGTACTATCAGGTCACGACAAGATATCTGAAGTTGGTGTACTAAAAAGTAGTAACTTTCCGTTCTTCAAATATGCACCTATTACATCGTGTGATGTTGAACGTACATTTTCCCAATATAAAAACTGTTTAAGTGACCATCGGAGGTTCACTTTGCAGTCGCTCAAAATGTACGTAACTTTTCACTCAATGCACATATTCAAGGATGATGTGAGTATATTACATTAAATTTTAAGAGTTAATATATCTCACTACAAAATAATTGTGTATTTACATGTTTAGACATTTCCTACTTCAATGATCATTCATTATATTTCTTGACTGCAGGATACAGGTTTTATTGTAACCGCAGTACACTGCTCAATGTTTACATTAGAGGCATACTCCATCCGTTGCACGGCCCCTTCTCATACAGTCTATACCGCGTGCGTAGTAAACCTTACGATTCTCGTGGCAATTCCACTAAGTTTAGTAATTAGAATAATAGTAGGTGCCAAATCTAGGGAATCGTGTAGGACTATTTTCAAAAAAACTACAAACAATGCCCATGGCTTATCAGTATATCTTTTCATTAATAATCTTCCTAGTATGTAATCGTGAAAACTTTGTAACTGATTCAACAGTTCATAGCATAAATACACGTCAAAAAATGACTTTCATACTCCATCTGCAAGTCTATCGTGCTATCAAAAAGGAGTGCGTTATATGGCAGTAAAAATTTTTAATAGCCTCCCTATCGATATAAAAAATGAAACTCAAAACATAAGATTATTTAGGGGCAAATTAAAGAAGTACCTCATTTCTAACGCCTTCTGTTCTGTAGGTGAATTCATGACATTCAACAACACTTCACGAAACTGATAGTAAAACTTTGTGTTGTACTAGTAGACTATATTGTAAATCTCGTCTGTATATATTTCATCTATATTTCTGTATATAGTCTGTATGACTATAAATTAAGACTTTATAATAGTATTAAGTTTTTTGACTTGTTCCATATTCTAGCTGTAAAGTAATGTATGAATACCAGGGAATGTTAATAAATACAGGGACATCATTTTATTTTTACTTCAATTTTTATTGTACCTGCGTTTCTAAATGTACTTGACTCCCACCCCTTTCACTAATGTCCTTGTTAACGTCAGTCACACAAACTTACGGCCGCTGTTGCTAGCAGTGAAATAAACAGTACAGAGTACAGTGTGTTTCAGAAATATGTTGCATTTTCTATAGAAGAAAGAGCTTATATTATTGAAGTTTATTTTCACACAGGTATGGTGTTTAGCATAACTGAATTTATCTGTGTGGACTGAGTACAAGTGAAGATTAGAGTTACCGAAAGTATGGTACCCTATAATATGGTACGGTACTTAACAGCATTATTTAAACAAGAGTTTTGTTTTACTGTTTGTAGGTATGAAGGACGATGAAGGAACTGGAATTACAATGTAACCGAATATGAACAACAGTTTTTCTTTTTTTTCACAATTTCCTGATTATATCATTACGGAATATTTTCGTAGAAATGTCATTAATCTGGTAGATAAATTTAGAGCAACAGAGTGTACAGAAAGGAAGAAAAGTGTAACATGGCCAGCAAAGGTGACAGAAGATGCTAGAGAAAGGATGCAGCGAGGTCCTAATAAGTCGGTCAAGAAGTTAGCTGTAGAAATTGGGGTTTCTTACGGAAGTGCTCACAAAATTCTCAGGAATAAATTAGGTTAGTAATATGCTGAATAAAGCAGACATTACATAATGTATATAACGGCCTGAAGACTTGAGTTTGTGGAAAAAAAATTGTTACTATTCTACTGTTTTTTGATAAAATACTGTAAAGTAATGACCAAACTGAAAATCATAATACTATATTTCCCTGTAACATAAATGGATACACTACTTTTCTCTCCTCCTATAGCTAGTAAAATGATTTGTTTACATATTGCACTAGTAACACCAAACTCCTGTAATGGAAAGGGGATAACAGCGTTTCTGAGTATAGCCAGGTTAATGTTAAAAATGTTAGTAAAAATGAAGTGATGTCCCTGTACAATACAATACAATACCACCACTATTTTAAACTGCTTCAAAAGTTTACTTTCCTTGTTGTCTTGGAATGAGTTCTTTCGACTGTGCCAATTAGATTAAGTTTCCTAGGTTTCCAGGTTATGTGCGAAATCACCACTTTAAAACGTCCATAAGATGAAAGTGCCGTGTGTGGGAAGAGATATAGAGGAGGAAAGGTGAACGATGACTGCAGTCCTGAGTGGACTTCTGTGAGCCTTGTTTACGAGTATCTTAAACGGAAAAAACAACTACCTCAGCAAAGACCTTGTGCCAATTAGTGACACTTGTAGTTTATTACCAATAGTATTATGGGAACGAATTAAGCGCTCCGGATCCACAACAAGTTTAATGAACCCACAATTAAGACCTTGTTAACCCAATACATCGACCCTCTACGAGACTTCTAGTACGGTGACCTCGAGTAAATAATAGATTGCGTTCCAAATAATTAATTCGCGAACACAACAAGGGGAGGAAGGCCAAATGCTGAGACAGCTTACGCTGAATGGGAGTAACAAATGAATGGAACTCCGCACCTGGCAGAGAAACAAAGAAATGTAGGGCGGATCGTCTCACAAAAACAACGACGACCATTCTTTCTTCTTCCGAGTCAAATATTCTTAGCCGCGTCATTCATACTAAAAATTGCGATAGGTCTAGATGGGAAAAGGAAATTGTACCCGAACAATGGAAGGAGTCCATAATCGTACCTATCTTTAAGAAGGCTAACTGTAGTAACTTTCGAGGAATATCATTTTGTTGACGTCGTACAAAATTTTGTCCAATATTCTTTTGAGAAGATTAACTCTATATGTAGATGAAATTATTGGGGATCATCAGTGTGGTTTTAGGCGTAATAGAACAACTATTAACCAGATATTGTGTATTCGACAGATAATGGAGAAAAAATGGGAGTATAAGGGTACAGTGTATCAGTTATTCATAGATTTAAAAAAGGCATATGACTCGATTAAGACAAGTTTTATATGATATTCTTATTGAATTTGGTATTCCCAAGAAACTAGTTCGATTAATTAAAATGTGTCTCAGTAAAACATACAGCAGAATCCGTATAGGTCAGTTTCTGTCAAATGCGTTTCCAATTCACTGTGGGCTAAAGCAAGGAGATGCACTATCACCTTTACTTTTTAACTTTGCCCTAGAGTACGTCTTTAGGAAAGTACAGGATTACAGAGAGGGTTTGGAATTGAACGGGTTACATCAGCTGCTTGTCTATGCGGATGACGTGAATATATTAGGAGAAAATCCACAAACGATTAGGGAAAACACGGGAATTTTACTGGAAGCAAATAAAGAGATAGGTTTGGAAGTAAATCCCGAAAAGACAAAGTATATGATTATGTCTCGTGACGAGAATATTATACGAAATGGAAATATAAAAATTGGAAATTTATCTTTTGAAGAGGTGGAGAAGTACAAATATCTTGGAGCAACAGTAACAAATATAAATAATACTCGGGAGGAAATTAAACACAGAATAAATATGGGAAATGCCTGTTATTATTCGGTTGAGAAGCTTTTATCATCTAGTCTTCTGTCAAAAAATCTGAAAGTTAGAATTTATAAAACAGTTATATTACCGGTTCTTCTTTATGGTTTTGAAACTTGGACTCTCATTTTGAGAGAGGAACATAGGTTAAGGGTGTTTGAGAATAAGGTGCTTATGAAAATATTTGGGGCTAAGAGGGATGAAGTTACAGGAGAATGGAGAAAGTTACACAACACAGAACTACACGCATTGTATTCTTCACCTGACATAATTAGGAACATTAAATCCAGACGTTTTAGATGGGCAGGGCATGTAGCACGTATGGGCGAACCCAGAAATGCATATAGAGTGTTAGTTGGGAGACCGGAGGGAAAAAGACCTTTAGGGAGGCCGAGACGTAGATGGAAAGATAATATTAAAATGGATTTGAGGGAGGTGGGATATGATGATAGAGAATGGATTAATCTTGCTCAGGATAGGGACCAATGGCGGGCTTATGTGAGGGCGGCAATGAACCTCCGGGTTTCTTGAAAGTAAGTAAGTAAGGTCTAGTCATTTTTTTAAATGTGTTTATTTTATGTCGTTTTAATTTAACTAAATATAATGACAGTTTACATAGCGTTACTGTAATAGAATTAATTCAAATATATTTTGTATATGTTGATAGATTTTAAAAAAGTTAATGAAGTACGAGCTGAATAAAATAATAATAATAATAATAATAAATAATAATAATAAATAATAATAATAATTATAATACTAATAATAATAATAATAATAATAATAATTATAATATTATAATTTATTCCTAGAACAAAGATACATATTTTTTTTTAATCACTCTAACCATGAAGAGTACCTATATACAAGTGTTCAGGGGGCATTCCACAGAATTTTAAGGCAAGTATTTTATTAATTAACAGAATAAAAAGTAAGAAGAGAAAAAAACCAGATATTTCAGTAATTAAAACTTTCCATTTTCTCTCTGAACAGTAATTTTTAATTGATATTTTAAAATAAGGAACATAAGCAAATTGAATGTTTGGGAATTTAGCTATTGTGATTATAAGCTGCAATAATTCACCTTTAATTCCACTAGTACTTATCCCTGTTAGGGGCGGAGTGAATCCCTAGTGCGGTCGGAAGGAATATATCGATGGAAGAAATCTGTGACTCCATGGGGAATAGAACCCGTGACCTTCCAACTGCAGCGCAGCGCTTTAATCGCGACGTTACAGAACTAACCAGCATTCTTCTGTCAAGGTTGTATCCATTGACTAATTTCCCTTTCCATTTTTTTTTAGAGATTATAATCTTCCGTTGTAGGGTCAATGGCCCCATTCCCAATTTCCATACTTATCTCACAAAACCAATTATCTCTCTTTCGAGGTTGTTCCACTTAATTGACCTGTTCTAATTTTAAGTATTAGAAATAGTTTTTTCAACCTTGCATAACTCACATGTAACTGACGCCCAGAAGCGAAATCAAGTACGTTTATGCATGCAGTGGGCTGGGTGGAAATAAATGACATTCGATGTTTCTTAATATAATTTTATTAATTACTAGCCGTACCCGTGCGCTCCGCTGCACCCGTTAGAAATAAATATAAAGTAATTACATAATTAAAATAGGACATTTGATCCAGGGAACATTCGTGTTTGATATAAGGATAAATCGTTTATTATGTTACTTAATTTAAATTGTATTTTCATAATTAAAATGCGATCATTTTGATCCAGAGACCACTCATTTGGTCATAAAAATTATTTTAGGAAATACAGGAAACTAATATACAGAATAGCCTATCAAGTTTTATGTGCATAAGAATCTATTTTAATCTTACCTGTCCTCGATTCACTCAGAAGTTACTGTAATAACATTATAGCATTATGTCCATCTAGAGAAACTACACTTTCCAATGGTGAATTAATAATTAATTATACAAATCGGTTAATTTAGCTTCTGATATTACTTCATACAAACACAGAAACATTATCTGTAGGCTATCTTTCATAGCTTTCGATTGTTGCTGTCCAAGGCCACTTATAGACGAAGTCATTTGTTTTTTAATTCATTACACGGCCTTAGATGGCAGTTATTTTAATTTTAAAACTCATTATCTCATTAAATATCAGTCCTATCAAAATTTTTCAAGGAATAAAACATATCGCAAATTATTTTTAAAGAAACTTTTGTTATGTAACATTTTTCACAAAAATCAATAATAAGCGAGATATTTCGATTTATTTAATTCAGGTTACTTATAACCCCCCTTTTAAATAATGTATTTTAAATGCCATATAGCCTAAAATCTAAGTTACAACGAACTTAATTTATATTCCAATTTTCGTCGAAATCCGTTCAGCCATTATCGCGTGAAAAGGTAACAAACAGACAGACAGACAGACAGACAGACATACAAACAAAAATTTAAAAAAGCGATTTTCGGTTTCAGGGTAGTTAATTGTATATGTTAGGACCAATTATTTTTGGAAAATCGAAAATTAGCAGAAAAATTTCGGCTACAGATTTATTATCAGTATAGATCTCTCAGCAAGGTGGGCACCCTAAGAGCATGCAGTACTTCTTATAAATACGTCAACATGTTCTGAGTTTAGCGAACGGTATTCATGCTCCGGCGTTGTCCCTGGACGTGGGTTCAAACCCACTTCAGTATTACAAGGCTATGTTTTTACCCAAAGGCGAATATTAGGTCATCTCGTGGTGAATGTATTGACACTAGATAACCGCACCAGTTGACACATTGACGTTAAAGGAACCATGTAGTAATTACGAGTCAAAAATCCGATTTTTTTGTGTTTAAAATAAAGTACAAACTTTGCTCTTTAAAACAATATAAATATTGTGGGGGTATTTCTGCAGATAAGCCCTTTAAATGGCCTCTTTAAATTTGGCGGTGCATGTAATCCATACTTACTTACTGGCTTTTAAGGAACCAGGAGGTTCATTGCCGCCCTCACATAAGCCCGCCATTGGTCCCTATTCTGAGCAAGATTAATCCATTCTCTATCATCATATCCCACCTCCCTCAAATCCATTTTAATATTATCTTCCCATCTACGTCTCGGCCTCCCTAAAGGTCTTTTTCCCTCCGGCCTCCCAACTAACACACTATATGCATTTCTGAATTCGCTCATACATCCTTCATTTTTTTAATGCAGTTTTCCATGTTTACATTTTTTTTCAAACTTAAGTGCATTTTTCTCTGAAACTACTGAATCAATTTACATGAAATTTTTACAGTGTTTTCTGCAGCCTGTGTTCTACATAGTATACCTAGGGATTTAAGAATATCACACACACAACACAAGAAAAAATATATATGCATTGAAAAATATTGCAAAAAATGTTAAATAAAGTTCAATATTTTTTTCTTTTTCACTAGGAGTGGCCTCTTTAAATTTGGCGGTGCATGTAATCCATACATCCTTCTTTTTTTTTAATGCAGTTTTCCATAAGTTTACATTTTTTTCAAACTTAAGTGGATTTTTCTCTGAACCTACTGAATCAATTTACATGAAATTTTTACAGTGTTTTCTGCAGCCTGTGTTCTACATAGTATACCTAGGGCTTTAAGAATATCACACACACAACACAAGAAAAAAATATATGCATTGAAAAATATTGCAAAAATGTTAAATAAAGTTCAATATTTTTTTTTTTTCGCTAGGAGTGACCTCTTTAAATTTGGCGGTACATGTAACCCACACATCTTTCTTTTTTAAATACAGTTTTCCATAAGTTTATATTTTTTTCAAACTTAAGTGCATTTTTCTCTGAACCTACTGAATCAATTTACATGAAATTTTTACAGTGTTTTCTGCAGCCTGTGTTCTACATAGTAAACCTAGGGCTTTAAGAATATCACACACACAACACAAGAAAAAAATATATATGCATTGAAAAATATTGCAAAAATGTTGAATAAAGTTCAATATTTTTTCTTTTTCGCTAGGAGTGACCTCTTTAAATTTGGCGGTACATGTAACCCACACATCTTTCTTTTTTTAAATACAGTTTTCCATAAGTTTACATTTTTTTCAAACTTAAGTGCATTTTTCTCTGAACCTACTGAATCAATTTACATGAAATTTTTACAGTGTTTTCTGCAGCCTGTGTTCTACATAGTAGACCTACGGGTTTAAGAATATCACACACACAACAAAGAAAAATATATATGCATTGAAAAATATTGCAAAAAATGTTAAATAAAGTTCAATATTTTTTCTGTTTCACTAGGAGTGAAATATTTAACTAAATTTTGCTTTAGAATTTAAAATATACATTACTAGATAATTTAAAAAATACAAGGCATATGAGTGAAGATTGCAGCAAGTAATGTGCACCTGAAGAATGAAGTACATTTAGCAAAGTCGGAAAACAGGTTATCAGTTAGGGCCTTTCTTTTGCATTGGATACGAAACTAATTAGTTGTCTTTTAAACCACCGAATTCAGAATGATTGACTGTATAAGCATGAACATTTTTAATTCACTCTGATTACTAAAAGCGTAGAAATATTGAACTAAACTTTTGTACTGAAATTTTTTAATCACACAGGCATCAATACCCACTTCCCTTAAATAACATTTGTTCCCCGTCCAAACAGTTGCTGAAAGAAGCCAGTTGCGAAGGACGCAATGATTAAGGTACGCAGTTTTCAGATTGCGAGGAAATTACGGTCATGTGTTCGTTTTTCATTTAGGTCAGAGCTTCTATATTTGTACATTGTGAAGGTCTTGACTTGGGCGAAAATCTTAAGGGGAGAAGATGGTATTTTTTGCTAAAAATGAGTAAATTTAAAAAAAATCTTTAAAAAACTCTGTAATGTCTGTGGAATTCTTAGCATAACATTTTGTGGGTATTTCTGCCCTTATCGCATGTTGAATCGCCATTTTTAAACTTCCTGCGTTATGGATTTTAAAATTAATTAGCTAAGCCAACTTTTATTGTTGTTTCCGACATAACAAATGCATAAATTAAATTTTCAAAAAAAAAAAAATCCATTTTAAAATCTAAAATACTCTTTGATATGTGTGGAATGCACTGCACAACACTTTGTGGGTATTTGTGCCCTTATCGGATGTTTAGACGTCATTTTTAAACTTCCTGCTCTATGGATTTTTAAATCACACGCCCACTTTTATCGGTTTCCAGTAACTTCATTTCATTCTGCAAATTAAAGAAAGAATCATCAAAATTATGTACGATTTGTATATTATTAGTTAATGTTGATCCTGTTACATTTCAGTTTTCCAAGAAGCCACACTTAACTACATTTTACTAATTTTAATTTATTGGTCTGACCTAATATTTTGGGTTTTCCCTGGACCAGAATAGCTCACAATAAAATTTAAAATGAAAAATTAAATAAACAAGTTTCAGACAAAAGTGATTAAGACATAAGAAAAAAAAATAGAACCAAGTATAATTTAAATGGAATGTATGCCATAAAGATGACGAAATATCGCTACAGAAAATTTTATTATGGTGGTGACGATGGCTTCTTGAAGATCTCTCGTCAGCTTGTATTTTTCCCTCCACTTTACAAAGGCTTTCGGAATGGTGCCTCTCGCTCCAAAGAAGAGACCGGTAACTGTGATTTTTTCAATGTTGTATGTCGCTGATAGGTTCTGAATCGTGGGCTCGTAGATTTTCTTTTTCTCTTCGTTCTCTTCAGATGGTTCAGTGGCTGAGATTTCAAATCTGATCGTAGGATCAATTATTTCGGCTGTCTGTTTATTCCTATTTATAGCTATGATATCGATCCTACGATTGCTCCCACCATCAGCAATACAATGAACTTCCTCGTGAACGTCTAGATTTTTGGATCGAAGTGCATCTGCGATCATAGAACGTATGATGTTGTGACGTTTTATTCTGAGTACTTCTCTCTATGGACAACTCCCAAGCACATGTGGTAAAGTTTCATACTCACTGCAGTGCCTACAGTACTATTACTATATATTCCAGACTACGTACAATCATTCTAGTTATTTCTTAATAAAAACTCTTTCCCTTTAATTACTATTTCTTATTTATACAGGCTCTAAATATGTTTATACCTTAGTTTTCCCTTTCCATTTTTTCATTGCTATATACAAAAATTTTCCGAGTTCCCTCAATTTTCTTCCGTTTACTGTTCTATATATACACAGAGTGTTAAAAAAAAGTATCCAATATTTTAGGAGGTGATAGTATGCATCAAAACAAGAAAAAAATGTCTAATAAACATGAGCCCTACAACACATACTTTCTGAGATCTGGACACTTGTTCATAGGAGGTGCTCAATGTGACGTCCATTCATGGCAATGCATTCCTCTGCCCCACAATACAGCAGACTACCAGACAATCATACCGTAGTTGATGGAATACTGATACGTCGCAAGGAATACTGAAAACAAAAGTCTGGTTGCGGATATGAGCGGGGTTCAGCAGAGATGGTGTTGTGAATTTTGGTAATCAGCATGTGTGGGCTGATGAAAATATCCATGCAGTTGAAGAAATAAGAAGAATTCTCAATCAACGTATGGGCAGACGTTCTTGTCGACAGATTAAGAGCCATACGTGCTACCACAGAGATTAACTGGGGCTCGTTATCAGGACTTTCTTATTAACGTATTGCCTACCCTGCTGGAGTATGTGCCATGTCAGCAAAGACTACAGATGTGGTCCATGCACTTTGATACACCAGCACATTTTCTCCGCAATGTGCGTGAACACCTGACGCTGAGATTTCAGGACCGCTGGATTGCCCTGTTCCTTCCCCAAACCTAAATCCCCTAGGCTTTTGGTTATCAAGAAAAATCAGGTCAATTTCAAAGACTGCGTGATTTCTTATGCCGAAGGGCAGAGGAATGCATTGCCATGAATGGACGTCACATTGAGCACCTCCTACGAACAAGTGTTCAGATCTCAAAAAGTAGGCCTATGTGTTGTAGGACCCATGTTTATTAGACATTATTTTCTTGTTTTGATGCATGCTATCCCAACCACTTCAATACGTGGATGAATACACTTATCTGGGACAATTAATCTCTTTCAAGGACAGAACAGAAAATGAAATAAATAGAAGGATCTCCCTGTCCTGGAAGGCATTTTGGGTCCTTAAATTCATTCTGCTTGACAAAACCTTAAGCAGAAAAACTAAAATACAGACACTGGAGACCTTGATCCTGTAAAGTAAGCTTTATGGGTAAATTGGTCGCAGACAAATTGGTGCAGGACCAAATATAAACGTGGCATATGAAAATGATGAAGAGGAGTAACTGAAGGAGAAAAGACCCAAAAATTAGCAAAATAGTTTAATCACACATGCAGCCATTACATCAAATGAAATGGTGGTCCATGCAGGCGATACAGATGGGCCGACAAGCTCAAAATGTGGGACCCCGCATACAAGGAGACTTCAGGGCAGACCTCGGGCAAAAAACTGTCTTCCCACAAACAACATGTCCAGATTTTCTTTGAATTATTGTAAGGAAGGAATACTTACTCGAGGGACATTTTCCCAAAGAGAAGTTGATTTCAGTGAGAGGGCAGACAATTGTTAAAGGAATTCAAGTTCCTAAAAATGTTTGTGAACTGAGCATATCACTTTAGGCAAGTTCAGAGCTTTCAGATTTTAAGGAGGCCTTTTCCCTTCATGGGGCACAATAGGCTTCTTTATCTTTATTTGTATAACTTTATGATGATACTAATTAACATCCAACCACTTCTACAATAGTTTGAAACGAGCGCAAGGCAACTAAATTAACATTTCTTGTTCTTTCATTTTCTGAAACAAGATAGTAGAATTTGTATCGCGTCTTCTTTTGATTACATAAAGGACATATATTTTCCTATATCTTCATTTCTTGATTAACCTCCAAATTCCCAATCTCCCATCCTTTCTTCCCTTTGTTAACTTTTGTATATTCTTCTTGTAAAACATGATTTTACATTATATATATATATAATATATATTTATATATATATATATATATAATCTAGTAATGATTTTAAACTATTTAAATTGCTGAACATTTCCTGTCTCACTATCTCATTACTCCTCTTCACTATAATTTTACATATCAAATTTATATTAATTGCACCAATTTGTTGCCATAACCAATTTAGTCCTAAACTGCTTACATTATTTCTGTAGTGCTTGGGAAAAATGGCACAAGTCAAAAATGTTAATTTTACAGGAGAAGGAAAAAAACTGTCTTCACACTGGTTTATGTCGATTTGATTTTCTTCTGTATGAATTATTGTAATGGAAGGAATACTTATGTCTCTTTTCCCAAGCGAGTTGATGTTCCGTCAGTTGTCAATAAATTAATAAAAAATGTTTGTGGAAACTGACATATCACTTTTCCCAAGCATTGCAGATTTTCTAATTTTTTCATCCAATTAAACTTAGTTTTCGTCGTTTGTAGGAATCTTAATAGTACATTGTGCAACGAGCCTATAATGATAGTAATTAAGACGCAAGTATGTTTGTTTATGAAACGAGCGCAAGCGCAAGCGAAATTAAGCTATTCAGAAGTATTCATTTTATTTGTATCTGACAGAAGATCGGAAGTGACCTTGTTCATAGCTCTTAAATTGTGAGATGTGCGCAGACGCAAAAGTATTGATTTTTTCCGAGGAACAATAATGTCATTGACCTTGATGTAATGCAACATGAACTAATTTTGATATAACCTGGAAATTGATTTAGAATTGAAAAACGAGATGATAAATTGAATTTATTTGAATATTATTTACAATTAACGCTAATTATTATAGTAACAGAACATAACCTTCTGCGACAGTATTGGATTTCCAGCCTCCGTACGTTTCCCTCGTTGTCTTTCGATTGCATATCCGAGAATAATCGAAAACCTGAACTTTAATGAATAGGTGTACTTTAATGACATGCATTAAGGGACTGCTAGCACGTGTATAATTACTACATTTCGGCATGGTCGAGCATAAACATCTTTTTAAGATATAATTTTCTTCTTTCTCTACAATATAACAGGACGGAAGATGTACTCTTTCATTGCCCATGTCGGGAATCTAATAACGGACCGCTTGAATGAAGTTCATGTCATAAGCTATCCACAGAGCCAAGACGTTTTTTTTTTTTTTTCGTGTAAGTGATGAGTCATTATTCAAATTATGAAAGTAGTTGGATATAAATTATATTTTAAGAGTCCTATAAATATTTGCCTAAGTGTAGAAGTATTAATCTTTTTACATAAAATCGGATCAAACTATGGCCTCTGGTACTCAAACAACCCACTCGGCTCAACAGGTTCTGATGGGGTTAATGTCCGAAGCGATAAAAGTGAAACCGGGTCACTTGCACAGGTAACGGAACTTGAAGATAAAAGTGTTTATTGTTCATAATTATTGCCCGAGGTTAAGTTCAAAAAAAAAAAAATATCGCAAGCCATCCACCCATTCATTCATTGTGCAAACAGACGCCAAACAATGAAATAAAGGGCATTTTCAGGTATGTACTAGTATTTTACAATCTTTTGGAAAGAAGATTTCTTACGCACTAGACCACAAGTCAAATGTTAGTTTTATCACCTCCTAAATTTTCAATGTGACGAGAAAACTTTGACAGTTTCAAATATTATTACAGACATAAACATTAAAAACTTGTCACGTAAATCATTGTTCATGCCTTCTCACAACATTCTACTGTATTGTCTAAAGCATCTCTTTTCTTCGTATCACGTAAGGTTTTTAAGATACACTATGATTTCACTTTACGATAAGCGCTCCTCCAGCAAATATCTGGCGTGGGTTGGAGGTATAAACCAAAACAAAAGCTAATGCATTTTTTTTTTTTAGTTTATGACTTATTTCCGGTTTCTTATGGTTGTAGGCAAATTATTTAGAACTTCTAATAAATGAACAGATATTGGTCCCTTGTATTAAGTAAATTTATGCTCGACCATGCCGAAATGTACTAATTATACACGTGGTAGCAGTCCTTTAATGCATGTCATTAAAGTACACCTACTCATTAAAGTACAGGTCTTCAGCTTACATGTGTTCAGCCAATGACAAGTCAGCTTTGTACCGTTATAAAACCGCAAGTATCGATTATTCTCGGATATGCAATCGAAAGAGAATTAGCGAAAAGTCACGGAGGCTGGAAATCTAATACTGTCGCAGAAGGTTATGATCTGTTACTATAATAATTAGCGTTAATTGTAAATAATATTCAAATAAATTCAATTTGTCATCTCGTTTTCCAATGTCGAATTCAATAATCAAGGTTATAATATTATAATATTATCAAGTTAAACGGGACTACGTCAAGGTCAATGACATTATTGTTCCTCGGAAAAAATCAATACTTTCGCGTCTGCGCACATCTCACAATTCACGACCTAGAACAAGGTCACTTCCGATCTTGTCAGATACAAATAAAATGTATACATCTGAATACCGGTAATTTCAAGTTATAAATATGGTCGAGCATAAAAAGTCGAATGGAACTCGCCTATAATGGTAATTAAGAAGCTCGTATGAAAATTAGGAAACTCGCTTGCGCTCGTTTCATAAAGATCCATACTCGATTTTTAATTACTATCATTATAGGCTCGTTGCATAATGTACTATTAATAGGGATTCAAAGTGAGGTCTATGCAATGAACAAACAAGTGTGTGGCTTTCAGTATTTAAAGGAAAAGTTTACCAGTTTGAGTGAAGGCAAATTAAAAGAGGGCATTTTCATCGGTCCACAAATATTCACAAAGTAATAGCTGACCCTTTGTTTGAGGAAAAACTTTCCGTTACAGAAAGAATGGCATGGCGCGCTTTCAAAGACGTTTGCTCAAATTTTCTTGGAAATTCTAGGGCCGACAACTACATAGAACTTGTTGTGGAAACATGTTAAGTGCATATAACAAAATGGAGTGTAATATGTTCCTCAAAATATACTTTTTACATTCTTATTTGGATTTCTTTTCTCCTAACTTTGGAGCGGTAAGCGACGAGCATGGGGAAAGATTTCATCAAGAAATATCTGAAATGGAAAGGCATATAAAGGAAGATCATCATCCAGCATGCTTGCAGACTATTGCTGGTTGCTTGTAAAATATAGTCTCGGGTCTAGTTATAAACAGAAATTATCCAGAAAATTATTTTAAATGTAAGTTAAAATTCCGAGATTTCTCTCATTATACGCATGAATTTTTTTATTGCTGTTGTGTTTTAAACTATGTAACATTTTTGTATCCAGTACACATTTTTGAAATATTATGAGGCATTTTGAATCCCTAGTGGGTTCTAATGTTATCAGTAGCAGTGAAAAATTAAAAACAAATAAGTTTTGTCATAAAAAATTCAATTCATTTTCCTCGGAAAATGGTACGTGATGGGGCAATTTGGATTTTAAATTCAGATTTAGGGCACACATATTAGTAATATTCACCTATTTTTATTTCGGAGCAAGACAAAAATTAAAAATTGGTTGTTCAGTGTAATAATAATAATAATAATAATAATAATAATAATAATAATAATAATAGTAAATATTATTTTTTTATTTTTTTTTTATATTTATTTAATGTGCTGTACAACAGCCAGTGACAATTACAGTTCAGCACAAATATAACAAAAACATAAAACAAAAATAATTATTACACATAAATATAATTACAATTAATTACAATAATGAAGATGAATGGATAACTAAGACTACTATGAGACAATGATAATTGAGTATAATGCCTAAAAGAATACATAAATGATAAATCGTTGCCAAAGCAAACAAAGTCTATACATTGAAGGGATCGAATTCGCAGCCATGCATGTTGGCATTTTTAATGCATCTGGAGACTGGTGAAAAGAAATTTCAATTTATAATATAGAAAAGTTTGTGGGCTCTCATATCTTTTGTTGGAATACGTAAGGTAATATTGTCTAAGAAAGAGTCACAGGATATATCACCTTTGAGGACTTTACAAAAGAACAGATAATCTAGCTCATGGCGTCTAGCATATAGATTTTGACAATTAAAATATTCACATTTTCTCTCATAACTATACCCGGAATTAATGGGCAGAAATCTGAATGAACATAAGGATATAAATTTTCTTTGTATATTTTCTAATTTAGCCGAGTCCATAGTTGTAATCGAGTTCCAAACTACAGATGCATATTCGAGTTTCGATCGCACCAATGTATAGTATAGCATTAAAAGAGAATCGGGCGTGGAAAAAGAATAAGTTATTGACCGTATTATTCCTAGCATTCTGATTGCGTGATTGTAAATGTAATCAACGTGACTATGAAAATACAATTTACTGTCAAAGAATATTCCCAAATCTTTTACGCAATCCGTTCTGTTAATTAGTACATTATTTAGATAATAATTAAATTTCAGTGAAGAAGTTTTTCTAGAAAAGGTTATTACATTAGTTTTGGATACGTTATAATAATAATAATAATAATAATAATAATAATAATAATAATAATAATAATAATAAATGATAATAGCATGGCATTCTCTTAAATAATTCCTCGACATATTTATATGATCCGTAAAGCAGAGGATTATAACATGTTGGTTTAAGTCTCTTTCAGTGAACGGAAGACAAGAAGTGAGATGGTAGTTTGTGCAAACATATCCTAGTCCATCGTTACTGAAATCCTACAATTATTTAAATGGTAAAGAACTCATCAAATTTCACATGAATACTTCTTTCAGAAGGAGAACGAAAGCGCTTTGGAAGTGTCTTGATAAAAATTCCTACCTGTCACATGTACAGATATGGAATTAAAATATGGAGCGAGTCTTAATGCAAATCCACCTGTATTTAGGCAACAATTTCGCACGACTGTCCACAAGTAGCATATATGTAGAGGTTCTTGTTTACTGAACATGCGCAGTGTGTTGTAAGCGAAACTTATACAGAGACATCATTTTATTTTTACTAACATTTCTAATATTAACCTGGCTATACCTTTGGATCAACGATTAAGAACCGCAAACACCGTTTGCTACCCCCTTCCACGACTGGGTTAGATGATACTGGCGTAATATACAAACAAATCACTTTACTAGACAGGTATAGGAGGAAGAAAAGTAGTTCACCCATTTACGTAAACTAGGAAATATCGCGATTTTGAGTTTGATAATTTTCATTAGGTTTTTGTTTAATCAAAATACAGTACAGTATTAACAATGAGTGTTTTTACTCACGAACTGAGCTTTCCATGCGGACGTATTCATTATGTAGTGTATATTATACTGTCTACAGCACATTAGCGTACAATATAGAGAATGAAGTTAAATTGAAAAATATAATATGGATATTTAAACACATTTTTGAAAATGGTGGCCGTTCATTTCGATACAGGCTTCAGTTCTAATGTGCATATTATCGCACTATAGACTATTGTACGTAATTCCAATTACCAGGTTCGTACTTCGTATCAGTAACTCAAGTTGAAGTAATTCTGTACCTACTCTATAAAAGAGACCTTACGTACTGTAAATTCAATCTTCACTTCTGCCCGATCAGAAAAGATAAAATTACTCAGACATGCTATCTACTGTCCGTCCAAGTGGTTATGTCGCAGCGTCGTAGAAAGAGAGGAAATCACGTGACAGTTAATTATTTAAAGAGGCCCCTTTATTTAAGTTATTTTAAACAATTGTATGGGTATATTATTACGTAGACGTCCAATTCCTAACAAGAATTAATGTTCTCAGAAAAGAGCTAAGACAGCCCAGCCACTAGCATTTACAGAGAGGCGAATAGAAGCAGATGGGGGAAACCGGGATGCGACGTAGGCAAATGGAAAATGATGCAATATTGGGAGCTCCTTCGTCCCTGGAAAACGCGAACATGTTTTTGGAACGTACTGTTTACTATGGCCGTAAGGCTACTACGACAGTATATGCGGCCTTGGTTCTGTGTGGAGGACGGTTGAACTTCATTAGTAGAAGGTGTGGGAGTGAAGTACATTCAAAAACTCAGGTACAATAAAAACTTGAAGTAAAATAAAATGATGTCCCTGTACAATACACGAGTTCCAAATTTTATTTCCATATCTGTACATACATATGCGATCCGATGCTTAATCGACCTAAAAGTTGATCATTTAATAAGCTGTACCAACCAGCTATTTAGTGTCGATGAAATTGGTGATAGCAAGATGGTATTTGGCGAATTGAGGCCGAGGATTCGCCAAATAATTAACTTACATTCGCTATACATTTGCGAAAACTTCGAAAAAAAAATTCAACCAGGTAATCAGCCCAAGCGGGAATAGAACTCGCGCCTGATTAGCAGGATAACGCGCCTACCGCCTGAATTTCCACCTAAAAGCATTATCGATTCGGGTCTTACTGATCTACTGAAAGCATGGCGGCTTTGTACGAAAGGAATGAATGGAATTCATAGATTTTGGTAATAGTTAAAATATGAACGGAAATTATCATCAGGCTCACGAAAGCCAGGACGATTTATCATATTTGCATACACAGTCGCTCATTTCAGCTTCCAGTCCCCCTCTTTGCATGCGCCATACATTGTACAGTGCTATCCGTCTTCATTTTGAGTTTCGAGCCGGATCAATACAATTTCCAGGGTGCAGTTGTTTCCAAGAGGGTACAAAAACAGTAGAATGTCTAGATTACGTTACATCCAACAGTAAATAAATATTGGAACACACAAACTCTGTTTCCATTGCAAACCTACTAACTGCGTTGGTTTACGTATGCAAAATCAATCCTGAGTGAGCAAAAGTCTAAATATTCCACGAGTCATCAATATTTTCCGTTCCTAACACCCAATTTCCCTCTTCTTACCGCTTAAGCGCAACAAACAGTTAGTTTCATTTTACTGCTTTGGATGCAATCAACATATTATTTTTAGAGACATTCAAACACTAATTTCTTATAAATTGTAAACTTATACCACTGGCAGCTTCAACTTTGATGACAGCAAATGATTTTTTAAACATTTTTAAAAATTTAAACTCATCAGATATGAAGAGTCCACTGCATTCGTGATGGATGTAACATTAAGTCGAAAATGAAAAAACAAGATGATTCAGATGCATAGTTATTACTGCAATATAGTTTTATAAATAATATTGTTAAAATATAAAATTAAAAATAAATCATTACATAGACTCTACCGTTTGTTTTAAGTTCGCATTTATAGACTGGGGGAAGACAGACGTATATCACGGTGTTGGAGTAAGTAAACATGGAGAAAATATTTTAAAGCAACAATGTTGAAGATAGATTTTTTTTGTCTTGCAAATTTGCCGTCATTGAACAGAAACCAAGATGGAATTTCATTGCAAATAATTAGAAATTCCTCTTTCAGAGAGTAGAATCCGCTCTTGCTGCAGGTCTATGTAATAAACGATTGCTTCTCCAAAATAATGTATTCCAAATGACATCCATCATTCTTTCAATGGACTCTTCAAATTATTTTATTACATTTTTTCAAACTTTTCCCAAACAGATATACAATTGCATCAATGTTCTTCTAACGCACATTACCTATTCCATTGCAAACCTACTAACTGCGTTGCGACATACGGATGCAGGAAAGTGATACATCGTATCTGTAAAGTTCGAGATATTCCCGGTTAAAACCGAGTGATCAAATTTTCCCAAAATCCAGACAACAGTTTTTAAATAACGTTTATTATCTAACGAAGCTTCTATTGGATGCAATTTTACTAGCAAAATGAGCAGACAAACACCAGCACAAATTGTAATTTCTAATAATCAAATGTAATATACACAGTAATACTACAGGCAATTTCCGAACTTTGATGAGAGCAAATGATTTTATTACACTCTTTACATTTACCCATCAGATATACAATTGTTATCAATGTTGGTTCGTCTCAAGTACATAGGCCTACTGTTACCCATGAAGCGTGTACTATATCGATGACTAAGAAGTGATACAGGGTATCTGCAAATTTGCAGGTGAATTCAAATAACTGTCTTAAAAATTAAATTTTCCCAAAACAGACATTTTTATACCAGCGCGCATTCCGTAACTAATTCTGGAAACTTTTTGTGTTTGTACTGAATTCTCATAACATCTGTTTTTATTAATAATTAATAATTTAAAATATTACTAATGACTGAAAGCATAACAAACATTGTCTATTCTATTTTTGTAGAAAATACATGACTTTGTATCAAAATGTATGAGAAAAAATATATTTATGATTAACACTCAGAAACACTTTCTTGTTATTTTTTCATTCACTCTATAAACAGTTCTTTGTGGGATAACCTTTATTTTTAATGACAGCATCAATTCTGCGGGGCATTGAGTCCACCAGACGTTGCAGTTCTTCCTAACTTGCTGATGATCCGAAACCAGCTGTGATAAGGGCATCAATGAATTGAGTTTTGCTGCTGGAGTTTTTTTAACAGGCAAACCTTTTCTCCGACCATAAGTTTAAAATTGGAAAAAATCAGGACTATTCCCAACTTGTAACACCTTGATGTTTTTGTTGAATTGCATAACACTCTTGGCAGTATGACATGGAGCACCATCCTGCTGGAATACAAAGTCATCACAATTTGGGAGTAAGTCGGCAATGGATGGTTTCAATTTCACTTCCAGAATACCTTTTTTGTATTTTTCCGCGTTCAAGTTCCCTTGAAAAATCTGAAATCTTCCTACTCACACTTCGACAGCAACAGGATGTTTCATGGTTGCGATGAGGCACTCGGGATTCAAAGCGTCTCCATTTCGTCGACGAACATATTTGATTTCGTCACTTCCAAATATAGAAATCCTTGTTTCATCGCTCCTTATCACTTTCGCATAGTCATCACTGGTCCATGATTAATGACTTTTGCACCAATTTACACGATTTTCTCGTTGTCTTTTGTTGAGAAATGGCATTTTCTGAGTGCTTTTGCTTTCAGTTCATTGTCAAACAACTTCCTTCGAAGAGTTCTCATAGAAATATTACGTCCACTGCTGTGTAGAACTTCCTGTATCTCTTTAGAAGATTTCCTTCGATCTTTAAATGCTAATCGACAAATGTGCCTCACGTCTCATGGACTTACTTTAGGTTTTCTACCAGTCCTAGGTGCTGTTTTACACAATTTTGTGGATTTGAACCTCTGCCATTCTTCTGGACGCCAATCGATAGGCCTACTGCAGCACCATTACCAAGCTTCCTTGCAATCGTGAATGTGTAGCCTTCGTCTCGAAGTGTGACTGCTCTACTTCGATTAGAAGGTGTTCAATCTTGGTCATGGAGCAATTGTGATAAAATTATTATCAATAAAGTTTGTGGTAAAGCAATCGGTGTTAACCAACGAAATCTTGTCAGACTAATTATAGAAACACACTAATAATGTTCATATTTTACACTAACAGTGCTCAACAATGCTCCTAATGATCAAAAATGATCTTGGTAGGAGCAGTGGACTAATTTTTGGTACAGTAAATAATGGGAAATTATAATGAAATCTGCAATTAATATTTAGATCTTAAAAGACAAAAATCGTTTCCCACATAATGACTATTTATTGTTAAAATATTAAGAATTTAATATAATACCTAATTATAACTCCATAATTGACGAATCAGTCATGAGTAATATTTTAAATCGTATAAATCTGTGAATAAATACAGATATTATAATAATTCAATACAAAAACAAAATCGTGGTCGGAATTATGAGCCACCAGTGTATGTTTCTGTTTTGTAAGATCTTCTATTCAGAGGAATCGTATTTTACTCAGCTGTCCAATTTTGGAGAATAATAATAATAATAATAATAATAATAATAATAATAATCGTAAGAGCCGCAATAATAATAATAATCGTAATAATAATAATAATAATAATAATAATCCGTGGCGCCAGCAACGTGGTCGGACAGAGCTAGCAATCGTGGTTGGCCTCAGAGCCGCATCGTGAAGCAGAGGTGGACGATAATCGTAATAATAATAATAATAATCGTGGTAATAATAATAATGGCTTTATTTAATCGTGGTCAGAGTTAAGGCCAATCGTGGTTACTTCATAAAATAAAAATAAACATAGTGAAATACATATCAATCGTTGTTAGAATCAAATATGAATCACATAAAAACGAGAAGCCGATAATCAATAAAAAAGCCGCAATCGTAAAAATAAAAATAAAATCGTGGTCGGATTAGTAGCCGCATATCGTGGTATTAAGTAGATTTACATAATTAAACCAGAAACCGACAATTGAATAAAATGTACACAAAATAGATTAGTAATAAAAAAACAATCGTGGTGGAATACATATTGCCGTTAATCGTGATAAATAAAGCCGAATTAGATAATAAAAATAAGAAACAAAAAAATAAATAAATAAGAGTGGAACACATTTGCAACACGTCAGGTCTGGCAACTCGTCATAAGATATTTTTCTAATTTACATTTAAAGGAAATTAAAGTTCGACAGACTTTGACTTAAGGCGTCAGAGCCGCAATTCCAGTGACGAGAAGTAGCCGCAATATCATCCAACCAGAACGGAATCGTGTGGTTAGCCGCAATCGATGAGCCCCAGAGCCGTTATCGCTGGTTTGCGTAACCGGAATTTCGCTAGTCAGAGCTCCCAATCGTGGTCATCACGATGCTGGGTGGGCACCGGTCCCATAATCTGGCCGAAATTTCATGAGGAAATTTCTTCCCCCATGAGGACACGAACCAGTGCAATCGTGGTCGGAGTAAGAGCCGCAATCACAGTGAAAGTAGAAATTGTAGTCATTATAGTTTAAGTAGTAGTCTCGGTCGAATTAAGAACAGCTAGCATATTGTGTACTGAATCCGAAATTATGATTTTATTAATGACTAGCCGTACCCGTGCGCTCCGCTGCACCCGTTAGAAATAAATATAAAGTAATTACATAATTAAAATAGGACATTCGTGTTTGATAGAAGGATAAATCGTTTAATATGTTACTTAATTTAAATTGCATCCAAATAATTAAAATGCGATCTTTTGGTCCAGAGACACTCATTTCGTGCAATGACAATTCCTTTAACATGTTTCTTAATTGTTATTACATCCAATCATAGTTTAATGAACATTGACATCATTTAGATTTAATGTGTATACTTTATTTTACTTGTTATAGGTTTCCATTGAATTATGGTAATAACTTAATTTTAACCCTTGTTTTCTACGTATTCAGTAAATGGCGCTTGGCCCACTACGGTTCTGAACCCTTCAAATAACTTAAATTATATTATATAATATTACATATTATATTATATTATATTATATTATATTATATTATATTATATTATATTATATTATATTATATTATATTATATTATATTATATTATATTATATTATATTACTTTATATTGTATTATATCATAAGTTACTGTAATAACATTATAACATTATGTCCATCTAGAGAAACTACACTTTCCAATGGTGAAATAATAATTAATTATACAAATCATGTTAATTTAGCTTCGGTATTACTTCATTTCAAACACAGAAACATTCTCTGTAGGCTATATTTCATAGCTTTCGATTGTTGCTGTCCAAGGCCCCTTATAGACGAAGTTATTTGTTCTTAATTCATTGCACCGTCTTAGATGGCGTTATTTTAATTTTAAAACTCATTTATCTCATTAAATATCAGTCCTATCAAAATTTTTCAAGGGATAAAACTTATCGCAAATTATTTTAAAAAAAACTTTTGTTGTGTAACATTTTTACAAAAATCAATAATAAGGAGATATTTCGATTTATTTAATTCAGGCCCCCTTATAACCCCCTTTTAAATAAAGTATTTTGAATGCCATATAGCCTATAATCTAAGTTACAACGAACTTAATTTATATTCCAATTTTCATATAAATCGGTTCAGCCATTATCGCGTGAAAAGGTAACAAACATACAGACAGACATACAAACAAAAATTTCAAAAAAGCGATTTTCGGTTTCAGGGCGGTTAATTATATATGTTAGGACCAATTATTTTTGGAAAATCGAAAATTACCAGAAAAATTTCGGCTACAGATTTGTTATTAGTATAGATAGCGTAATAAATGGAGAAATGACTGTAAGAAAATGCAAGTGTCGATAACTCCGGTCATCGGCATAGAAAGCCAACGACCTTCCATTCCGGCTGAAAGTGTGCCCTTATAGTCTGAAACAAGGAAAGCATTTTTATTTGTAGAACAGACACCGTAACACATTGGGCGCCGTTAGATTTAAGTTTTACTTTCTTGCGAAATACCTGGAGCGGAATGTAAACTCCTTTAGCTTACTTCGAATAAGTAGGTTACTGAGTCCAAGGCCTGAAATTAAATTTCTCGTATAAGTAAGAATAAGTGCGTTTATCTCGGAATTTCAAAGTCCATTACACAATAAACAAATCGTAAATCGTTGGGATCTTCTGCTGGTTAAAGTTAACTCTATTACGTCAGGTAGCACAATGTCTTTCATTTACTGCCAGCACTTCTAAACATAGCGGCATCACAATCCAAGACTTGCGTAACACTACTACGCATCTCACGAGCAGATGTGCCACGTGCTGTTTAACGAAGCCTCATCACTCCTTCAAGGCATTTGGCATCAATGAAATTGCTGATTACATAATTATACGCACTGCAATTTGATGATTCAGTTAAGATACACATAGATGCACTTAACAAAACTGCATCTAGGCTTTCCACACTAGAGTATCTCTATCAAGTCTGTATTTATTTTAAATCTTATATTAAAAGCTTCTCATTTTTATTGTGGGCATCTCGTTAGACCAGCCGTGGCGAAAATGTGACTGTGCGCCGAGCCACTGTGTAACCTGCAACGTGCATAGCATCTATAGAAGGAGGTGGACACCCGAAGGGGAAGTGAAGCAACTAAGGATTTTCATTTTCCTTACGTCAAGCACTCAAATATAATTTTATACAGTGTAAGGTTACAAACTAATGTTTAGTACGTGTAACGAAGAAAGAAATGAATAAGAAAACATAGGACATATTATCACAATCTAAAATTAACTGTCTTCAGAATGTCTCTGCGATCGAGTTTCAAAATCAGGAATTATGTCACTGCCAGTCGTAGTTGGTCACGAATGTATTTGTCTGTCAGTCGTGATCTAAATTTGATTTTTACTATTTTCTTTGTTGAAAATAATGTTTCACAAACGTAAGTTGTAGCGAACATGGCTTCAACAGAGCAAGCGAAAGAACGAAGCTTCGGATATTTATTTTTTGGCATAGATTTGTAAGTTTTGAAAGTTCAACATTTGTCAAGTCCTTACATTTAGTTTTCATTTAACATCACATTGTAAATCTGTGAGTTTAAATTGAAGATCTAACCGCATAATAATAATAATAATAATAATAATAATAATAATTTATTTTAGCTGGCAGAGTTAAGGCCGTAAGGCCTTCTCTTCCACTCAACCAGCAAAAAGTGTATACACATATGCATAAACTTACAAAGAAGTCAACAATTTGATTTAGATGAGAGTTACATATATACAAGAGTTATTTACGAATTAAACAACAAAATACTATGAACCATTAATTAAACACTGAAATAAACTGTGTAGCAGAATTAAAGTAAAATACATAGAATGTTAATATATTTCAAATAATATTAGATAATAGAAAGAGATTATTATGAGACAATTTTGAAAATACAGCACAATCAGGATGATGTCTAAAGAAAAAAGTAACAGTGTAGTCAGTGATAGTTTAGATCAGTATGATTGGAGTGAAATGCTAATAAGGTTATCTTTTAAGCTGTTCTTAAAGGTGTTTATTGTCTTGCAGCCCCTAATACTTTGTGACAAGGAATTCCATTGACGCGAGGTGGATATTGTAAAAGATGATGAATAACAAGATGTTCTATGAAGAGGTATACTTAGCGTGCCACAGATAAGTGATCTGGTATTTACGTCGTGGTTAGAGTATAGATAAGAGAAACGAGACGAAAGGTAATTTGGTGCTGAGGTGTGCAGAATTCGAAAGAGTAAAGACAAAGAGTGTAAAGTTCTGCGTTCTCTAAGTCGGAGCCACGAGAGACTTGCGAAGGACGGTGATATGTGATCATATCGTCGGATGTTGCACACGTATCTGACGCACATATTCTGAGCTCGCTGTAACTTAACTGACAGTTCAGAACTTACATCACTTAACAAAACGTCACAATAATCGAAGTGCGGCATTACTAGGGTTTGTACTAGGGTAAGTTTTAGTTGCTGGGGCAAGAAGTTTCTCAAGCGACTCAAACAATGAATGGAGGAACAGATTTTTTTTTATCGTTTCTTTAACTTGAAAATTCCAACTTAGATTATTATCAAAAAAGAAGTCAAGATTTTTTACGACAGATGGATAAGGGATTAGCGTGTTGTTAAGGGTAACAACTGAAAGATTACTGTTACTAAGGGAGTTAACTAAACGCTTATGTCCAATAATTATGGCTTGAGTCTTACTTGGATTAAGTGCGAGTCCGAAATTGGCCGCCCAAGTGGAGACAGTGGCTAGGTCACAATTTAACTTGTCAATCGATTCATTGATCGTACTGGGTCTGGAATATATGTAAAGTTGTAGGTCGTCGGCATAGAGGTGATATCGGCAATACTGTAAGTTCTTTGATACATCATTAATGTAGATAGAGAGAAGTAGTGGTCCTAATACGGAGCCCTGCGGCACTCCCGCCTTTGGGAGAATTGATTATCAAGTGAAACACACTGTTGGCGGTCCTGTAGGTAGGAGTCCATCCAGCTCAAGGTATTGTCTGACAGGTGCAAAGCCTTCATCTTTGCAAGAAGCAAGTCGATATCAACAGAACCAAAGGCATTGCTGAAATCGAGAAGAGTCAGTGCCGTTACTTCACCCCCTATCCATAGCTTCACGGATGTCCTCAGTCACTTTAAGTAGGGCTGTAGTAGTGCTGTGTCCATGCCTAAAACCCGATTGATAGTCATCAAGGAGTTTGTGTTCGTCGAGATAATTCGTAAGTTGTCCGTGTACAATATGTTCTAATGCTTTTGTACATCTGCTGAAAAAGGATCGACGTACAGAGATAATAATAATAATAATAATAATAATAATAATAATAATAATAATAACTTAATCTTTTAATGTTTCATGAGTAATATACAGTATAATGCCGTTTTATGTTATACAACAGTTTTCCTCGTAATACTTGTGAACAAATCATACATTTAATATTCTCATCATATTGGCAGCAAGAAAAATGCGTCCTCCCACCGTACTTGAAACTTTCGTTTTTTATAGAGGTACATGGTTTCGAGAGAGATATTGCGACGATACGCCACTCGCAGGTCAGAGACAAATGCAAATAGAACGGAGTTTGACTCCAGTGAGTGAGAGGGTGGGGTTTGGGGGAGGTAGGAAGCAAGAGAGAAATGCTCAGCTATCATTGCGAGCCACAATGTGCTCGCGAGTCACATTTTCGCCACGGCTGCGTTAGACGAACGTCTAGGTCAGGGACGGGAAGCAGCCACTCTCAGAGTTTAGCTTCTCCCGCTACAGTTGCTGTTGTACGTGGATACTCATGCTAACTGCTCTGTTTACAATAAGAGTTCCCCACCCCTGGTCTAGAGCAACGGCTTTCCACGCTGGTAACCCGGGTTCGAGTCTTGCTCGGTCTGAGTGAAGTTCGTGGACAAATACGGCGCTTTATGGTAGAGCTTCGAGGGGTATTCTCTTTTTCCCTAGCAGTATTCCACCATTGCTCTATCAGTCATCATCAGACGGTGCTATGTAGTTCGCCTCCCATGTTGCGTCCAGGACAGCACTAAAGTGGCGGAAGAAAGAACTACAGATTCGGCGCGTCACTCCTAGATGGGGTTCTCCTAGATGAGGGCTCATGGGTGAATGACGCAGAGTCAAGTACCTGCCATTGAAAAAAAAATCATTTTCATTTTATATGCTGTCTCTGTCTGTGCACTTCTCTTTGTACAGATATCTTTCCTTATTGCTCGGAAATTACTCTTATCCAGCATTCACAAGTCAATTTATTCACGAAACTATCATTTTTACCGCAAAATTAACAAAAGTGGGCCTCATAACTGTTATCTTTCTTTCTAACTTCAATATACGTAATCTGCACTCAAAAACGTTTATGTCAAATAAAGTAATATTCCACATCATGTCCCAAAATGATTGCTCCTATTTTAAATATCGTTTTGTACGATCATGTTTTCTGTTGTATTTACAGCTATTGATAGGCCTTGACAGTTAGAATTCCCATACAGAAACTTGTTGCTAGGGTTACCATTCTTCGTAACACAAAACTATATTAAAACAGATTCATTACAGTGGACTTATTGTTACTTAGTTACCATTACAGTACAGTTATGCGAAGGCTTTGGAATAATATTGCTCTAAATTTTCAATTCAAAATATGAGTGGCGCGTATTGTGACACTGGTAACGGACGACTGTTGGGCCACCAATTCCTTACACCACCAAGACAGTATACAGCCTATTGTGCTACGGTGTCTGTTTTCGAATTTCATTGGTAATTCCCTCTAGACGCTCTTGAAATGATTTCTTCAAATTTTTTATAGTCATGATGTAAATCATGATATAAAGTGTCACAAATTTGAACTTCAACGTCTTGAACTAGTTTGTCGATTAGACAGGTGCGACATCAAGTACTCCCCACCAATACAAGTGTTCCGAAATAAATGCTGTTATCAAGGTTTTATGAGATATGCGAATTACATTCACAAAAGTTGTAATCTGAACGCATGATAAAATGGTCTGTCATTGGTTTGCTGTTTGGCAGCAGAGGTTCTATTTCCAAATTCACATGGAATTACCTTAAGAAACTTCACATTCCTTTTGATTATGTAATGTCTGTCCTTATAAATATTATCAAGGATTCTCTTCAAATATTACATCATCATCTCTATTTCAATTAATCCACTTATATTTGCCTTCAACAATTAACTTTCTTTTTTCTTTAATGTATCACATCACATTATATTGCACATGTTTATTGTATTCAGGACCCTTGTGGTCACTCAAATTCTTTGAGCTGGTGTCTATAATTTAGAATTTATATATCCACTGAATTTTTTATCTATAGTTTTTACATATTTTGTTATAAATATTTAATTTAACAGTTGATAGAAATTAATTAGGATAATAATTTACAATAAATTCACGATAAATGTGTAGTATAAAATTCATAAGCTGCTTGTAACAACATTGTTTTAGGGAAAACTGTGTAACGTCTTCAGAAATTTCAACCCACAGAAATTTTAATTATAGTTGTTTGCTTAGGTTATAATATAGTATATATTTCATGCAACTTATTAATTGAAATATAAGATTGTATTTTAGCATTTAATTTCATCTCATCTCATTTCATTTCATTCATTCATGTGCATAAATTATAAAACGTTGTATAGATTTGCTGAATTTATAGATTTTAAAATTTTATTAATTTCATATTTGAAACATAAGATTAATTCAATAGGCAATTTAATTTATCAATATCATATAAATATTATAATAATGTATTTATAAACCTAACATACCTGTCTTAGGTAAAATAGGGTTCTCTGTAAAATTGGAGTATAATAAATGACGTGTCAAATAGACTGTCTTTCCAAAACAAATGGATGGATCCAGACTCTTTTTCTATTTTTAAGTTTATTCTTTTTCCGTAAGAGCAAAATTGCCAAAAGTATATCTCCCTCTATGTCCATGTTCACTGGAATACTGAACAATTCTCTACAAAAATTTAGTGTATTAATTGCAGCGTCACTAACGTACGTTCGTAGCGTCACTAATGAGCCACTAGTGGCGCTGCTAACGCTGGTGAAGGAGCCCTTAGACTTAGCAAAATCTTATAGAAGTTTCAGAGAAATTATACAAATTTAAACTCCTAACATGATTTTTCTTTTTAATTCCGCTACATTTCCAGAAGCTTTTTATAATCGCCGCTACGTCTCTCGAAGCCTCAAATCACGCTACAGTTGAACACACTGCTATTTTATTTCGGGCGTTTCAGCTCCCCTTAGGCACTAAGTCCACACGGCATCGATTTCGTATCTAAATTACGGATTATAACATTCGACTATTATCTGTTACTATGTGAACAACGTACATCTGTTGATCATACAAAACTATATTATGATACATAGAAATAACTGGTTTTGCACACGATCATATTGTTTCTTGCATGTGCCAGGGACGTTAAAAGCGTAACAGATCTACCAATGGCGATATTTACGAACTCCTTTGTGCCGTCACATGTATTCATTCATTTTTCGCAATAAAAGAACATGGTGAAACCACGTGACCAATTGTTTCTAGGTGTTGTTGACACAGGCGGCATCTGTCTTCCTGAATAACTCCGACAAGGAAGGGAACATTCACATCTTCAGGTCATAACCGCCTCTAAACAATTTTACACCGATAAATGCTGTGAAAAGTAAGCGACTTATACAAACTTAGCTACTAATGCAAACTCTAAGACGGGAAAGGTCGCCTGGGTAGATCAGTTGATAGAGAGCTCGTTGGCTTAGGACTCCACACCCGAGTTGTATTTGTAGTAAACAAAGCCAAGGTTATGAAATTTTTCATCGGAATTTTTCCTTCGTCATTCCACCAACACATTCCACAATTCCCCTTTCATTATCTTGTCCGTTTTCGAAAACAGTGCACCACTTGCATTTATGCTGCGACGAATTGGCCTTCCCCGTAGTGGATGTTCCTCGCGGTTTGTTCAAACGTTGATAGATGGCAGTGGTGCTGGATTCTAGGCGATTCATATCTCATCCCTGACGAAGACATATCTCGTGCAATAATGTGAGGTACAACAATCAGGTATGGAAATCGGACTTGGCTGGAGAGCAATACATGATGCGGTGGCTTAGTCTAACAGCACAATTCCATAACGAATGCACTAAAGGACTATTTGGACAGAAGTGCTTAAAGATGATCCTTGTTCAGTCAGTCAGTCATATAAAATTTGCTTATTTCTTTATTCCCATATTTCATTCTTTATTTCTTTATTTTTTTTTCTGTATTTATTTTTCTTTCTTTGTTTCATTCTTCATTTTCTATATCTTTCTCTACTTCTTCATTTGTTTATTTATTTATTTACTTCGTTATTTACTTAACTATTTATTTATTTCTTTATTTATTTTTTTTCTTTTTCTTTTTTATTTCTTTACTTGTTTCTTTGTTTATTCTTTATTTACTTATTTCCCTATTTTTATTTTCTTCCTTTGTTTTTTATTTTTTATTTCTTACTTCATTATTTGTTTACTTCTTTATTTACTGGTTTCTTTATTTTTATTTTATTTTTCTTTCTTTTTTCTTTTTTATTTCTTTACTTGTTTATTTGTTTACTTCTTTATTTACTTATTTCTTTATTTTTATTAATTTTTAATCTTTCCTTTCTTTTTCTTTTTTATTTGTTTACTTTTTATTTACTTATTTCCTTATTTTTATTTTTATTTTTTTTACTTTTTCTTTTTTTTATTTTTTATTTCTTTATTTGTTTATTTGTTTACTTCTTTCCTTATTTTTATTTTATTTTTTCTTTCTTTTTTTCTTTTTTTCTTTACTTCTTTATTTGTTTACTTCTTTATTTATTTATTTTTTATTTTTATTTATTTCTTTGTTTTTTTATTTAATCGTTATACTCAAATTTTACGCTGACTATGGACTGGAAGTTCCGGGGTTCGATCCCAAGTGGTGACGGGACTTTTCTCGTCAAACTTGCAGAACGGCCACGAGGTTCTCTCAGCCTCCTTTAACACTGAGTACCGGGTCTTTCCCGGGCGTAAAAGGCGGTCGGAGCGTGGTGCCGACCACACCACCTCATTCTAGTGCCGAGGTTATGGAAAGCATGGGGCTCTACCTCCATGCCCCCCAAGTGCCTTCATGGCGTGTGACGGGGATATCTTTTTCTTTTACCTTACTCAAATTTTACACAGAACCCTATTATTTTTACTTGAGATAGGCATGTTAGGGTTATAACTACATTATTATAATATTTATACGTATAACATTGATTACTGAAATCTTACATTGAAAGCATAAGTATAATATGATATAATTTTAATTCCATGGATAAATGAGGTGAAATAAAATGAGATAAAAAATAAATTAGATCTTATCTTTAAATTAAGAAATTGGTAAAATTTTACAAATCTATTAATTCAGAACATTATACAATTTTTATAATTTATATTCATGAATGAACGAAATTAAATTAAAAAATTAAATGCAATCTTATGTTTAAATTAACAGCTTTTATAAAATATATACACTAACTTAAACATCTAATCCAGAACTTAGTGTCAAATCCCGCACAATAATAACTTAGAAGTATTTTCTGCATTGTACAAACTCTTCTCAAATTGCTCAATTTTTCAAGCTGAACTCCGGTCCACGGTAATCTGTGGTACAATGGGGCAGAAAAAAACAAAAATAATGCACAGATATTCAGTGACTTGCAGGCCACCCTGAACGCAAATAAATGACAAATACAATTTAAACCCAATTTCTGTCTCCATAAGATTGGGAAAAAGAAACTAAATAATAAAAAAAAATAAACAAATAAGCAATTATGTAATAAAATGGCATGGGAAACTGGGGCGATAGTTAAACAGCTTTTTCAGTTTTCTTTGGCGATAACAAAATCTCACAATGTCTGGTCTTGAACCTAGATCCATCTGGTGAGCAGCCGTCAGCTGAGATGTCATTCCGCTTAGCCTATAAATTTATTAATGTGCATATTAATCCCATTTCAGTTTACGTCAAGGATGCCCTTTATCACCTACCCTGTTCAACATGTACTTGGAGGATTTAGTAAAGAACTGTTTTCAGAACATGGGAGGGGTGATAGTAGGAGGAAGAAGAATAAAGTGCATAAGATTTGCTGTTGATATGGCGTTGTTAGCAGAAGATGAATTGATACTAAAGGATATACTACTGGAAAAAAATGACAGCTGTTATCAGTATGGGATGAAGATAAATGCAAATGAGACGAAGAGCAAAGTCATAGGAAAAAAATACAGAAGATAAATTTTAGAATTCTAAATGAGGCAATAGATGAGCACAGCAAGTGGACAGCTTCAAATACTTGGATTGTACTATAAGCAGTAACATGAGCTGCTGCCAGGAAGTCAAAAGAAGGATAGCAATGGCCAAGGAAACTTTTAATAGAAAAAAGAGCATCATCTGCGGACCTCTGGAAAAAAGAATTAAGGAAGAGACTAGTGAAGTGCTTTGTTTGGAGTGTTGCATTGTATGGGGGCAGAAACCTGGACATTACGACGAAGTGAAGAGAAGCGAATAGAAGCATTTGAAATGTTTATATGGAGAAGAATGGAACGTCTGAAGTGGACAGACAAAATAAGAAATGAAGTTGTGTTGGAAAGAGTGGGTGAAGAAAGAATGATGCTGAAACTGATCAGGAAGAGGAAAAGGAACTGGTTGAGTTACTGGCTGAGAAGAAATTGCCTACTGAAGGATGCACTGGAAGGAATGGTGAACGGGAGAAGAGTTCGGGGTAGAAGAAGATATCAGATGACAGACGACATTAACATATATGGATCATATGAGGAAACAAAGAGGAAGGCAGAAAATAGGAAATACTGCAGAACGCTGGGTTTGCAATGAAAGACCTGCCCTTGGGCAGAACACTAAATGAATGAATGGGTGTACACAAGGACGTGCGTGTGATTTATGCAGGTTTCATGATGACTATCATCTTGGGCACAACACAGTGGATGTGTGACTGTGTCCATCTTTTTCAATTTATGAACAACAGTGAAGACAGAGGAATGAAGTGCTCCAAGAATACCTGCCGATCATAGTTTTGTTCTTGGGTTTGAACTCGAATTTCTGATACTGAACCCACCCCTCCAAGGTTCGGTTGAATGCGAATCTCTTAAAAATCAGTTTTCAGAGAGGAGGGACTATTCCTCAGAGAACGGAGTGTTGATTGCTGTAGGTAAATAATGTATTTATAACACTGAATAACTTTATTAACATACCCAATGTTGCTTTTTCAGTTTGTACCTATTTGTAGCTTAAACTGTCAACAGGCGTTACGAAGTGCAGTAAAATATGAGTTTCGCCTCTAACATTTACGGATCGCAAACCGTGTGCAGGCATAGATGAAAATTAAACGTTTGCTTCCACTGTTGACACATTAATGTGGATACGAATTTAATATATTCATTTACTGTACAATATGTGGCAGCTTCATGTTACACCTGTCCACAGTTTGTATCCCGCGTGCACTTATTTGCACTCCACAAAATGAACCAAAGTAATTATCATTAATTCTGGTGAAGATTCCTTTAATAAAAGGCAACAAAAAAGTCAAACACTATTTTGCTATGTTGTGAAAAGTTTTTCACTTGTTGCACTTCAAAATACATGAATTACGAGATCGTGCAACGCTGTGCAATCAGCAGGGAATGCGCATAAAGTTGTGATGCTCTGAACAACCCCTTCATCTGATTGTTATGAACAGGGAAGTGGAAGGTCATTGCCTTACTTACTTACAAAGTGGCTTTTAAGGAACCCGAAGGTTCATTGCCGCCCTCACATAAGCCCGCCATTGGTCCCTATCCTGAGCAAGATTAATCCAGTCTCTACCATCATATCCCACCTCCCTCAAATCCATTTTAATATTATCCTCCCATCTACGTCTCGGCCTCCCCAAAGGTCTTTTTCCCTCCGGTCTCCCAACTAACACTCTATATGCATTCCTGGATTCGCCCATACGTGCTGCATGCCCTGACCATCGCAAACGTCTGGATTTAATGTTCCTAATTATATCAGGTAAAGAATACAATGCGTGCAGTTCTGTGTTGTGTAACTTTCTCCATTCTCCTGTAACTTCATCCCTCTTAGCCCCAAATATTTTCCTAAGCACCTTATTCTCAAACACCCTTAACCTATGTTCCTCTCTCAGAGTGAGAGTCCAAGTTTCACAACCATACAGAACAACCGGTAATATAACTGTTTTATAAATTCTAACTTTCAGATTTTCTGACAGCAGACTGGATGATAAAAGCTTTTCAACCGAATAATAACAGGCATTTCCCATATTTATTCTGCGTTTAATTTCCTCCCGAGTGTCATTTATATTTGTTACTGTTGGGAAGGTCATTGCCACATGCATTATTTTTTAAACTCGTAAGAAAAAATACAGATGATATTATATCATTTAATTTTTGTTTAAACTGTGTTAGAGAATGAACACTGTTCATTTCACGTTAAATAATATCTTGGAAAATTTAAAAGAAACGCTACAATCTAATTTTAATTAAATGTTCAGAGAATACAGACAATACGATACCCTTATTTCAAAATACAGTAAAACCTGTATTAAACGACCAATGCAGATTCCAAGAAAAAGTGGTCTTTCAGAGGGGTGGTCTCTCAATAGGGGGAGTTATTTTACACAAATAATAGGTTAAAACGTTTCTATGTTAATCAAATAAAAACGTCGAAAATATTGCTAAAAATAAAAGCTTGAAATCAGAATTTTATTTCTTATTTTACGTTATTTTTCCTTTTTTGTCCTTTGATTCCCTTCACAAAATAATAAATTGAACTCTGATTAACTTTTTTATATTTTCTTTTTACAATCTCATTTTCAAAACTATTCTTTAACATGTTAAGAAATAAATTTATATGTTTTCGATTCATACAGTCTTTCAGTGGTGCCGATTGTTGAATTAACTCGATATTACATAAGGTTTGATCTAGTCACATTTTTTCGGATTGAAATTCTCTCTTGACTTCCTACTCGTTATCGGTGGTTGATCATCGGATAGAGGGAGAAAACATAAATTACTGCACTGTAATTAACAAGTAACGATTTCATTTTTAATGTACAAAACGAAAAAGTAAAACCGTCATATGGCATGAGAAATCTTACCTTTCAAGAAACTGTTAAACAGCGGTGCAAATAACCCTATCCCATATCTCGGAGGCCGTTTGCAAGTTGTCATTGTAGCTTTTTTCGCAGCAATCCCCAACATTCCTTACGGGATTAAGGGCAGAGATGGGCATTCAACGTGAATACGGTATCACTTAACAACGTTGCCAAACATCATTTTTAACTTCTAATACTGTACGAATTTCTTGCAAGTTATTTAGGCTGCAGTAATGTAATTAAATACTAAACTGCAAATTTTTAAAATACAATATGGTCTTTTAAAAGGGGTAAAACTAAGGAAATGGCTATTCAATCACTGGTCGGTGGTCGGGGAGAGAGGTGGTTTCTTAAAAGGGGTGTGATTTACATTGGTTTTATGGATTTTAATTCAGTTCTTTAAAAATTAGGTCTTTAGGAGGAGTGGCCTCTCAATAGGGGTGGTCTTTCAGGCAGGTTTTACTGTAATTGAAAATATTAAGAAATATTTCTACTCTTCGAATTCAACTGAATATTCTAGAGAACGTAAACAATAATAGTCACGTTATAAAAACAAAATTTTAAAACATTTAAAACTCTAAATAAAAAAAAATAAAATGATAGGCTTATTTTACGTTAAACGAACTAAATTAAAAATATTATTTTTAAACTCTTCGATTTAATTTTAATTAAATATCAGTGAATATAAACAAAACGAAATACTTATTTTATGTTATACAGATCTAATTAATGATTTTAAAAAAATCTCTACTTGTACTACAAGCATTTTCTTCAACCAATTAGAAATTGTTCCCTACTTTAATTTTTGAAGTAGTAACCTGTAAACGTACGCACAAGAAATCAAATTTCCCTTAAAAGCAATGTGTTATGTTTACATTTCTCGTTGTCTGATCCATCTCACGTATTACTCGAGGTGCATCTCTCCAGAAGGCAATAACCTTTTGGCAATATAGAACTGAAGCGTGTATGTACGGGAACACAGCTGAGTAGCTGAGGTACCTGCAGCAATAGGGTTATAGATACAGTATAGCCCTCTTGATCTGAAGTACAGTGTGATGACGTACACTGACTATTTAATTAGCGGCGCAAAATGAAAATCATGCTTTCAATCATTCGTCATTGTAAATAAATTGTAACTAATAAATAAGTAGTACAGTAACTAAACATGTTTATTCTACTCGTTATTATTTTATTATAAACATTTTATGCTTTAATAATAATAATAATAATGATAATAATAATAATAATAATAATAATAATAATAATAATAATAATGAAATGATGAATGAAATGAAATGATTAGCCTAAAAATGTCCCGTTAAGGGCAAAGGCCTTCCTATAGAGGGAGAGCTATTTGTCTCACGCGGTGAGCTACTTATGTAAGAGTGGAATTGTTCACTTGGTTCATTCTGCACACTTTGGTACTGTTCGCTTGTTTCTGTCGCACTGGTTTTAGTCGCTGTTCACTTGTCTTCTTATGTTTTTCCAGTCTTCCCTATGTCTTGCTCTGCTTGACCAATGGCTTCCTACTCGTTCACTGAAGAGGTCGGCCCATCTTCTTCTTGGTCTTCCGGGTGATCTCTTGCCAATGCGGGGATCCCATAGTGTGACTTTCTGCGTCCATCTTTCGTCTCTAAGTCGTGTAACATGGCCTCCCCACTTCCATTTGGTGTTGGTGGCTTTCAGTGCTGGATCTTTAATTGCTGCCATCTTTTGTAGCACTTCGTTTGGAACTCTGTCCCTCAGTGATAAGCCTAGTATCTTTCTTTGGCATATTTGGAGACTGTTACGAAGTTTGGCAGTGAGAGACCATGTCTGGCACCCATATAACAGTACAGGAGTTACGCAGGTCTCCAATATTTCTAAAAAGTGAGTTTCTTGCTGATGTTCCTCCAGTACGATGAACTTGAGACTCCAGAATGCCTTCCACGCGAGAGAAATCCTTCGTTTTATTTCCTTCTCTGTCTTCTGCTGAAAGGAGACTAGCTGTCCTAGGTATACGTATTCAGACACGTATTGTAGTTCTGCACCATCAATTATTATGGGTGACTCCGGCCCGTTCGACATTACTTGTGTCTTGGTCATATTCATCAGGAGGCCTGCTGATCTGCTGGTGTCGCATAAATCTTGGAGCATTGACTGCAGTTCTCTGGGTGATTTGGCGAACAATACGACGTCATCAGCAAACCTTAGATTATTTAGTCTGCTGCCGTTGATGTTTATTCCACAATTTCTCCAGTTCAGTTTGCGAAAAATGGTTTCTAATACACTTGTGAATAATTTTGGGGAAATTGGGTCTCCTTGTCGCACTCCACTTTTAAGCCCGAAATAATAATAATAATAATAATAATAATAATAATAATAATAATAATAATAATAATAATAATAATAATAATAATAGTAAATTAAAACAGAATGCAGAATGTAATATTGAGAGGAGGAGTAAAAACTATTTTTTAGCTACAGACAATTATATATTATTTTAATGTACCGAAGTACATATGATATTTCCATGCAGATATTCTGCGTCATCATACGATGAAAGAGTAATGTAACGGAGAAAATTTCCGGCGCCGGGATGTGAACCCGGGTTTTCGCTTGCGCTCGTTTCATAAATATCCATACTCACTTCTTAATTACCTTCATTATAGGCTCGTTGCATAATGTACTATTAATGTATAAGTACATATGATATTTCCATAAATATTCTGCGTCATCATACGATGAGAGAGAATTTTTCTCCGTTCCATTACTTTTCATCGTATGATGACGCAGAATATCTGCATGGAAATATCATATGTACTTCGGTACATTAAAATAATATATATATATATATGATATGCGTAAATCACTTCGTGATTTAAGACGGCGCTTATTCCGTCGGATCCCGGCCAACTAGTCACTCATTACGAGTGCACCTCAGCACATGTGTGGACTTCGGTCCTTGGTTCATAGATATCTATGACGTAGTGCAGAGGGCGGCCACTAGAGGGAACCCAAGAGTTGGAACTTAAAACTGAGACGATTCTTCCGGCGTCGGGGTTGTATCCGGTGTGGCTTAGTGGATAAAGCGTCAGCACGTAGAGCTGAAAACCCGGGTTCAAATCCCGGCGCCGGAGAGAATTTTTCTCCGTTCCATTACTCTTTCATCGTACAGACAATTAACTTACTAACTAGTATACTGTGTATAAACACATGACAATATTCCGTAAATGTCGTTATTGCTATTTATCTATCTGTATGTGAATAATGCCAAGTTTGTTACCCTTATGTATGTATTGCGCATGCGTCTGTTTCGCATCCATGTCAAAGCACAACTGAATAACATTACTTTTTAGTTTTAAATATATTGCAACCCCCCCCCCACCATGGATTATAATAAACTCCTCCAATTAGGTTATGTATATAAGAGGACTCTTCTTGTGCACAGAAATGGACTCGTTACATTTTTCAGTTTACTGGATATGACGTAACATTTCCATGACAACGTCAGTGTAATTTGATTCACAAAATCCTTTCCTATTAGTGTAGATCGAATATACACGTTACACGTCTAAAACGCCAGTCATAATAAGTGACATCTCCACACACAAATAAGTAGCTAAAATAGTTATGGACTCTAATATTAACAAAAACAAAATCATTACTGTGCTGTAAAGTATTGCCTATCTGCCGTCACTTAAAATTAAAAGCATAAAGTTAATTATAGAAAAAAAACTGCTGCAAACCAACTACACAAAACAACTTTATTAATTAGCAAATGCGTATTCAGAACTGCAAAGTATACTTAAAAATCAAGCAAATTAAAATCAGTAACCATATGTCCAATTACACTTTCCACTACATACAAATTATTGAATTATTTATCCATTTTGAATCTTGCGTACACTACTTTTAACACTTGAATATAATTAATTGATTAACTTGAGCCAACAACACTACAATGAAGAAGTGAACACAATCAAATACATAGCACAAGAAAACGGTTACAACCCAAACATAATAGACAACATCATAAGAAAGAAACTTAACAAACACAAAAACACACAAAACACAACACAAACACAAGAACACAATAAATACTTCACACTAACATATGAAAACAAAAGCACACATAAGATCGCATCTTCATTCAGAAAGCAGAAATACAACATAGCATACAGAACAGAAAACACACTACAAAGACATCTCAACACAAAAAAAAAAAAAAAAAAATACAAAGAAATATATACGACCACACAGTTGTATACAAATTCACTTGTAATAGTTGCGACAAGTTCTACATAGGACAGACAGGCAGGTCATTCCAAACACGCTACAAAGAACACATTAAAGCAATAACCAGAGGACACAATACATCTACATACGCCGATCACATAACCAATGCTAACCATACATACAATAACATAAATACGGACATGGAAATCCTACACACACAACCCAAGAACCAAAAACTCAACACACTAGAACAATACGAAATATACAAACACACTAAAACACACCCCGATCAAATTCCCAACACACAGATCAATTTCAGTACACACACATTATTTGACTCCACTCTTCAACACCTTTCAACAATCTAACACACCCACATAACAGGCAGAGAAGTTTGAGATGATGCCGTGATCTAGTAGCCTCTGAGGATGGTGCGTGAAGCACTGAAACAGCTGTAAGCCGCACAAATCTTACATAATTAACACGAGTAAGTCCACTAGTTAATTAATTGAATTATTCAGAATAACCTTCCAACTTAAAGTACGGTAAGTAAATAAGTCATTTAGTACGTAGGATAGTACGATAGCTAATAACAGTTGGCAACACTGACAAGTCGGCAATATTTGCAGCTTAGGAACTGTTCTTATGTGACCCCCACTATATAGGTTGTTGGAAATGTGATAGTCAATAATTTATAGATGAAAAGCACAAGATAATCCAAGCAATAAAAGCTCCAATATAATAATAATAATAATAATTAATAATAATAATAATAATAATAATAATAATAATAATAATAATAATAATAATAATAATAATAAGGGTGATTAAGTGATTATGTTACAAAATTTTAGGGATGATAGAGGTCATCAATATGAACAACTTTCATATAGGAACCCCTGTTCGGAAACGTTTCGTTTGGTAGTTGCAAGCCTAGATAGGTTAGTCAGTGTAACCAGCTAGAATCGAACTCAAGATCAACCTTTTGAAGTTTGGTTGCAGAAGACCTATTCCTGCAAATTTGGTGATTTCTCATAAACATGGTATAAGCTAATTGACTTCGTAAATTATATTTTCAATTATTAAACCTTCGAACTTTCCTTGCATTTCATTTATGGAAGAACAAAATGAAATGGAAGGAAAGTTCCAAGGTTTAATCAGCCAAAATATTATTTACGATGTCAACTAGCTTATACAATGTTTATGAGAAATATCAATGTTTGCAGGAACAGATTATCTGCAACCAAACTTCAAAAGGTTGACCTTGAATTCGATTCTAGCTGGTTACTACTAGGCTTGTAACTACCAAATGGAACGTTTCCGGACATGAGTTTCTATGTGAAAGTTGGTAATACTGATCACCCTTAAAATTTCGTAACATAATCACTGAATCACCCTGTACATTGGTCCGCAAATTAACCCTTGTGGAGATAATGCACATTTTCTGTTGAGATACCACGCTGACTGAAAGCAGACGTGCAGACATCCCTAGCTGAATTCTACCTAAAGCAGGTGTTCAAAATGCTGTCCATGCATCTGAACAAACGTTGTGCTCTTCTCTGTATTGAACTGCGAATTCTCTCAGGCAGTCCTAAATCATTCCTTATTTTCTGAAAGGCAGCATGTTCAATCTGAAACAGCAAATCCTGAAGTGTGTTGACCTCAGAAGTATGTACCAGACTTTTCTCATGATCCCAAACACAGAAAGCTAATCGTGTTTAAATCCGGCGACCTAGGAGGCACTATACAGGCTCTACTCTGCCTAAGGGGATATCATATGAACGGTTAATTTGCGGAACAATGTTTATTGGAGCGTTTTTGCTTCTTTCAGTTTGTACTTTTCATCTGTAAATTATTGACCATCGCTTTTTAATCATCCTGTATATTATCTTCTAACGCATATCGCATAACTTATTATAATTTTTGGTAGTCTCGGAGATGTTCTCAAGTCTGTGATGTGACAAGTCACACAACACTTAAATAAGCGTTTCAAATTAGCGGCGTGGTGCAAACGGTCCACACTGAATTCACTCATTTATGCGGGCCACCCACCCCACTCGTGGGCGCGTACGATTCTGAGACCCGGAAGGACGGGACAGAAATAGAGAGAAGGGGCGGAAGTTCTTAAACCCGCGCCAAACCCCACCGAACTGAGTCGCACTATTGTATTGACTGAGCCAAAGACGCCCCCACACTGCAAACCAAACACTGCCGCAGAGGATGCCATGCGTGTGACAGAGACAGAGGTCATTTCTACATTACGCGTCTTGGCTTCTCAACCCCGAAAACTTGGCCATTATAATGACGTGTTTAATGACTTTCTAAATCTATTGAAGACTTTTATACCTGTACTAGAGTTGGGCAAAAATAACACGTTATTTTCATACTGGTAACCAATTAATAACCGGTTATTTTTGCTTGTCGGTTTAACCAGACAACCGGTTATTTTCATCAACAACCGGACGAGCGGTTATTTTTTAAAATATGCACTAAATCAAAATAATATGTTATCATCTTAAGGGCATCTCAAATGTCAGTCGAACATAGTTTCTTTTCATTTGAAATTTAGGTCACTGGTATTCAATCTATGGAACGCGTACCCCAGGAATACGCGGGGTTGCCTTAAAGAGTACACATCCCTCTGACAACGTATGTAAAAATGCTAAATCATATTATAGGCCTATACTTTATTATATTTGTTGATGATTACTGCAGTTTACATATTTTATTTTACAATATCAACTCTTGCTTTTCCTTGCTTCAATAACATGTTACTTAATTCATTATTGTTGCATCAAAAACTGCTGTATTTATAATAATAATAATAATAATAATAATAATAATAATAATAATAATAATAATAATAATAATAATAATAGTATTTACAACAATAATTGTATTTATTTCTTCCTTTCTTCCTTCCTTTCTTTCTTCCTTTTTCCTTCCTTTCTTCCTTTTTTTCCTTTCTTTCTTTCTTCCTTCCTTTCTTCCTTCCTTTCTTACTTCCTTTCTTACTTCCTTTCTTACTTCATTTCTTCCTTCCTTTCTTCCTTCCTTCCTTTCTTCCTTCCTTTCTTCCTTCATTTCTTCCTTTCTTTCTTCCTTTCTTTCTTCCTTCCTTCCTTTCTTTCCTTCTTCCTTTCTTCCTTTCTTTCTTCCTTCCTTTCTTCCTTCCTTCCTTCCTTCCTTCCTTTCTTCCTTCCTTCCTTTCTTCCTTCCTTTCTTTCTTTCTTCTTCCTTCCTTCCTTTCTTCCTTCCTTTCTTCCTTCCTTCCTTTCTTCCTTACTTCCTTTCTTCCTTCCTTTCTTCCTATTTTCCTTTCTTTCTTCCTTCCTTTTTTCTTTCTTCCTTCCTTTCTTTCTGTCTTCCTTTCTTCCTTCCTTTCTTTCTGTCTTCCTTTCTTTCTTCCTTCCTGCCTTTCTTCCTTCCTGCCTTTCTTCCTTTCTTTCTTCCTTCCTTTCTTTCTTCCTTCCTTCCTTTCTTCCTTCCTTCCTTTCTTCCTTCCTTCCTTTCTTCCTTTCTTTCTTCCTTCCTTTCTTCCTTCCTTTCTTTCTTTCTTCCTTTCTTCCTTCCTTTCTTCCTGTCTTCCTTTCTTTCTTTCCGCCTTCCTTCCTTTCTTCCTTCCTTCCTTTTTTCCTTTCTTCCTTTCTTTCTTCCTTCCTTTCTTTCTTCCTTTCTTTCTTCCTTCCTTTCTTCCTTTTTTCCTTTCTTCCTTCCTTTCTTCCTTTTTTCCTTTCTTCCTTCCTTCCTTTCTTTCTTCCTTCCTTTCTTCCTTTCTTCCTTCCTTTCTTTCTTCCTTCCTTTCTTTCTACCTTCCTTTCTTTCTTCCTTCCTTTCTTTCTACCTTCCTTTCTTTCCTCCTTTCTTTCTTCCTTCCTTCCATTCTTCCTTTCTTTCTTTCTTCCTTTCTTCCTTCATTCATTTATTCATTCATTCATTTATTAGTATTTGTGTACTGGACAATAGCCAGATGCCAATTATTATAGTACAGCACATAATACAATATAACACAAATAGTAAATACATAAATATAAAATACAGTGGAAGTAAATGATAACGAGAATAATTGGAATTACAAAAAAAGTGCCGAATAAAACAAAAATTAAAAGGAAGGGAACATAATGACATAAAACGTCAATTATTAAAACACAAAACTAACATTAGATAAAAATTTCCGATTACAAGAAAAAGTTGACTAGAACGTTTTAGTCTTAGTTTCACCTCTACAATACACACACAAAATATTTACACGTAATAATGAATCACTCTGTATTTTACAGATATCGACTTATTGGCATTTAACGGTATTAAGCTCAAGTGTGACTTACATTTTGTGTCTAGTGCAGGCTTGTAGATAAACGGTATTCAACCTTAAAAGACAATGCGGAAATGAAACTTGCGTGGGTACCTTGACACTGTCACAGATAACAAAGAGATTCATGCTTTGAATAAAAGGAGAACTTCAACCTTTTCCACCAGGCCAGAGTCTCTGGTATTGCACTGAAATATGTTTAGCAACCCCGAAGAGCAAGCTGCTATGCGACAGACAGAATTTCTGATAGAGGCCTGACTTTTATGTGCATGTGTAACATGGAGTACTCTTCCCCGGTGGTCTAGCGGTTATCATACTGGCCACTAGACTCGCGGATTCAAACCTGGCGAGGAGGACGGATTGAAAAAGCGATAAAACCAATAACATGGCTTCCTCCGGGATGGGAATTTGGGAGTCCGTGTTGTAGAATTGCGCCACATGAAAGAATCCTGTCGCTGACATGAGGGTTCAGGTAAACATGTGTTGACATTTCTCGCTCACGTCGAAATCTGAAGGTACCACAATGGGTTCATAACAAAGGCAAAGGATTTTGTATGATAAGTTGGCAATAATCAGTAGATAATCTTCTTTTCTACGATGCCTAACAATTTATTATACAGGGACATCATTTTATTTTTACTAACATCTTTAATATTAACTTGCCTATACCTCTGGATCAACGCCGTTTGCTACCCCCTTCCACGACTGAAGTTCGATGGTACTGGCGTAATATACAAACAAATCACTTTACTAGGTATAGGAGGGAAGAAAAGTAGTTCATCCATTCACGTAAACTAGGAAATATTGCGCTTTTGAGTTTGATCATTTTCATTAGGTTTTTGTTTAATCAAAATACAGTACAGCATTAACAATGAGTGTTTTTATTCACGAACTGAGCTGTCCATGTGGACGTATTCATTATGCAGTGTATATTATACTGTCTACAGCACATTACCGTACAATATAGAGACTGAAGTTAAATTGAAAATAATCATAATATGGATGTTTAAACACTTTTTTTTTTAATGGTGGCCGTTCATTTCGATACAGGCTTCAGTTCTAATGTGCATATTATCGCACTATAGACTATTGTACCTAATTCCAATTACCAGTTTCGTCTTTCGTACTAGAAACTGATGTTGAAATAATTCTGTACCTACTCTACAAAAGAGTACCTTACGCACTGTAAATTCAATCTTCATTTCTGCCCGATCCGAAAAGATACAATTACTCAGACATGCTATCTACTGTCCGTCCAAGTGGTTATGTCGCAGGGTCGTAGAAAGGGGGGGAAATCACGTGACAGTTAATTACTTAACAAGGCACTTTTATTTAAATTATTTTAAACAGTTGTATAATATTACGTAGACATCCAATTTCTAACAGAAATTAATGTTCTCAGAAAAGAGCTAAGACAGCCCAGCCACTGGCTGGCGAATAAAAGCTGGTGGGGGAAACCGAGATACGACGTAGGCAAATGGACGACAGTACCTGTGCGAAAATGATTCAATATCGAAAGCTCTTTCGTCACTGGAAAACGCAAACATATTTTTGGAACGTACTGTTTACTATGATCGTAAGGCTGCTATGACTATATATGGGGCCTTGGATCTGTGTGGAGGACGGTTGAACTTCATTAGTAGAAGGGGTGGGAGCGAACTACATTAAAAAACTCAGGTACAATAAAAATTGAAGTAAAAATAAAATGATGTCCCTGTACATGGCTAGCTACATGAAATTCCACTTTCAATTTTTTTTACATAGATTTCTTATAGCAATGTACTATAGTCTGAAATACAGAAGGTACATGAAAGTATATGCTTGCCCCTTGACAATTTAATCTCTACGGATGAAGTGTTCAATAGGCCAAATTTATGGACCAAAATGCTAACATACAATTCTGCGTCACCCTAGAGACGAAGAACAACAGTGCCATAGCACAGAACATAGAGCCCTACAGTTACAGCAGAAAAAACATCCAGAACATTCCCCATGAGGAATATGAATCCATCACTATTGCTATCACGCAATGTTAGCTTCGTGCATGCAACCATTATGATCGTTAACGACATCTTCAGTTGTAAAACTGTACCATGTCGGTGAGATGGAGTAATAAAAATTAAATAATGGAGACAGGCTTTTCTTTTCATGGCACCAGAGTCCTTAAACAATTATGCTATAATATAGCATGTCTATATGTCTATTTCCAATATTTTTTCTCGATCTGATGCACACCCAACGAATACACAGTGATATGATTGATGTGTCTGTCATGACGTCTAGACTTTATGTACAGTGAAACAAAACATTAGACTGATAACACTCAAATATCAATACAACGCTTTTCACGTAGAGTCAAAATAGTAGTCTGCCGCAAGGGGTTATAGTATACATTACGATACTGGGTTACGAAACCGTATTACACTGAAATTTTGACATCACATGACGATTGTATTACAAGATGGCGATATCGCTAAGAAAAGACACTAAGGTACCAGCGTTGGAAACCGGGTTTTTAGTGGGACATCAAGGCAAATATAATTATACTGTTAATCAATAAATTTACAAATCGTGGTGTCGCAAAATAAGCTCATTATAAATTTGAGTAAAATGTAATAATATACCTATACCACACATTTTTGTAAACAAAATAAGTTGCAATTTCGATATCTCCCCCACACTACACACGGGAGAGAAAACATGGGCCTACTTTTTAAAAATAATTTATTGATCGATCAACGCATTTAGCGCTATACAGACTACTTATAAATGAAAGACAAATGCAATACGTGACATAGAATTGAGGGCAGATTAGATTGGGCTCCTTAGTGAACAAAAAATGTTAATAAGTAGAGCGTTGCTTCACAAGGTCGTCTGTGATGATGGTTGGCCTCCCACTGCGCTCCTCGTCATGCACATTTTGACGTCCTGCTGAAAATTGTCTACAGCAGCAACGCACCATCTGCTTGCCCATAGACCTGGAACAGCTGACGATCAATTTCAATCGGCGCTATGCCCTGCGCATTCAAAAGCTTTATCACTGATCGCACTTCACAGGGCGGGAGCTGGAATAGGAACGTCCATCTTCAACCAATGCAACGAAGCTACTGAGAGCTAGAGATGGCCGATATTTCACAAACCGATATTTTGTCACAGGTATTTTTTGTCATAGATAAACCTGTGACTGATGACGCGAAATATCTGTGACAAAATATCGCTATCGAAATCTGCTCCGTATTCAGTACTCTGTGACTGTTGCAACGTCTGCGACTGATATTTTCTCCTCTACGTCGTGGATTTGCGCATGCGCATGATACAATAACAGCAATCGGGCGGTGGTATTTGATTATTTTTTCGTGATATTTTGTTCAATATTATTTTTTTTAAAGTGATGATGTGTTGCAAAGTTATTAGCGGCATTATAATAATATAATCATGAATCTGACATTTTGTTTTCATATTAAGTCTGAATATATGTTAATATTTTATATATTCCCCGAGATCTTCACATTTTCATATTACTGTGAATATATATTAATGTATAAGTATTTTCCACTCAATTTTTACGCAGTAACAATATTTTTTTAGTTATACTATTAATTACAAACAGAATAGTTACAGGAGCCTACATTATTTTAATAACTTTACATGTACTTCTCTCATTTATGTATGATCCAGTTTTAATGTATAGCTCTAACACGAACAGTGCAGGGTAGTATTAATTAAAATAATTAAACTTAAAATAAAATTATTTGTAATAAGTTCAGTACCGGTATGTTGTTTATGGTTATCAACTCTTAGGAAATCGCACAGTGCTTTCAAACATTGGTACTCGTGTGGGGTGTTATTTCACCCAATTAATAGGCCTAATCAATGTTCTAAACTTGATATTTAGTATTATTTATCTAGATATTGTTAAAATCATCAACTTGCAAGTAATTTTCAACTTTTAAATATAATAATATGGGGTAGTTAGCAAAAATTGTCAATTTTATAAGTTCCAAAAAGATCTGACATCTAGCAGACACTGCTCCAACAAATCGTTCTCATTGCCCTTGCACACTTTTAAAATATACCTACACTTACACATAAATGGGATAATTAATTACATTTGAAAATAAGGGGTATCAAACGTAAATCATGTTAGTTCACTCCGTGTCACTGAACATTATGCTCTTCCGAACTTTCGAAGCATTTCTCACAAGCCGACAACAGCACCTATAGAATTAAAACCGAACGAGATAAAACTTATTTAGCTAAACTAACCTTGAGGTAGTTTCCTTCGTATTCCCCTTATACACCTTGCATATACGAATATGTGACAGGTTAGGTTTGGTTAGTTTAGGCTTTGTTATGCCTTGGATATACGATCAACTGCATCTCCACAAACAATCAAATTCAACGATTTTCACTTCCGACATCAACAAAACTACCTCAGCGCTAGTTTAACCTAAGGAACTGTCTCTCCACAAAAAATTCCTTATAAATGCAATGATTTTCACATCCGAAATTGCCGAAACTACTTCAGCGCTAGTTTCACCATCTTATTATAAATGATATAGTGATTACACGATTTAAATAATAATAATAATAATAATAATAATAATAATAATAATAATGATAATACCATTGGTTACCAATACTTTATCTTGTGTAAAATCCTGTCTGAACAACTGTCTTGTTCTGTAATTATTTTCTATTGTTTTTCCGAATATTTATGTTTCGTTAATTTTTATTCTGACTCAATATTATAATGTTAATGCACGACTTAAAATAATTTATCGATTATATTATATGCAATAAAAAGGATCAATTTTTAAAACGATTACGATAATCACATAACCTCAATTTCTCCGTACCCAACTACATTAAAATTATCAACTGATTCCATATCTACAATCAACTACGATATAATCTCTTGGTATATAAGGTTAACTTTTTACATGTTACTGTTCAGTTAGATTAGTATTTATTTGTTAATGGTACATGTACATAATTTATTTGTTGGATTTTCCCATATAAACCACTGAAGTGTGGCGTGTATAGAGAAATCGTATTCACATTGCACTGCTCTTCAATATTTCCTGTTAATTTTTATCGGTGTGACAAAATATCGGTATAATTCATGCATATTGTGCTTACTTAGCGATATAAAATATCGGTGTGACAAAATCACAGATAAAAGTCACAGATATTTAATTGTCACAGTCACAGTTGTCACAGATACTTGAAAATATCGTTTAAGCTCAACTCTACTGAGAGCACTCGGGAAGTTCCGCTAGCGCATGCGCCATGCCAGGACATTACCACGTACACGCAGTCGCTTCGCGCAAGATATGGTTTGCTAGCTGTGGGACGAGTGGGAAAGTTACTTTATGGACACGCCTCGTATAAAAGACACAATGAGGATATTCGCAAAACAATTGAAGATTTACAGCCTGACAGAATGGATAGTGAAAGAATACCTTTACAAATCTTGAATTACATCTCTATAGGAAGATGATCTCAAGGACGAACTTGTAAGAGATGGAGTAGGAACGGACCAATGAACCTGACCTTAAAAGTTGATGACGATGATGATGATGAAGATGATGTTTAACGTTAAAGGATATCTACGATTTTTTTTCCACAACTGTGGAGTAACGGTTAGCGCGTCTATCCGCGAAACCAGGTGGCCCGGGTTCGATTCCCGGTTGGGGCAAGTTACCAGGTTGAGGTTTTTTCCGACCCAATATGAGCAAATGCTGGGTAACTTTCGGTGTTGGACCCCAGACACATTTCACCGGCATTATCACCTTCATCTCATTCAGACGCTAAATAACCTAAGCTGTTGATAAAGCGTCGTAAAATAACCCACTAAAATAAAATAAATCTACGATTTTTTGTTCGAACCCTGCCTAGATAAATACATTTTTAGGCTTTCACGGTCAATGTCGTTAGAAAGAGAGTTTTGGATGGACACAGTGGAACACCAAAAAGTCTATTCCTGCCTAAGGACATTTGTCCGTCGTTACTTTAATGTTCTGCGTTGTCTCAAGCGAGATCCTGTCGTTGTTCTAGCTATACGTGACGGGAGTCCTACCAAGTGTTTATGTCCAATGTATAACGTTTAGAATGCTTGCACAGACTCCGAATTCTATTAAAAATATGTAAGAAAGAACTGAATGAAGAAGAGATACAGTATACTACTCGTGACACGGACAAGGATATCTAATTAGACTAATTTAAATGGATAGAAGTACATTATATTTCGTAGTGGACAGACTATGGCATAAAGTGTTCAAATGCGTAATGCAATAATTTATATGGTTAAAGCTTTATTTTACCTGTACAACTTATTTATTTATTCATTTATTTATTCATTTATTCACTCATTTATTCACTCACTCATTTATTTATTTATTTATTTATTTATTTATTTATTCATTTATTTATGTCTATAAGAAGGCAAAGCCCCAATTACAATAGACAGTACAGATATTTGTTTAAAGACACATAGAATTTCATACAACATGAAAAAAGAGATGAAACAGATACAAATGCAAGATGCAAGTGTAATTACAAATTAAAAATTAAAAATTAAAAAAACAAATAGATACTACCTAAATGAAGGACACAGATATAGATATAAATGAAAAATACCAAACAAAAATAAATTAAAAAGAGTTAAGTATACATATCATAGCCAAAAATGTAAAATGTAGCTATGGCAAAATCGACTCTCCATCCTTTAAATTTGCTCCAAAAAGAATTATTAAAATTTGTCTATATAAACCTTTTGATTCCCCAACAAAATTAATTTTTCAGGAATTTGGTGTATCAAATCTAGAACAAATTTATAAGCTGATTTACTTCCATAAAAATCACGATAAATTTAAATTTGATCCTCATGAATACCATACGAGACAAAACTACAGTTTTTTTCTAAATACTCTGAAATGCCACACAACTGCTGGATTAAAACACAGCATGAATTTTGGACCCAAAATATATAATGCATTAATTAGAGCTTACCCTGAGCTAAGTACACTTAACATACATCTAGTTCATGGAATTGCTTGTTGAACACCTGTCAGTTTCCGCAACTTCGCCTTAACCCATGACATATAGTAAATATTGTAACTATGCTGTTGTAAAATTGACAATTAATATGTAATGTATTTATTATTATTATTATTATTATTATTATTATTATTATTATTATTATAACTTATTCTTTTTCCACGCCCGACTCTCTTTTAATGCTATACTATACATTGGTGCGATCGAAACTCGAATATGCATCTGTAGTTTGGAACTCGATTACAACTACGGACTCGGCTAAATTAGAAAATATACAAAGAAAATTTATATCCTTATGTTCATTCAGATTTCTGCCCATTAATTCCGGGTATAGTTATGAGAGAAAATGTGAATATTTTAATTGTCAAAGTCTATATGCTAGACGCCATGAGCTAGATTATCTGTTCTTTTGTAAAGTCCTCAAAGGTGATATATCCTGTGACTCTTTCTTAAACAATATTACCTTACGTATTCCAACAAAAGATATGAGAGCCCACAAACTTTTCTATATTAGAAATTCGAAATTTCTTTCACCAGTCTCCAGATGCATTAAAAATGCCAACATGCATGGCTGCGAATTCGATCCCTTCAATGTATAGACTTTACTTGCTCTTGGCAACGATTTATCATTTATGTATTCTTTTAGGCATTATACTCAATTAACATTCTCTCATAGTATTCTTAGTTATCCATTCATCGTCAATATTGTAATTGTAATTATATTTATGTGTAATAATTATTTTTGTTTTATGTTTTTGTTATATTTGTGCTGAACTGTAATTGGCCACTGGCTGTTGTACAGCACATTAAATAAATAAATAAATAAAATAAATTATTATTATTATTATTATCAGTTATCACTATCATCATTGCTATCTCTGTTTTCTTTCTTTTTTCTTGTATTAGCTCGATGAGAGCTCTATAGTGTTCTTTTGACTCTGTTGACCCTCTATAGGGCTTTAACTTAATCTGTATTATTTTCATCAGTGTTTGTATTTCTTTTTTATATTTATATGTGCTATCTGGTAGGATGGAAGAGAAGGCCTTATGGCCTTAATCCTGTCAGATTAAATAAATAAATTAATTAATAAATTAAATTTATTATTATTTAAGAAACAAATCAGATTAATTATTTAATTGTTTAAGCTAACTGAGTTAAAAATTGATACTCTAATATTAATGTACTTTTGTATTTTCTATTTGTATATACACCCTATTATTACATGTTGTATGTATTTTACCATTTATTAATGTTATTGTGCTCAACGAACTCTCTTAATTTTGTGATTTTGTATAACTGATCTGAACTGCGCCCGAGCACGAGCTTCTGCTCTTTCGGGCTGCAATGCCTAATGTAGCTCAAGTGTAAAGTATTAAAAAAAATTGGCAAATTACAGAGTAAATACAACACCATGTTAATAAATTCAATATACAGTATTATACAGGGTGTTTCAAAAATACGGGGCATAATTTCAGGTAGTATTTCCCACATGTAGACAATCAAAATAGTTCATTACAACATGTGTCCGGAAATGCTTCATTTCCGAGTTATGGCCTTCACAACATTGAAATTCACCGGAACGTTTTTCTTTCCGCAGGTCGTTGTCATTACAGAAGATGTTCAAAATGTCCACCTCCTGCTTGAATACAGACTTCACATCGATGTCTCATCTCCTCCTGTACTTCTGGAGTTGTAGATCTTGGTCGTCCCCTTCCCAAACCAGGAGAGTTAAATTTTCCATACTCGCACAGACGGTAATGGAGACGTACAAATGTCTTCCGATCTGGACATTGTCACTGTGGGTACCTCTCCTGGTACAAACGACGAGCCAGCGCAGCATTGCCGTCCGTCTTACCGTACATGAAGTGTATCTCTGCCAGCTCTTGATTTGAATACATGTCGCACAGTCTAACGCCTACACAACACTGAATGTAACCTTCGCCTCGGAATGAACTGTCAGAGTGCCCTCTTAATGTCTCCTTTGACGGCAACGACCTGCGGAAAGAAAAACGTTCCGGTGAATTTCAATGTTGTGAAGGCCATAACTCGGAAATAAAGCATTTCCGGACACATGTTGTAATGAACTATTTTGATTGTCTACATGTGGGAAATACATACTTGAAATTATGCCCCGTATTTTTTAAACATCCTGTATAGTAGGCCTAATAGGCTTAATTTATTTATTTAAAAAATTCACTATTATAGAGCATTTACAGTATTTCTATGAATTACTAATCCGGCGGGATTTGGGCGGAAATGTGTGCCGGTATTGAATTGTATGAGGAAAGTAAGTTATATCCCGAAGGAAAACTGCGGGAAAATTCAGTCACGACCTCATAATATTCGCTGGCAATTACACTTTATCCGCGTGTCAATCATTTTGAGAATTCCAGTCTGGCGCTCTAAGTTCACGAGCAGCGGGGTGCTCTGATCAAGAGCTCAGCATGACGGAAGCCAACACAGGATGACGTAAGACGGGGCACACACGTCCAGAAAGAATCTGAGAGATAGATTTACTGTCCTCGTCGGCAACCGAAGCCAGATCCCTTGAGCTTTTCTGATGCCAAATACAAATCACTGACTGCAGCATAGAATTTGAAATGTAGTAATAATATTACTCCAGTACTATTTTTTGCAATTTTGTGTATTAATTATTATTCTAAATTATTTAGAATTTTCCTTTTCATAATCACATCATTATTTATTTATAACAGATGCCGTTTTTGCGCACCCCTGAGTGAGACAGAACATATCGTACTGTTTTGTTTTTCAATGCACGTAAAGGGTAGATTATTTGAGATTTTGTTCGGAACATATTCTTAGAGTTTATAGGAGGAAGGGTTTCCTAAGTTACCATTTTGGCCCTTTCAAAATTACATTTTCTTGGGGAAGTTCTAATTTTAGGTTCACTATAACCGAAGCGAAGTTTCACTATAAACGGAAATATTAATGTATGCAGGTCGGGACCAACGATTTAGGTTTACTATAGCCGAATGTTCACTATATCCAAAGTTAACTGTATTAATACAATTTTTAAAATTACATATTAAATATAATAAGTTCTATCTTGCACTTACGTCTAGTTTTAGTGCAAGACTCACCCCAAGGGTCCCCGGGCACTGTAACGGGATGCTTTGTATTATTATTATTATTATTATTATTATTATTATTATTATTATTATTATATTATTATTACTATTATATTATTATATTATTATTACTATTATATTATTATTATTATTATTATTATTATTATTATTATTATTATTATTATTATTAGGAAAACACGGGAATTTTACTGGAAGCAAGTAAAGCGATCGGTTTGGAAGTAAATCCCGAAAAGACAAAGTATATGATTATGTCTCGTGACCAGAATTTTGTACGAAATGGAAATATAAAAATTAGAGATTTATCCTTCGAAGAGGTGGAAAAATTCAAATATCTTGGACCAACAGTAACAAACACAAATGACACTCGGGAGGAAATTAAACGCAGAATAAATATGGGAAATGCCTGTTATTATTCGGTTGAGAAGCTTTTGTCATCTAGTTTGCTGTCAAAAAATCTGAAAGTTAGAATTTATAAAACAGTTATATTACCGGTTGTTCTGTATGGTTGTGAAACTTGGACTCTCACTTTGAGAGAGAAACAGAGATTAAGGGTGTTTGAGAATAAGGTGCTTAGGAAAATATTTGGGGCTAAGAGGGATGAAGTTACAGGAGAATGGAGAAAGTTACATAACACAGAACTGCACGCATTGTATTCTTCACCTGACATAATTATTAGGAACATTAAATCCAGACGTTTGAGATGGGCTGGGCATGTATCACGTATGGGCGAATCCAGAAATGCATATAGAGTGTTAGTTGGGAGGCCGGAGGGAAAAAGACCTTTGGGGAGGCCGAGACGTAGATGGGAAGAAATATATTAAAATGGATTTGAGGGAGGTGGGATATGATGATAGAGAATGGATTAATCTTGCTCAGGATAGGTATCGATGGCGGGCTTATGTAAAGGCGGCAATGAACTTCCGGGTTCCTTAAAAGCCAGTAAGTAAGTAAGTAAGTAAGTTTTTATCTTGCACTTACGTTTAGTTTTAGTGCAAGACTCACCCCAATACTGTAACGTGATGCTTTATATTATTATTATTATTATTATTATTATTATTATTATTATTATTATTATTAAAGTAAAATTTGGAAAAGAACGCTACTTTACATGCCAGCTCGCTATAAGCCTGGGATCTGAACCAGGAGAGATCCTATAAGATTTGTGTAATTTTCTTATTCACCATTCTCTTCTTTCATTGCAAAGTATAACCTACAAGAAATTACTGAAGTCTTCATAAAAGTAAAATTACCCTATAATGAAAATATCTATATGTCTAACATCCACATCTTCTTCAGAAGTGTTTTAATAATCTTCTATAACTACTATACACTTTATGAATGACAAGCACATTTAACACCCGAAGTTATGGGCGGTTACTTTACCACGCATTAAAAATACGTCCTAACATTTTCCTAGCAGAATCTGAATGAAAGACGCAACTGGCAAACCGCCGGAGTCTGATGTGAATTTACTTCGTTTACTGTAGCATCACTGAAGTAAGTAGTGGAGAAAGAGACTCACATAAAACGCCTCCATTGATATTATATAACACACCTTGTGTGACACGTTTCAACCACGGAAAATTGTCTCACTCTTCATTGCAGAGGCGAACGACTCTGCCACTCTTTATGCCGAACTAATCCCTTTACAAAGAGAGGCTGCGTATCAAAGCCCCGCATTTTGCGTAATTTCAAATAAATATCTATAACTTCCTTACTTATGACTTTTAAGGAATCCGAAGGTTCATTGCCGCCCTCACATAAACCTGCCATCGGTCCTTATCCCGAGAAAGATTAATCCACTCTCTATCATCATATCCCACCTCCCTCAAATCAATTTTAATACTATCCTCCCATCTACGTCTCTGTCTTTTTACCTCCGGCCTCCAAACCAAAACTCTATATGCATTTCTGGATTCGCCCATACGATGCCCTGCCCATCTCAAACGTCTCGCCCATACGTGCATACATGCCCTGCTCATCTCAAACGTCTGGATTTAATGTTCCTAATAATTATGTCAGGTGAAGAATGCAATGCGTGCAGTTCTGTGTTGTGTAACTTTCTCCATTCTCCTGTAACTTCATCCCTCTTTGCCCCGAATATCTTTCTAAGTACCTTATTCTCAAACACCCTTAATCTCTGTTCCTCTCTCAAAATGAGAGTCCAAGTTTCACAACCATACAGAACAACAGGTAATATAACTGCTTCATAAATTCTAACTTTCAGCTTACTTTTGAGAGCAGACTGGATGACAAAAGCTTCTCAACTGAATAATAACAAGCATTTTCCATATATTTAATTTCCTCCCGAGTGTCATTTATATTTGTTACTGTTGCTCGAAGATATTTGAATTTTTCCACCTCTTCGAAGGAAATAAATAGGCCTATCTATAACTCTGAAAAACATTTACAGCACTGAGAGTTAGCGTGGATGGAATTGGTGATAGTAAAATAGTATTTGGCGAGATGAGGCTGAGAATTCGTCAGAGAATACCTGACACTCTCCTTACGGCTGCGAAAAACTTAATTATAGATTATATTCTGACATGATTTTTTTTTTTCGTGGAGGCACACGATGACTTGAAAATTTAATTTGTTGCCGCATTCTGTATAACGAACAAAATTAGAACAAAATCATTAGGGGTGATTTCGACTAAAACGTCTGGAATTCCAGGCGAAATTGTCTCCTAGTTACTGAATACTAAAAGAAAAATCGTCAAATAATTTAGGAGCAATTGCTGTACACAGACGGACATACATAGATATGCAGAAAACGACTTATCTGATATCATCAACGCCGGGAACGTAAATTTTCACCAAAATACCAAAACTGAAATTTTTTTTAGAATCACAATACGCTACTTCCGTTTTATATTTTATATAACCAAAAAGTGTTCTTAGGAAAATATCTGGGGCTAAGAGGGATGAAGTTACAGGAGAATGGAGAAAGTTACACAACGCAGAGCTGCACGCATTGTATTCTTCACCTGACATAATTAGGAACATTAAATCTCGACGTTTGAGATGGGCAGGGCGTGTAGCACGTATGGGCGAATCCAGAAATGCATATAATGTTAGTTGGGAGACCGAAGGGAAAAAGACCTTTGGGGAGGCCGAGACGTAGATGGGAGGATAATATTAAAATGGATTTGAGGGAGGTGGGATATGATGGTAGAGACTGGATTAATCTTGCACAGGATAGGGAACACTGGCGGGCTTATGTGAGGGCGGCAATGAACCTCCGGGTTCCTTAAAAGTAAGTAAGTAAGTATAACCAAGAAGTAAATATTATTACTTTTAAAACTCGACGGAAATGGATCATACAGGTACGAAATAAATAAACCAACTAGTGGAGCCAATACACAAAAGAAACAGAAAGAACTACGTCACGATAAGCTATTCCTTATTCATGAACGATTCTGTGTCGGTAATTCGTTCGTGTGTTTAATTTTGCCCACAGATATTAGCTAACGTGCTGGTATATTTGAAGGGAAGGAAGAAATAAGCAATTAGAACTGGAGCCAAAGGCTGCCTTACGGTAAAGCAGGTTTCAAAGTCAGCAATAACGAATATAAATATTTCTTTAAGTAACGACACTGGCTATTACCTGCTTATCGAAACGCTTTACTTAGAGGACACACAGCATCCTTAGCTACCGAATTTACAGACTGAAAATTATGCCTCGGGACGAAGATAAGCTTTACTAACCATGCTCTGTGAACGCATAAGCGATCCAGAACGTAACGTTAATTTGAGAGCGAGTAGCCTGCAGGTTCGTGTAAGAGAGGCAAGTTAGGCTAATCACTCTGGCAGTAAGTTGTATAATTACGCCAATATGAACAGAGCTGATCATAAAATCACCGACTCCGCTACAAATAAGAGTAAATTAACGTAATGAGTGTGAACTTAGACCAAAATAAAAATCGGTATCTCTGGCACTGAATTTGTCACACGTTTTGTGTGTTTAGCAGCAATCCAATCCTCTTGCGTTGCTAATTAGCCTATTTTACTCCCTAGCCTGCAGCGTATCTCTTGTAAATTATGTAGCAATAATATGGTTTCCATGGTGTAATAACTAGTAACACACAAAAACACATCCAAATGAGATTCTCAACTCAGAACTCAATTTCAGAACACACACACACACACACTTTGACTCCACATTACACTACACAAACACACCCCCACAGGAAACAAAACAAAAGGCGCCAAGAGCAGCAACAACCAATTCTGAAGATGGCCAATAGCAGGCTGAAACATGTTAACGAGGTAATATAAAATTTAACGAAAGAAAGACAAATAACACGTTTTCCGAAATAGTACATTATGCAACGAGCTTATAATAGTAGTAATTAAGACGCGATTATGTTTGTTTATGAAACTCGCTTGCGCTCGTTTCATAATTTTCATACGAGCGTCTTAATTACCATTATAGGCAAATTTCATACGACTTTTTATGCTCGACCATATTTCTAACTTGAAATTATTCATAAGTATTATGTTATGGTTATCTAAGTGAAGAGCGGAACTGACCTTCTAAATTGTGAGATGTGCGCAGACGGGAAATTATTGATTTTTTTCCGAGGGACGAATGTCATTGACCTTGATATAATCTAGAGAATAACATCAACATTAATATTGATATAAACTGGAAATTGATTTAGAATTGAAAAACGAGATGACAAATTGAATTTATTTGAATATTATTTATAATTAACGCTAATTATAGTAACAGAACATAACTTTCTGCGACAGTATTGGATTTCCAGCCTCTGTGACGTTTCGCTAATTGTCTTTCAATTGCATATCCGAGAATAATCGATACTTGCGGTTTTATAATGGTACAATGGTAATTTCTCATTGGCTGAACAACTGAACTATAATGAAGAGGTGTACTTTAATGAGGTGCAATAAAGGGCTACTACCAGGTGTATAATTACTACATTTCGGCATGGTCGAGCATAAAAGTTATTTATATTTTCTGTTTCAAATAATATTTTTTCACTATCTAGCAATTCACAATAACATTTCGAATCACCCTGTATATTCTATAAACATTATCATGTATTATAGTAAAATAAAATTCAGTGACAGAAGAAAACTTAATTAAACCGTTTTGTTTGAACTTCATAAAATATGTAAGTTTTCAAGCTTACAACGACAACATCCAATATGTATTAGTACATGAAATAATAATAATTGCTAACAGATTAAGGGAACATGGTGAATACGAAGTATACGAGGAAGTTCAATGTCCTTCTACGGGAGGATCTACACGGCGTGCTGACATCATAATAATTGACCGAGATAAAAAAATGGCCTCATTCTTGATCCAACAGTAAGGTTCGAAATTAATGAAGATCAACCAAAGCAGGTACATGAAGAGAAACGCGCTATTTACCTTCCATGCTGTGATGATCTCAGTCGTAAATATAATATTCAAGATTGGAATGTCATTGGACTTATGTTTGGTGCGCGAGGAACAATTCCCAAATTTACAATGGAGATCCTCAGAAAATGAAAGGTTCCTGATAAGACTCTTCAGAAAATTGCATCAACCATTTTAAAATCTTCATTGAACATCATCAATCACCATCTATATTCATCTTTATAATATTCAATGCATATTATTTATTTTCAATAAATTTCTATTGCTTTGATAGCCACCACATCTTGTCGCAGAATATTCTTTTTTAAAATTTCATTGTGCATTTTTTTAACATTAATCTACATTTTTCTTTTTGTTCATTTGAATTGATTAGGATGCCGATATTTTAAATCCAAGATTTGGACGGCTATCATTTCGACGATATTCTCTCTTTACTTACTTACTTGCTGGCTTTTAAGGAACCCGGAGGTTCATTGCCGCCCTCACATAAGCCCGCCATTGGTCCCTATCCTGAGCAAGATGAATCCAGTCTCTACCATCATATCCCACCTCCCTCAAATCCATTTTAATATTATCTTTCCATCTACGTCTCGGCCTCCCCAAAGCTCTTTTCCCCTCTGGCCTCCCAACTAACACTCTATGTGCATTTCTGGATTCGCCCATATGTGCTACATGCCCTGCCCATCTCAAACGTCTGGATTTAATGTTCCTAATTATGTCAGGTGAAGGATACAATGCGTGCAGCTCTGCGTTGTGTAACTTTCTCCATTCTCCTGTAACTTCATCCCTTTTAGCCCCAAATATTTTCCTAAGAATCTTATTCTCAAAAACCCTCAATCTCTGTTCCTCTCTCAAAGTGAGAGTCCAAGTTTCACAGCCATACAGAACAACCGGTAATATAACTGTTTTATAAATTCTAACTTTCAGATTTTTTGACGGCAGAGTAGATGACAAAAGCTTCTCAACCGAATAATAACAGGCATTTCCCATATTTATTCTGCGTTTAATTTCCTCCTGAGTGTCATTTATATTTGTTACTGTTGCTCCAAGATATTTGAATTTTTCCAACTCTTCGAAGGATAAATCTCCAATTTTTTATAGTTCAATTTCGTACAATATTCTGATCACGCGACACAATCATATACTTAGTCTTTTCGGGATTTACTTCCAACCCTATCGCTTTGCTTGCTTCAACTAGAATTTCCGCGTTTTCCCTAATCGTTTGTGGATTTTCTCCTAACATATTCACGTCATCCGCATAGACAAGCAGCTGATGTAACCCTTTCAATTCCAAACCCTCTGTGTTATCTTGAACTTTCCTAATGGCATATTCTAGAGCAAAGTTAAAAAGTAAAGGTGATAGTGCATCTCCTGCTTTAACCCGCAGTGAATTGGAAAAGCATCAGATAGAAACTGGCCTAGACGGACTCTGCTGTACGTTTCACTGAGACACATTTGAATTAATCGAACTAGTTTCTTGGGAATACCAAATTCAATAAGAATATTATATAAATTTCTCTCTTAACCGAGTCATACGCCTTTTTGAAATCTATGAATAACTGATGTACTGTACCCTTATACTCCCATTTTTTCTCCAATATCTGTCGAATACAAAAACTCTGATCAATAGTTGATCTATTATGCCTAAAACCACACTGATGATCCCCAATAATTTCACCTACATATGGAGTTAATCTTCTCGAAAGGATAGGCTATTCGACAAAATTTTGTACGACGTCAACAAAAGTGATGTTCCCTAATAATAATTTACAAAAAAAAAAGAAAAAAAAGAACAAGTCTTCATTACATTACCAACAAACAATGCGTTACTCTGAAGAGGCCGAACCTCCACTCTTATGTCACCACATCTGGTTGCGCTTGGCACAAATTGGGCTGGTCACGATCAGGGCCGTCCTACAAATTTAATCTATCTCATTCCACCCCGACTTCAGTTGTGTCTTAATTCTGAATCGCGGATAGAAAAGATGAGAGCTAAGAAATTGAAATCTCCGAGACGACGCTGAAGATTCACTACTTGAGGATTTAATTAGATTAACAACTCGCAAGATTCCGACAGCTGGCTCAGCGAGATTCAGCGAAGAGCTGCCGAGGCAGAAACTTATCTAATAATCTGCACTATGCAAGAAGAAGATTAATAATTCCATGGAATGACTCTATACTAATTATGTTAGAGAGAAACAAATGCATGCTTACATCTCGCAAAGACTTTAAGATAATTCTACAGCTTCTCTAACAAAATTACTGGTATTATAAATAGACCCAGCTGCTCATACTAACTTGACACGATGAAACATGATGGACATGACATTATAGGCCAAGCATTGTTCTCTGAAACACATCCTTCCAAACTATGAACTCTTAAGACAGTTCTCACTGTGTAATAAAATGAAAATACCTGAATATTGTAACAATCTGACCTCCAAGAAAGACTGTCAAAATAAATAAAATTATCTTTATCCATGATTATAACAGAAATCATTTTATTTTTATAACATTTACTAAATAACTTTTTTGGATCAATGATTGAGAAAGTAACACCGTTTGCTATTCCACGACTGGAGTTTGATTACTTTATACAAACAAATCACTTTACTAGGTATAGGAGGGAAGAAAAGTACTTCATCCATTTACGTAAACTAGGAAATATCACGTTTTAAGTTTGTTCATTTTCCTAGTTTTTGTTTAATCAAAATACAGTACAGTATTAATAATTTTTTTACCATTCAACTGAGCTATCCATGCGGACGTATTCATTATGCATTTTATGTTAGATGTCACTACCTTAGTATTTGAAGTTAAATTAAAAATAATCATAAATGGATATTTAAACAATTTTTCAAAATGGTGGCCATTCATTTCGATACAGGCTTCAGTTCTACTGTGCATATTATCGCACTATAGGCTTGTACCTAATTCCAATACCTATACCAGTAACTCATTGAAATAATCTTTTCTAAAATTTTGTAAATAATCTTCACTTTACCCGATCCGAAAAGATAAAATTACTCAGACATGCTATCTACTGTCCGTCCAAGTGGTTATGTTGCAGGGTCGTAGAAAGGGGGGATCACGTTACAGTTAATTACTTAACGAAGCCCTTTTATTTAAATTATTTTAATCACAATGAGTACAATATTACGTGACGTCCAATTCTAAATAATGTTCTCTGAAAAGAAAAAGACAAAATACTACCTTTAAAATGGAAAAGCGGGGGGAGATATATTAAAATTATATAATTAAATGATTCAATATTTATCCAACGTCACTGGAAAACGCATATTTTTAACTAATCATGACCGTAAGGCTACATCTGACCTACCTTGATTCTGTGTGGAGACGGTTGAACTTCATTAAAAGGGGTGGGAGTGAAGTTATTTTCAGATACGATAAAAATTGATAAAAATAAAATGATGTCCCTGCATATGAAAGTACAGGGAGGATCGAAAATTAACGCACAACAATTATTTTACGGAATACTATTTTGGTTAGGACGTTCAAAGTTGGCAGATAGTTTTTTTATCTTGCCTTACGGTCTCCCGGATTCGCTGTTTTATGTCATCTCTTGTTGTGGAACGATCTTATATAGACGATGTTTTTAACCGTCCCTAAAAATATATTTGTCTCGAAAATTTTAATGATTATATTCCGAAATAAATTTTACGATGAAAGAGAATGGAAAGGAGAAAAATTTTCTCCCGGAACTTGAAAAGGTTTTCAGATGCGATGCTTTATCCACTAAGCCACACCGGATACAATGACGCCGGTTAGAATTCAAGATAAAGCAAATCTTGGGTTCCCTTCAGTGTTGCACTACGTCATAGATGTCTATTAACGCAGGACCGAAGCCCACTTCATGTTAAGTGCACTCGATTGAGTGACTAGTTGGCCGGGATCCGACGGAATAAGCGCCGTCTTAAATCACGAAGTGATTTACGCATATCATATATATTATTTTAATGTACCGAAGTACATATGATATTTCCATGCAGATATTCTGCGTCATCATACGATGAAAGAGTAATGGAACGGATTCTCTCCGGCGCTGGGACTTGAACCCAGGTTTTCAGCTCTACGTGCTGATGCTTTATCCACTAAGCCACACCGGATACAACTCCGACGCCGGTTAGAATCGTCACAGATAAAGCTCCAAATCTTGGGTTCCCTTCATGGCCGCCCTGCATAAATCATAGATGTTGAACGCAGGAAGGATAGAAAAGTAACGCTGAAGTGCATTTTATATGAATACTATTTTGGGATCCGACGGAATAAGACGTTCACGAAGTTTTAGATAGTTTTTTTATTTTGCCTGTACAGGTCTCCCGATATTTCCATGCAGATATTCTGTCATCTCTTGAAAGTGGAACGATCTTATATAGACGATGTTTTTGAACCCAGGTTTTCAGCCTAAAAAATGATGCTTTTCCACTAAGCCACACCGATTTGGCTTAGTTATTAGTTTCGTAAGCTTTGGGTTCAAGTCCCGGCGCCGGAGAGAATCACCCTGTATAATATCATAAAAATATATTTGAAGATCATACACATTTCAACGTCAACTATCGTTACGTGTATTTCACAGGCTGCAGTCAACAAAGCTGTCTGTCAAGTAATAGACAATTTTATAGACGTAATGTAATTTAAAGAACTGTTTATTTTAAACAACACGATTGCAATAAATTTGTAGCCACACTGTCAGGAGAGAGGTTCAAGCGTGGGCTTTTCACTCAGGAAAATCCGACGCTTTGAAATAAAATCTGTGATGAACAAAGTCTACGTTAAACTATTTTTTTCAGGATAACACTGTTTCAGGATAATCCTCGTGTATTCATCATCATCAATGCCAATCTGTAACAAAAGTCTTCAGTCTTTGCCAAGCAGTTACTGTAAATTATCCTTCAGCATCTCAAGCTTGGGAGAGAAAGGAAAAGAAAGCAACAACTATTACACTTACAATTAAAAAAGAATAGAAGATTGTTATTAAATTTCATTATATACAGACGTGGACAAATTATTAGACTAAATTAATTATATGTGCAACGAAGCTGTATTTATCGGTAGAAATAATGAACAAAAATGTATTTTGCACAGATATAATGGACAGAAAATTGAGTCTTGAGGTTACTAATATTTTGTGAACATTCCCTTATTCTTCATTAACACGTTGATTTTGTCAGGGATGCTGGAAACCAAAGCTTAACACTTTCTTTGAATATTAGCATCATTTAGCCAGATATCAGACAGTGCTTAAGGGGAGGTTGTAAGCCCTATCCTCGCCATGTTAAATTTAGCAACTTCAGGTACACTTATCTCAGAAACTATTCAATCTACATCTATGAAAATTTGCACACCTGTAGTTGTGATCTTCCTTAACCTACCGACTTTTTCTTAATGTATTAGTTCAGCTAAAAGCCAAAAAATGTTAATTTTGATCCAAATCAGCTTACAACCTCCCCTTAAATGAGTCCACGTTTTGTTGTAAGCCTCTTTTTGTTCATTTTCTTCTTCAGTATAGATCACAGATTTTCAATTTCGTTCATGTCCGGTCTTCTTGCAGGCCTTGTGGGAATGTCTTCTGCAGTATATAATTAAAACACCAGTAGTACCAAGATAGCCAGAAAAAATATACTTAATCATTGGGAAAATATACCATAAGATGTGAACAATTATATTTACAACAATAGAGACTCTGTGAATTAAAATGATAGTTGATATGACGAATTATATTATGTTTCCAAGAAAAATGTTTTAGTCTAATAATTTGTTCACGTCTGTAAAATCAACGTTAAGAAATATTAAATTTCATGCACATATCAAGAAAGTGTAATATAAAATATAAACGTTTTCATCTGCAACTATAAGCAGTCACTTACATAATTTATTACATTTTCTTCCGACAGGATAGACAGGTCAAATAAAAAAGATCGACCCACAAAATGCAAATGCAACGGGGAATGTCGACAGGCAAAAGGGGAAAGAATTGAACGGGCAGAGAAAAATGGAAGCTGTCTATGAAGGTTAACATCAGGGGAAAGGCCTGACGCATAACCTTATCCATAAATTCACTTACTTTCTGTAAACAAGCGAAGAGGCAACTTTCAATGCAATAACTAGAAGGCATGTCCCACATACAGACCACGAGTATATACTGTAATAAATAAGCCTCATTGTGAAACATACCAACAACTATGAAATTCTCCCTCAGCAGTCTCTAGAGGCCTATGTAACTATTCGATTCATAAAACCACTGGGGGATTGCACTCTAGTAACTAAATTTCATTCAGTAAAGTTTCTCCTCTCTTCCCGAGGACGGTGTACGACAATAATTGTGCTAACATTTTTTTCTCGACTAGAAAGGCTGACAAAATCGGCTAAGTTCAGCAGTGGCTCAATCAATCAATTCACTGCTTCTCACGGAAGGGACTAACATATGACTGCTGAGGGATGTTTCATAGAAAAAGCGGCTGGTAATCAGACTAATTATAATTTAATTTGTCTGTCCATTTTTTAACAGCGTTCGTAGTTAAAAAGTAACGCAAATAAAAAAAAATACAATCATCTGGCCTAAATAAGTATTTCAAAGCTGTACAATGTAATAGTCTGTATATCTTCCTAAGTCCGCTTATGTTTGTTTCCCTCCGTAATTCGATCGATGTCTGTTTCTCTCTATAAGTCGGTCTGTGTCTGTTTCTCTCGGTAAGTCAGTCTTTGCTTCTCTCGGTAAGATTGTCTCTGTTGTTTCTCTCGATAAGGTCGTCTTGATCTGTTTCTCCCGATATGTCCTTCTGTATCTGTTTCTCTCGATATGTTCTTCTGTGTATGTTTCTTTCGGTAAATCCGTCTGTAGCTGTTTCTCTCGATATGTTCTTCTGTATCTGTTTCTCTCGATATGTCCTTCTGTATCTGTTTCTCTCGATATGTCCTTCTGTATCTGTTTCTCTCGGTAAGTCAGTCTTTGTTTATCTCGATAAGATCGTCTTTGTCTGTTTCTCTCGGTAATTCCGTCTGTATCTGTTTCTCTCGATATGTCCTTCTGTATCTGTTTCTCTCGGTAAGTCAGTCTTTGTTTCTCTCGGTAAGATCGTCTCTGTCTGTTTCTCTCGGTAAGTCCGTCTGTATGTTTCTCTCGATATGTCCTTCTGTATCTGTTTCTCATATGTCCTTCTGTATCTGTTTTCTCGATATGTCATTCTGTATCTGTTTTTCTCGATATGTTCTTCTGTATCTGTTTCTCTCGGTAAGTCCGTCTGTATCTGTTTCTCTCGATATGTCCTTCTGTATCTGTTTCTCTCGATATGTCCTTCTGTATCTGTTTCTCTCGGTAAGTCAGTCTTTGTTTCTCTCGGTAAGATCGTCTCTGTCTGTTTCTCTCGGTAAGTCCGTCTGTATGTTTCTCTCGATATGTCCTTCTGTATCTGTTTCTCTCGGTAAGTCCGTTAGTATCTGTTTCTCTTGATATGTCCTTCTGTATCTGTTTCTCTCGATATGTCCTTCTGTATCTGTTTCTCTCGATATGTCCTTCTGTATCTGTTTCTCTCGGTATGTCCTTCTGTATCTGTTTCTCTCGATATGTCCTTCTGTATCTGTTTCTCTCGATATGTCCTTCTGTATCTGTTTCTCTCGATATGTCCGTCTGTATGTTTCTCTCGATATGTCCTTCTGTATCTGTTTCTCTCGATATGTCCTTCTGTATCTTTTTCTCGATATGTCATTCTGTATCTGTTTTTCTCGATATGTTCTTCTGTATCTGTTTCTCTCGGTAAGTCCGTCTGTATCTGTTTCTCTCGATATGTCCTTCTGTATCTGTTTCTCTCGATATGTCCTTCTGTATCTGTTTCTCTCGGTAAGTCAGTCTTTGTTTCTCTCGGTAAGATCGTCTCTGTCTGTTTCTCTCGGTAAGTCCGTCTGTATGTTTCTCTCGATATGTCCTTCTGTATCTGTTTCTCTCTATATGTCCTTCTGTATCTGTTTCTCTCTATATGTCCTTCTGTATCTGTTTCTCTCGATATGTCCTTCTGTATCTGTTTCTCTCGATATGTCCTTCTGTATCTGTTTCTCTCGGTAAGTCAGTCTTTGTTTCTCTCGATAAGATCGTCTTTGTCTGTTTCTCTCGGTAATTCCGTCTGTATCTGTTTCTCTCGATATGTCCTTCTGTATCTGTTTCTCTCGATATGTCCTTCTGTATCTGTTTCTCTCGGTAAGTCAGTCTTTGTTTCTCTCGGTAAGATCGTCTCTGTCTGTTTCTCTCGGTAAGTCCGTCTGTATGTTTCTCTCGATATGTCCTTCTGTATCTGTTTCTCTCGATATGTCCTTCTGTATCTGTTTTTCTCGATATGTCATTCTGTATCTGTTTTTCTCGATATGTTCTTCTGTATCTGTTTCTCTCGGTAAGTCCTTCTGTATCTGTTTCTCTCGATATGTCCTTCTGTATCTGTTTCTCTCGGTAAGTCAGTCTTTGTTTCTCTCGGTAAGATCGTCTCTGTCTGTTTCTCTCGGTAAGTCCGTCTGTATGTTTCTCTCGATATGTCCTTCTGTATCTGTTTCTCTCGATATGTCCTTCTGTATCTGTTTTTCTAGATATGTCATTCTGTATCTGTTTTTCTCGATATGTTCTTCTGTATCTGTTTCTCTCGGTAAGTCCGTCTGTATCTGTTTCTCTCGATATGTCCTTCTGTATCTGTTTCTCTCGGTAAGTCAGTCTTTGTTTCTCTCGGTAAGATCGTCTCTGTCTGTTTCTCTCGGTAAGTCCGTCTGTATGTTTCTCTCGATATGTCCTTCTGTATCTGTTTCTCTCGGTAAGTCCGTTAGTATCTGTTTCTCTTGATATGTCCTTCTGTATCTGTTTCTCTCGATATGTCCTTCTGTATCTGTTTCTCTCGATATGTCCTTCTGTATCTGTTTCTCTCGATATGTCCTTCTGTATCTGTTTCTCTCGATATGTCCTTCTGTATCTGTTTCTCTCGATATGTCCGTCTGTATCTGTTTCTCTCGATATGTCCTTCTGTATCTGTTTCTCTCGATATGTCCTTCTGTATCTGTGTCTCTCGGTAAGTCAGTCTTTGTTTCTCTCGGTAAGATCGTCTCTGTCTGTTTCTCTCGGTAAGTCCGTCTGTATGTTTCTCTCGATATGTCCTTCTGTATCTGTTTCTCTCGGTAAGTCCGTCTGTATCTGTTTCTCTCGATATGTCCTTCTGTATCTGTTTCTCTCGATATGTCCTTCTGTAACTGTTTCTCTCGATATGTCCTTCTGTATCTGTTTCTCTCGGTAAGTCAGTCTTTGTTTCTCTCGGTAAGATCGTCTCTGTCTGTTTCTCTCGGTAAGTCCGTCTGTATCTGTTTCTCTCGACATGTCCTTCTGTATCTTTTTCTCTCGATATGTGCGTCTGTATCTATTTCTCTCCGTAAGTCAGTCTGTGTCTGTTTCACTATGTACGTCTTTCTATGTCTTTTCGTACGCCTGCCTATGTCTGTTTTTCTTCGTATGCCTGTATGTGTCTGTTCCTCTCTGTATATCTACGTCCGTTCCTCTAAATAAGTATGTTTGGCTCTTCATGTTCCAACGCATTCCTGTTTGTTTCTTTGTCTCCTTCTGTTTAAAATGTAACCAGAGAAAAATTAGGAAACAATTTTCTCTCTCTAATTGTTAAGCCACTAAACCATGAAATATTTATGTTTATAACAACCGCATTATAACCATTATAGGGAGACTGTTTAACATTTAGCACTTGCAAGAAGTTTCGTTGCATTATTTCTACATGGACTACGTTACTATATTCTATCTAACACATCTTTCAGATGTCAACGATTCGTTAGCACAAAAGTTTCCAGAAGACAAATTCAAAGATACTGGTTGAATCGTCTACGACGTATGACTTATACAAATAAAAATGACTGACGTCTGGACACCGAAGGAAGAGAAAATACCTCAAAATGGTAACAAAATTTCGCAATAAATTGCACCCATAAATGTTCATGAACAAAAAGAAAGAGTAGAGTCGGAATACATTTCTTGCTACATTATAACATGCAGAATACTCAATAATTGAAACTCCTGCGTGTTGTACACTGAACCACAGTCACATATCTCTTTGTCGACCCATCACTCGTAGTAATCACATTTCGATTACAATTGTTAATGGACTGGAAACCAGTCCTCACTAGGTCGCAGGCCCTTGTGGTGAGGTGTACGAGATGTGGGACATGCATCAGAATGCGGTTGCCCGCCCATTCACCACTTTGCTTTACCGCCTCAAATATTAGGCCTACAACTCGTCTAGAATGAAGAAACTACAGCAGGTTTTTCACCATTCAATTTTATGGATAGAACCGGTCTTAACCGGGCATCATTGATCATATGCACTATTATGCAACTTCTCCAGACTGAATGAGTCAACAAGGAGAGGGCGGGTAGTTACGAGTTTGGGTCTAGTTGACTTGAAAGCAATTCGTCTTGCAAGTATTCTAACAGGTGCAGCGCTTGAAAACTTTTGCGTGCAGCATTTCTAGCCCTACTAAACTTTACCCACAAAAATGTATAATTGATTTCACACAGCGTTAAGTACAAGATGATTCAGTGACTATGTTGCAAACTCTTACAAGGGAAGGATTTCGGCTCGAACAGGAATGTTTGGTTAAAATTTTGTACAGAAGCTTACCTCACAATTGTGATGAAGACCGTAAAAGCATTCATTTGTGTAACTTGCCGTTTGGTTGGTATTGTTTAATACACTTCTTTAAAATGTACATGAGGATTCTCTATAAAATGCATGAAACAGCATGGAGCAGAGCAATAAGCACAACACGCAGAAGCAACACCTGAACAATCTTCTGAACCACACTCCAGTGCTGAGAAATCAAATGCCACCTGAATTACATTTTTGAAGTCGGAGTCTTGTTCAGGATTCACGTAACCAGCTGACTGCCAGGAATACTGGAGCAGACAACTGGTTATAAATGAATAACAGAGTGCATTTTCATTATAAACACTCGATTTCCAAGTTAAGTTCTGGATTCTCAGCAAGAGTCCTTATGTAATGTTATCCTCCGAGTATTGTCTAAGAAAATACATATTCAGAGGCTGGATATATTTAGTTTTTTTTAGGTGAAATGATCATAAATTCCATGTGCTAGCCTTGGAATGATTCATTTATTAAGGTTGCGTCATTGTGCGCATTCAATGACTCACACAACAGTATATACTTCTGATTAGCTCCAATATTTTCGGACAGAACGTTGGAGAAAAATGTTCTTAAATGGGCTTTAGACATTCTACCAGTCGCACTAGCTTCTAGGCTAGGCTAGGCTTACGGGTAAGGTGTCCCATCCCCTTAACTTGTGCAGTGCTCTCCCCACCCTCAACTTGTACAGTGCTCTAACAGACAAACCACACATTACACAAACGAATGCTTTTGGGAGATTTATAGAGATGTAAAGATGGGCCTGAATACAAATTTTGGATACGAAATTCCTGTTCGGGCCGAAATCCTTCCCTTGTTAGAGATGATAGAGGAAAAATAAATTAGGAACAACTTTCATATAGAAACCTATGTCTGGAAACACATTTGGACTAGTTACAAGCCTAGATATGTTAGTCATTGCAACCAGCTAGAATCGAAGTCAAGGCTATCCTTTTGAAATTTGGTTGCAGACGTCATGTTCCTGAAAACGTTGATGATTTCTCATAAACATCGTATAAGCTAGCTGGCACCGTAAATGATATTTTGACTGATTAAGGGCCGACTGTGTAAACCATTTAATCTTAGATCAGAGGTTAAATTGATCCTCGTTCTAGCTGAACTTGGAATTTTGTGTTGTATAAAGTCTAATCTGAGATTAATTTGTCTTAAACTAAAGTCAACTTTGACTGAAGAAATTGCTCCGATTAAGTTAGATGATCCAAATTCAGTTATTTCTTTTCTGTTTGAAATATACGAGTGGCAGACTGTGCAAAAAGAATAACCATTATTATTACTATTAATGCATAGCCTATGGTATATATATGTATATATATATATATATATATATATATATATATATATACACACACGTTTTAAATTTCTTGCCTTAATACACAAACATTCTTATATTTTATAAGGCTTTATCGTGTTCAGCAGTATCAAATAACATGATCTATAATTATATTATGTTTATAACAACCATTAATTATTATTAATGAATATGATAGGTACATTAATTTTCAATTAACTGTATTACTACACGAAAGTTGTCGTTTTATAAAGCTTTATTATGTTTAGCAGTATCAAGCACCATAATAAGATAACAATTTGGAAAACGGTCAATCTTCTTCTTATTGTCCGCCAATATTTACAATGCACAAAACAAACCAGTGTCTCCAACAGAGTGTACGGAAAGTCGCCAAAAAGTAGTTGGAAAGTCGCTAGATTTCTCATTATTAACAAAGAAAGATTAAATTTTGTCACTATGGGGTGTTAAAAAGGTCACTAAATCTCTATTTAAGCAATATAAAAGTTAAAAGAAATTGTCGTTGAAAAAAGTTAGTTAAAAGAAATTGTCGTTGAAAAAAGTTAAAGTCTCTAAATTGGCGACACTGAACAAACCTGTACAACATGGCCCGCGCATCACATACTTCATCTGTTTATGCGATGTTGCCAAATCCTTTTCACGTGAACTTAGATTGCATTTGAACCAAGGTAATTTGATCGCGGAAAAGTTTTATACAATAGAAGAAGTGTCTGAACTCGGTTCACTTTCCGATCTTCGATCAAAGTTGATCTTTAGTCAGAGAGCTTTATACAATTGGACCTAAACCTTGCAACTTTCCTTCCATTGACTTTCCTTCTTCCACAAATGAAATGCATATCAGCAAGTTGAGAGGAAAGTTGACAACGGAAGCATCAATAAAGTACTTTATTGTACAAGCTCTAGCATCATCAACTCTATTATTCTAACTGGTTCATCAACTCTATTATTCTAACTGGTTCATCAACTCTATTATTCTAACTGGTTACACTAACACATCTAAGTTTGTAAGTGCCAAACAGAACTTTTCCGGACATAGGTTCTTACATGAAAGTTGTTCATAATTGTCTTCTCTATCATCCCTAAGAGTTTGTAACCTAGTCACTGAATCACCCTGTATTACAACCTAATTCTAACACTATTCGCATACGTTAACTGAAACTGTCACTCTTTTTCGGTGCCTGACTACAAATCTGATGAATTGAAATTTACAGTAGGAAAGTGGAGAAAAACAGAAAACAACGATATGCAATTTTAATGTGCCGTATCTCTAATACTATCCAGAACACTCAGGGACGATGAGACCATATCTGTAGTGCTCGGGAAAAGTGGCACAAGTCAAAAATGTTAATTTTACAGGAGAAGGAAAAAAAACTGTCTTCACATTGGTTTATGTCGTTTTGATTTTCTTCTGTATGAATTATTGTAATGGGAGGAATACTTATGTCTCTTTTCCCAAGCGAGCAGATGTTCCGTAAGTTGCCAATAAATTAATAAAAAATGTTTGTGGAAACTGACTTATGCCACTTTTCCCAAGCATTGCAGCTATTATATAACTAGGAAACGGATTTCTAGGTGCTAAAAAGAGAGACTTAGAACTTTATAAAACCCAGTTTAGGACTTTTAGGAGATTATATACGTAAAATAAACAATTAACAATTTTAATTTCAGTAAATTTTCCATTTTAAGTGGAATTTATGTAGGTCTACAAACAACTGTTGCTATTACTGTTACTGAACTGAAACCTCAGATTCTGTCTGTGAAAGAGACTGATTCCTGATTGGTCAATTTAATTCCACATAACGGGGGTGCAATGGCTCGAAAACTTAGTTTGTAAGCTCTCCCCTAAAGGGGCTCAAATATAGCTAAACGTAATTTTTAAGTTTTTTTCTAACCTGAACAACCTACCACCCTTTTATGCTACGATGTACTTTTTCAAACGAAATTCGGTTCCAGGAAATTAGGTAAAATTGTCTTCCCTCCTTTCTAATACCAATATGGAACGAACTTGCCAGACCAGAGTTTTTCTGTAAGAGAATTTTTTAATACAATTTTTGGTGCATGTTTTGCACTTCTAGTGCCGGCATTTTTATTTTAAATATAATCAAAATACTAAAAGTCGCTTTTCAGACACAAGCATAGTTTTTAAGCATTTATAGTAGTTTAGTATTCATTTAGGCATTTTAGGTTCTACAGAATTTTAATAGAGGGATCCTGTGTACATGAAATTTAGAGATATCCGAATAACATAAGTTATGTCTTGGATGTAACAAGCAAAATAGGTGCCGAACTAGAAATCAGTTCCCTACATATAACACAGCAATGGTGAAATCGGAATGGAGAATACACGGTAATTGAAGAAAATATACTCCACATTATCTGCTTTGTTCATTATAAATCTCAAAACTTCTGGCAGAGACCGAAGTAAGATTCTTTAGATACGATGTAATATATGTCAATGGAACTACGGGAGTGATACAAAACAGAAATAAAGAATATAAGGAGGCGATAATAAACCAGGAATAAAAGGAGGAATAGTGGAAATAGACAAAACGAAAAGGATAAAGAAAGGGCTGACACGAAAACAGAGATTGGGAAATGGAAGAAAGAACGAAAGAGTGAAAATAGGCAAAATGAAGAAATAAAAAAGAGACAAAATCAGAGAAAGTAAATTAAAGGATAAAATAGTGCAAATAGGTAAAACCCAAAGGATAAATACAGAAAGGGATCATACGAAAACAGAAAAGGGGAAATAAAGGAAGGAGGAAAGTGTGCAAATAAACATAAAGAGAAGGAAGGCTGAGAAACGGAAAGACAATAGAGAAAGGGGTACAACGGACAGCAAGAGAGAGAAATAAATAAATAATATGAAAGAAATAGGAAATAACAGAATTGAAGAAATGGATAGAGGTTAGAACATAAAATATAGAAAACTCGAAAGTAAATAAAAAAAACGTAACGTGATTTCATCGTATAATGAACAAAAATGAATCAGCTTCCCTTAAAAAACGTATAAATATAAAAAACAGTTAATTCTTTCCACTACCCCAACAAAATAAATTATTAATTTTAAAATAAAATGATCAAACAAACAAAATAAATAGGCTATATAAAACTCTATAGGGTCTCACTACCACTTGCAATCGTGTTATTTTCAGTAGGCAGTAAAGCAAGCAATCCTATATTTCGTATTACCAGTGTGCATATTCAACTCTGCTATTCCTCTTGAGACAAAAGAGGGAAGAGTACATACGACCGAGAGCTCGATTGTTTACACGGCGGGCGACTTACTCATGGCGAGCTGATGCTGACATGACTGCTTGATAGAGTCAGTTATGCTGTGATCTCACCCTTACTACAACTCCAGTCATTCCTTTCTCGTTATAATGCCGGAATAGTAATATACGTTACAAGAGAGGTATGTTGACGTTTTCATGGTCGAGGAAAAGATTGAAAAAGCGAAACGTAGTTGAGCTTTTTTAATTTCCGAGAACATGAAAACAAACATACCGCTCGTGTATCGTACATTATTTTGTGCGAAGATCGTTTATTACATACCTGAAAGACGAATTTCTAATTAGTTGCAATGAAATCTCCATCTTGGTTTCTGTTTAATGACGCCAACTTCGGAACATCAAAATATCTTTCAACATTGTTGCTATAAAATGTTTTCTGTGTTTATTATACTCCAGCAGGCCGTGATATACGTCTGTCTTTTTTTTCCCCCCAGTCTATAAATGCGAACTTAAAACAAACGGTAAGGTTATGTAATGATTTATTTTTCATTTTAATATTTTAACAATATTATTTATATAACATATTGCAGTAATAACATCAGCATCTGGAATCTCGTTGATTTTTTCACGGCTTCCTTAATGTTACTTGTATCAGGAATGCAATAAGTTTCGTGGAGTAGTAGACTTTATTTAATTTTTGCAAATATTTAAAAACAATAATTAACATTGCAATTTAGGTGAAATTGCAGTGGTAAGTTTCCAATTTATAATTATTACTATGTTAAACGTCTCTAAAAATAATATGTTAAAAGCCTAAAGCAGTAAAATGAATGTCGCGCTTAAGTGGTAAGAAGAGGGAAATTGTTATGTGTGTTACGTTGGGAATACTGAATGTGGTATTTCACACTTACCGCGTATTGGTTCTGTGCGGAAAACAAGCAAATACGCACGATCTCGCACAAATACGTTTACGTCATTCGAAACCGTTTGAACATTTGTCTCTTTCATTCCCAATAAAACTCATCTCCGAATTCAGTTAACAGAAACATAAAATAATTTACCGTTTCAAGCCGAAAAAGATTTAAGTTCATAATATTTTTTTTTATCGTAACAATATGTAAATAATAATTTGTAAAAGCCTCTACATTTGAGCAGTGTTAATGCAGGCATGCAAATTCCACTGTAGTGTGATTTCAGCAACTTGAATGAGAACAAACGTGAAATATTAACGATTCTGTTTAACGAGTGTATAACCTCAAAAAAAGAAATAGCAGCTAGAGCAGTAAACCTATTACAGTGTATTGTTTGCTGGTCCCGGGGGCTCTGTGATTTACTTCTTCATTTAATTCTGACGTGTTCATTTCCTGCTAAACATATCGCTAAAATGAAATGGATTTATCTCTGTCGCAAATTTGCAATGTTTAAGCTGAAACACACAAAAAAATCAGCACAGACTACAGAAGTAATGACACGTACAGGAGAGTACAGTCCGGCAACACGATCCTGTATTCGGATGTACAACCAGTGACCACAGCGTCGCCAACACTTCTTGATATTCATCATATCTATTACTCTTCGTCTTCACGCGATGCCAACAAAAAAGCAATGCAGCACGCCTCATACTGAAACAGCTTTGCTGAAAGTATTTTGAACAAAGTCACGCAATATTCTTATATATGTCTCTGTCTTCTTGTTAAGATCGACCATTGATCAGATTTTTTTTATTCGACAGATATTGGAGAAAAAAATGGCACTATAAGGGTACAGCACAACAGTTATTTATAGATTTCATAAAGACATATGACTCGGTTAAGAGAGAAGTATTATATGACATTCTTATTGAATTTGGTATTCCCAAGAAACTAGTTCGATTAATTAAAATGTGTCTCAGTGAAACGTACAGCAGAGTCCGTATAGGCCACTTTCTATATGATGCTTTTCCAAATCACTGCGGGCTAAAGCAAGGAAATGCACTATCACCTTTACTTTTTAACTTCGCTCTAGAATATGCCATTAGGAAAGTTCAGGATAACAGAGAGGGTTTGGAATTGAACGGGTTACATCAGGTTCTTCTCTATGTTGATGACGTGAATATGTTAGGAGAAAATCCACAAACGATTACGGAAAACACGGAAATTTTACTTGAAGCAAGCAAGGCGATAGATTTGGAAGTAAATCCCGAAAAGTCAAAGTATATGATTATGTCTCGTGACCAGAATATTGTACGAAATGGAAATATAAAAATTGGAGATTTATCCTTCGAAGAGGTGGAAAAATTCACATATCTTGGAGCAACAGTAACAAACATAAATGACGCTCGGGAGGAAATAAAACGCAGAATAATTATGGTAAATGCGTGTTATTATTCGGTTGAGAAGCTTTTGTCGTCTAGTCTACTGTCAAAAAATCTGAAAGTTAGAATTTATAAAACAGTTATATTACTGGTGTGACACTTGGACTCCTACTTTGAGAGAGGAACAGAGATTAAGGGTGTTTGAGAATATGGTGCTTATGAAAATATTTGGGGCTAAGAGGGATGAAGTTACAGGAGAATGGAGAAAGTTACACAAAGCTGAACTTCACACATTGTATTCTTCACCTGACATAATTAGGAACATTAAATCCAGACGTTTGAGATGGGCATGGCATGTAGCACGTATGGGCGAATCCAGAAATGCATTTAGAGTGTTAGTTGGGAGGCCGGAGGGAAAAAGATCTTTGGGAAGGCCGAGACGTAGATGGGAGAATAATATTAAAATGGATTTGAGGGAGATGGGATATGATGATAGAGAGTGGATTAATCTTGCTCAGGATAGGGACCGATGGTGGGCGTATGTGAGGGCGGTAATGAACCTTCGGGTTCCTTAAAAGCCATTTGTAAGTAAGTAAGTTAAGACCGTCATTAATTTTGTTTCATAATAATAAAGACTTAGTCAAATTGTGAGACGGCAATTCTCCCTCTCCATGGACTTGGAGTGCAATAAAGTTCAGAGAAGACGTATGTAGTTACTTCACAGCATATAATTAGGAAAATTTTCAAGGACTTTCAGAGGGTACATGAAAGCATCACAAAGATTATTTATTTCACACTAATAACAGTGAAATGTCCAGCCAACGTTTGGAACAAGATTGCCAGAGAACCTCCCGACAGATATCTGGCAACTTCGAACGAGAGAACTGGTGCCAAGCTTGCATTCAGTCAGATCCATAGTGTTTATTTTGAACATTGCTCATTAAAAATAAGTACTTAGTAACTATAGTGAATGTAACATAAATATGATATAGTCTTGAATGCAAGACGAAATGAGATTATTTTCACATAGACTTATCGTTATTAGGTTCCTAATTCATTCCTGAAGTAACTGAAGAGTGACTTTCCCAATGCTGCCAAGTCAAAAAAGCTACGTTTTCAGGAAACGTGATTTTTTATGAGTGTAAATATCTCGAAGGTACTGAATGGAGACCTTAGCAGTTAAAACATTATGGAAAGTGAACTTTATTGATAGAATTTAATTTTTGGGAATTGATATTGTGTTAGGTAACAATGCTATTAAACATTTTAATTTGTTCCAAAATGTGCTAAGTTACTTCACTTAACACGCCTTGAAAAAAAAATGTTGTGAATCTCTGTAGCAGGGGAGAAGTGGGTACAGTAAGACAGGGAGAACAGCGAGACATTTTTTATTAGATGGTTAATTTTGATGTTGAAATGTTTGTAACAGTGGAGCTGTATGTTGCATGAGTAAAGTAACAGTATTTTCATACTCGATTTGATTCCAGTTATAAAGGTGAGTGATGAAAAAATAATTCGTAATTTTTTCAGTCTAGAAGTAAAATTTTGGCTTGTGTTTAATGAAGGTTATATTGGATATCAAATTAAATAGAAATATGAATGTTTTGTTACCTAATACTATGGTATTTGACGTTATGTTTTGTAAAGTTTCGTCTTTCTTGTTTTGATTTTGAAGTGATGGTGCCATTTTTAAACAAACTATGCGTAAAGGGAACAGTGAGACATGCCATTGAAGGGTAGCACATTGAGTGTTGTGTTGGCGTTGTACAGTCCGACATGTACTTAAATGAGGAACCGGCAGAAGTGCACATCATGTACGGTAAGGCGGACGGCAATGTTGCACTGACTCATCGTTTGTACCAGAAGTACCCTGATCGATGGATTGGTAGAGGTGGCCCAATTGTTGGCCTCCACGGCCACCTGATTTCAACCCTATCGATCTCTACTTGTGGGTAATTTAAAATCATTGGTGCATTCGTCTCCGGTCCCTGACATGGAAACCCTTCGGAATCGAATTGTGGCAGGTTGTGAGGAAATACGCAGTACTCCTGGAATTTGGGATCTTGTTCGCAGGGCCATGAGACATCGACGTGAGGTCTGTATTCAAGCAGGAGGTGGACATTTTGAATATATATTTTAAAGGCAACTACCTGCGGGAAGAGAAACGTTCCGGTGAATATCACTGTTTTGAAGACTATAACTCGGAAACCAAGCATTTCCGGACACATTTTGTAATGAACTTTTTGTATTGTCTACATATGGGGAATAAGCCTACATACCGGAAATTATGCCCTCTATTTTGGAAATACCTTGTATATTAGGTACAAAATTACTGGAAGATGTGATGGGTAAGAATTGCCCGAGGAACAACAGTCAGTCTGAGCTCAGCTCTATCCCGGACTCTGAGGTCGCTCATTCTATATAATACAATATACAATAGAAACACACATACTTAAGGGGAGGTGGTACACCCTATCTCCGCAATGTTAAATTTGCTATCTTTATTCTTGATTTTCTCTAAAACTACCAATCCTAAGGCGATGAAATTTGGTACACTAATATATTGACGGTTTCTGTACTGATTGACATTTTTGTAAATGGATCAGGACACATACACATATTTTGTCCTGCCTTGGTGTACCACCTCCCTTAAATGCAAATGGAAAGGATTTTAAGACTAGCACTTAGTGTCACGATATCACACTGTAGGTGTCTCAGTTCGCATTCCTTTGCGGTTCTTTTCTGGCTGCTGTACATTAGGAATTTAAGTACACATCTGTAACTCACTGAGCTGCCGACAATAATCCAAAAGAACAAGGGATCGATTGCTGACAAATTATTCTAGATTTTTGGTAGAAAAGGACTGTAAAGCACATCTGAATTCAACTTCGTCCTCCCAACCTTATTCTCAATTTTCTCTAATATCGCCTCGTCTCTCAGATTGGATAGTCGCCGTGTCTTAAATTCAGTGCTAAAAAGTCACAGAGAACAAACTGAATTCAGTGTGTGCGTTTACAATATCAATAAATTGAAACGTCCTGAAAAATGAAATGAATCGCTCTTCTTGATATCTACAAGAAACAAAGTAAATTTAATAAGCAAAATAACATGACATTGGATTACACTCATTCCTCTGAATTGGCATGATTGTAATTTAATATCTTTTCACGGTGTAATATTTCGAGAAAGAACGACTTTCAGCAATGCCAACATAATTCACAATACGAAACAGCACTGAAATGAGTTAGATGAAATGACATCCACAAGTGTTTATAACAGATTTACAACCGTTGGCAAAGTTCGTAGTCGCGGAGAGGAAATATATTGAAGGAAATGAGGCGTAACTAATTATATACTTCCAGAATTTTGCGACATAAATTTTTTACCGCAGAGCATTTTAAATCTACGCATATAAAACATATACAAGTGAGTGAGTCAGCTTCCACGGATTTACCGTATGCATAAAATTATATGCAGTAAATGTAAGCATGTACACATACTGGTAAGTTTTGCAGTGGCTGTGTGGTCAGGCCTTCAGCCTGTCACGCAGGCGGACCGGGTTTGAGACCCGGACAAGTCTGGGATTTTTCATTTAAAAAATCCATTGTGACACTTGAGGTGGACAAGATTGCAGTTGGCATATTATTTACTTATTTATTTACTTATTTATTTACTTATTTATTTTTCTTTCTTTCTCTATAATTTTATTTCTTTCTTTATTTTTTATTCCTTTCTTTATTTCTTTCTTTATTTTTTATTTCTTTCTTTATTTCCTTATTTACTAACTTACTTACTCACTTTTTATTTACTTTTATTTATTTATTTATTTATTTATTTATTTATTTATTTATTTATTTGCTTATTTATTTATTTATTTTTCTTTCTTTCCTTATTTCTTTATTTATTTTTTTCTTTCTTTCTTTATTTTTCTTTTTTTTTTTATTTTTTCCTTTATTTTTTATTTCATTCTTTATTTTTTATTTCTTTATTTCTTTCTTTATTTTTATTTCTTTCTTTATTTTTTCTTTCTTTCTATCTTTCTTTCTTTCTTTATTTGTTATTTCTTTCTTTATTTTTTCTTCCTATCTTTTTATTTTTTCTTTATTTTTTTTTTTCTTTATTTTTATTTTTTCTTTATTTTTTATTTCATTCTTTATTTTTTATTTCTTTCTTTATTTTTTATTTCTTTCTTTATTTCTTTCTTTATTTTTATTTCTTTCTTTATTTACTAATTTACTTACTTACTCATTTATTTATTTACTTATTTATTTATTTGCTTATTTATTTATTTTTCTTCCTCTCTTTATTTTGTATTTCTTTATGTATTTTCATTCCTTCATTTCTTTCTTTATTTTTTATTTCTTTCTTTATTTTCTTCCTTTCTTTTTTTTATTTTTGTCTTTATTTTTATTTCATTCTTTATTTTTCATTTCTTTCTTTATTTCTTTCTTTATTTTATACTTCTTTCTTTATTTTTTTTATTTACTAATTTATTACTTACTCAATTATTTATTTATTTATTTATTTATTTATTTATTTATTTATTTATTTATTTATTTATTTATTTATTTATTTATTTATTTATTTATTTATTTATTTCACTAGCTAGCTAGCGAGTACAAATTAAATTTATAAAACAAAAATGAATTTTTCTCTGGGTTCTCCCGTTTCTGCGTAATAGTCATCTACCTCATTCCGTCAACATTTCTCCATTTCCTCATTAATCCATAGCATTCCTCAAAGTTTAGTAACCGCGGTTGGAGTTGTGTGAGCAGGGGCATTGTCGTGATGAAACAATACTTTTTTGTTGGCCATACCCTGCTTATTTCCTTTCAGTTGCTACAGGAGATTTGAATAATGTTCTCCTGTTATTATTTGCTAGATAGTCTATCATAATTATCTTCTTAGAATCCCAGAACACGAACGATATGACTTTCCCAGTCGATTGAACAGCTTTTGCTTTCTTTGGAGGCGGAAAATCACTGTATCCATTGTTTCGACTGCTCGTTTGCCTCTGGAATGTAGTAGTGGATCCAGATTTCATCAGCGACCACAAACTGTCTAAAAAAATCGGGCGTTTTTTTCTCGAATCGAGTCAGACAATCCCTCGAAATTTGAATCGGACGTACTTTTGTTCCCGTTGTAACAAAAAACCGCAACTCACTATGCGGAGACCTTGGACATGCCCAAGACATTGACTAAAACGTGGCGCACCCGTTCACTTGATATACGCATAACCTCGCTAATTTCCTACACTTTCAGTCGACGGTCGTTCAACATATCGTGGATTTTTTCCACGATTTCTTCACTTGGTGCTGTTACTGGACGTCCACTGCTAGGGTCATCTTCCATACTCTCTCGACCATGTTTAAATAGTGCCGCCTATTTTTGTACAGTCTAAAACGTTGGAGCGGCTTCCTCCAATATAGCATCCACGTCTGCTTTCATTTCTGTTGGACTCATTCCCGTTTTACGAAATATTTAATGACAGCATGAAGCTCGATATTTTCCATTTTGTCAATCTGTTTGGCGCACTAACTTCAAAATTAAACTACACAAAATGTAGTCAACAGAAAATTATGATTTTTCGTGTTTGAACTAATGTAAAATGGCCACTAACAATGGCAGCATTGTTGACACGTTTTCAATGACATCTATGTGTCAGATCACGAACTTTTCAAACACACCTCTTAGCATAATGAATAGAACTGCAGTAACTACAGGATAAATTAGAAGCTAACGTAGCTACTGTGCAATTCAGTGACTAAACAGAATTTAGTAATGGAAATTACGGGAAAACGGCTGAACGAATTTTAATAAATGACCTCTCATTTTGAAGCTTGGAACTCAAAGTTTTTCAGAAAAATAGTAGTTTTCAGTGAAATGTCAATTTTTCAACATAATTTTCCTATTTTCCAAAATCCATCTGTCGTCAGTTTTGAGAGCTAGCTAATTGCATTTCAGAATAAACAAAACACACGCTACAGTAAACAATATTACATGAAGGCCATTATCTGCAAGAATGCTGGCATATTTAGAGCTCAAATTAAATTGGTTATTAAAAACTTAACTTACTGAAAATAATTTACAGGTTCGATTCTGTGGTGTGTAATTTTCTGGGTACAGCTGTGTATTGGATATTAAAAACTACAAAACTTGAGGTGGTTTGATGACATTTTTACCATTAGAAATGAAATATTATTGTAGTTAATGCCATGATGTGATTATTTTTCATTAATTACACATATTAATGCTATATTGATGATATGAAAGTGAAACGTTTTGGGGTTATATAAGTAAATGTAGAGAATAACTTAAATTAGATTTTGATATCTATATTTTACTGAGTGGCGGTATAAAGTATATATAGTATAGGGTAAACTAGGTAGTTATTGACCAGTATACGGTGATTGACCGGTTCCTTTTTTCAAGTATATTGTGAATAAACCACGATCGTGATTTCACTTTTTGCTGCATATACCTCTAGTAGCAACCCTTATTTGTGGTTAGTTGTCGCTGTTCATCCCACTGAGTTAGTGTCTGTTGTCTGAGAGGACTGAAATCGATTGGAAATGCAACTGAACCTAAACAAGTGTAAGTAACTAGAGAAATTACTAAGAATAATGCATCCAATAATTTATTTATTCTGCAAAGGATACATAAATTCTGGTGCTCGTTTTTACACTCACAGTGTGAGAAAAGGTATAAGGTTTCCGTCCACAGAATATTATTTTGTTAAAGTTTTTATATAACATAAAAATGCCCCGTGGTCAATCACTATAAAGTGAATGGCCGCAAACTACAGTGATTGGTCGTTCATAAATTATTTGTTAGAATAATGACCAATTTGCTCAATTCTATATATGTTATCGGTTAAATGATGGGGATTTTTACAGGACTGATACTATATTATAATGCCTAAGCCAGGTAAAGTGCATTATACAGGGAAGCTTTACGAAACGCTACAGAACCTGTCCACAGTGGATTTGATTTAAATGAAGCTGCCAAGAAGTTTGGTGTCCTAAAAGCAACCTTAGCGTCCAGAAGCAAATATCCCGTTGAAGGAAAAGTGTTCTTTGGTCCTCGTCCGGTGCTGGGTGAAGCCATTTGTAATAACATCAGAGAAATGACACACACTTGCTTCTGATAAGGCACAAAAGAGAAAAATGGAAGAAGAGGCAAGAGAAGGAAGGAAGCGAATAAGAAATGAAAGAAAAGGCAGCGAGAAGAGTTCTTTTCTTATTTTTTAACTTGGTTATTTAACGACACTGTATCAACTATGAGGTTATTTAGCGTCGATGGGATTGATGGTAGCGAGATGGTATTTGGCGAGATGAGGCCGAGGATTCGTCATAGATTACCTGAAATTTGCCTTACGGTTGGGCAAAACCTCGAAAAACCCAACCAGGTAATCAGCCCAAGCTGGAATTGAACCCGCGCCCGAACGAAACTTCGGATCGGCAGGCAAACACCTTTGCCGACAGAGTTACGCCGGTGGCGAATAGTTCTTAATGAGAAAGATCAGAAGAAGAGAAACGAAACAGACAAGAAAAAGTGAAAATTGTGAAAATGTATTGTTCAATCACTAATAAATGAGTATTCAATAACTGTGCAGTAGACGGTCAATCACTAATAAGCGTGTGGTCAATAACTGTGCAGTAGACGGTCAATAACTGTAAAAGTGAACTTGTTGTGTTTATTTAATTTATCTTTGCATTAAAATTTTATTTTTTCTTTTGTTTATTGATTTTGATTTGTTTCTGAATCTTCACTTGACCCAATGCCTTTAAAATTCTCTCAATAAGTTACCACTGTTTTCCGCTATTTCATTGTTTTATTATTCATTAGCTTAAGTGGTCAATCTCTATACAGTTTACCCTATGTTACTGAAAGTTATAAAACTTCCGTAAGATAATAATATTATTAGAAATCAAATATTTTTATAGTTATTAATCAAGTGGGGTTGGGTCTTTTTCATATATTTAATGGCGGTGTGGTGTAGATAACCTAAAAGGGAGAGGTTAAGCTAAGGGAAAGAAGAAGAAGAAGAAGAAGAAGAAGAAGAAGTGGTTTAGATATTTATATGCGTGGTTCTCTTCAGTATTGGCTCGAGAGAGAGTATCTTTCATTATTATGGAAGCAAATAACTTTCAAAATGTCTGGTATTCTTCATTGAAAATAAATCTGAGAAATTTTTATTTGAACGCCTAATGAACTTAATTTTCAGCATTTGCTGCACAAGCCACTAGTTTAAATATAATTCTAATTGTATTTTATCTTGTATCAATAAACTAAGACAAAGAAACATGGGTGTGCTGCATTTCAAAATCTTTTCCTCGGAATACAGATTGAGAAAGAGTTACTTCGCGAAAAATATGCAAACTTGTACATGTTTGACCATAAATTATCAACCATCAAGATACAAAAACTTTATGGGCCGAGGGAGTATTTTTGCGAAGGGACATGTATGACCTCATTACTGTTTCCTTTCCATCTGATAAACGGACGGGTGACTAATCCGCTGCAGGCAAGACGTGTGCAGAAAGAGGACAGCTGATTTTTTATTCTCGCCATTGAGTTCGAAAAATGTTGTCCACATAAGAAGAACCAAATGACTATCAGTCCTAACGTTAAGTCCTCTATTCACATCTAATTCTTCCTTCCCATCAGAATCAATTATCGTGATTTAACTCCCAATGGAGGACGGATTCTAATAATATTAATAATATTCAATTCAATTTATTTGGCCATTAGACATACAGCTTTAGGCTTCGTCAGAATACATTGAAAAACATATAAATACATTTTTTAAAAAAACACTAATAAAAGAAACAATAAAATTTAAATAATACAATGAAAACAAGAAATAATTTGAAACTTTTAAATTAAAGAAAACTAACTAAATTGCAATTAAAACTTATTTATTAAAATACAATTTCATACAAATTTGTGTTGAAAAACTCAGCAACAGAATAAAAAGGATTATTTAATAATCAATTGTAAAATCTACTTTTGGAACTATTGATTTGTAATTTATAATATTGACTTGGGAGCTTATTATATAATTTCACTCCCATAATTAAAAAGTTTGTGTCGCTCTTGTGTAATCTACAATATGGAATATTAATTTGTTCACTATTTCTAATTTCATGATCATGTATATTGGCCACTAATGAGTAATTGTCGATATTTTGTCGAGTGTAAAGTACTAGATCATATATATACAAATTTATGATTGTTAAAATCCGTGATTGTCTGAAAAGTGGCCGACAGTATTCCAGATATTTTGATTTACATAAACTTCTAATAGCTTTCTTTTGTAAAATCAAGACGCTTCCAATTTTGGTTCCATTTCCCCAGAAAATTAGGGCATATCGGATTATCGACTGAAAGAAAGAAAAGTAGGTACATCTTAAATAATTTTGAGAAACGCAAGTCGTTAATTTCATTAATATTAATATTAATTAATAATATTAATAATAATGATATGATTATTATTAATCAGCATGGCTTCCTTTGAAAAATGAGTTAAACCTAGTGTTTCATGTAGCAAATTCACGGTACGCAAAAAACCAACAAATTTCAAGAAAAGTTTACTGATCATCACTTTTGCACATTAGAATTAAATTCCTCTAGTCGTCATCCTCCTTTAACATCCTACCAACCGGGAAAATTAATTTTGTCTCAATGTAAAGTATTCACAATATTCACGCTTCGAGAATAACGGAGTCAGGAGGTTCAACTAAAATCGTAACTGTTAGCAATCAAATAGCAATTATACCGGGTGTTTCCGAGATGATGTTACAAACTTCCAGGATGATGGAGGTCAAAAACATCAATTTGAAATGAGGAACCCCGGTCCACAAAAGCCTCAGTCTAAAGTTATAACCCAAAACAGTTTTCGGATGCCTATTAAAGTGAAATAAGAAAACTTGTAGATCTTTATTTATAAATTTAATAATTACTAAATCTCGGAATTTTAGGTGCTAAACATTAAGAATGACACTGAATGTAGATGAATAGATGTGGTGCCCGTGAGTCCGATATGTAATAATAGACAACAGAGTCACAAGGACTGGGTAATGGATCTTGTGAACAGTGCGCTAATTTGTAAGTGGTGGTTAAGAGGGTTAAAGACCTTTAACGGTACCAAAAGAAAAATACTGAATGACAAGAATGACATTTCAAAGAAGTAGGGGAATGGCTTCTACGTGGTACAGTCATTAAGTTCTGACACTGACGCCTGAAGGGTAGGCACCCACAAGAATCTGGATGTCTCAGAAGATGTCGCGTGATACGGCGTACACTTAAACAGATCGACATCCTCCCTCAATATAGTCGCCGTGGCCGCTATGCACGTCTGCCAACGTTGGTGTAGCTGCTGGAAGCACTGCTGAAAGATGTTGGCAGGAAGATGCCGTATGGCTTCTCTTGTGACAGTCATGACCTTTTCGGCCGCATAAAAATTACGCCCACGTAGGATTGATTTCATGAGGGGAAAGAAAAAAAAAATCGCATGGTACGAGATCAGGTGAGTACGGAGGGTGTGGCAAAACAGCGACCTGTTGCCTTGCAAGTTCCTCTTGGACAAGGATGGAGCGATGTGCAGGGGCGTTGTCGTGTAGCAACAGCCAATTCTTCCTATGCCAAAGCTCAGGACGCTTACGACGAAATGAATTGCGTAAACGGCCAAGAATCTCTTTGTAGAGGATCTTGTCTACAGTTGCACCTTGTGGGATGAATTCTATGTGAACAATTCCATTTGAATAAAAAAACTGTTAAAGCATCACCTTGCCTTTTGACCTGTCTTGTTGCGGATTTTTCTGTCGTGGAAATAATGGCGTTTTCCAGGTGGCGGATTGTTGCGGATCGTAAAGGAAACACCATGTTTCGTCTCCAGTTATGATCGGTTATAGCAGTTTCGCCTAATTTCTGACAGAACGTGACGTTTGCCCGTTGCTCAAACTGCAACATACTCGAGTTCCGACGTGCGCATTCAAATCACCGTCACAACAATGACCGTAGTTCTGCTTACACTATATGCACGTAACTGTATGATGCTGGGACGAGAGACTAACTGACAAGGTACCATATCACGGCGCCACCTATCCGTTCTAGTGCACCAGACCGCCACTATGCCCTCAGTCTCAGAACTTAATGAATGTACCACGTATTTATAAACTATAGCGAGGAACAATATTAACTTTTAGCACCTAAAATTCCGGGCTCTCATAATTACATTACCCTCAAGTTACGAAGATTACATTTGCAACAACTGCGTCACCCAACTTTGATGCAGACATGACAACGTCGCAATAAGCTCTGTCGCATCCGATCTAACATCCCTGGAGTCATTCTGAACTTGTGACAGACAGCTATGATTCTCTACATGTGTCTTGTAGACAAGACCTTTTACATGAACCCACAAAAAAAATAAGTGGGGTCAGATCTGGCGAACGAGCTGGCCAAGAACAGAACAAAATACAATGCTGTCTGAATGAACAACAAGAGAATATCAAAGAAGAGCCTTAACTATGTTTCTTCAGGTCAAATAAGTGTGGGACAAGTACTACGATGGATTCAGATCTTAAGGGACCAATGAGATCTAATACTGGACTGGATAAAGAAACAGCACATTTTTTTTTAGCAACAGATAATGTCGTTTCCCACCACATTATCGAGAATTCAACTCCGAATTATCATTCTGCTATTGCGCTTTCAATTTCTTACAACTCTTCAAAACCGGCATCAAGCACTTCTTTCTGTACCTTATCACAGAACGTCTTTATACTCATCCTTCTACACTGTAGAAATACCTCGCCTCTTGAATTCGTTACCTAATGACGTCAGAGACTGCCGGATTTTATCACAATTCAAATTCAAGTTGGAAAATTTTGTCTTATTTCATGGTTTTTAGGTATTGCTAGAAGTGCTGATTTGTGTTTTTTTTTTACTTTAGATTAAAATTGCAAGTTTGTTGTTTATGTTCGTTAATTAATTAGAATACAATTAATTATGATACATAATATATCAACCGGAGGCAAAAAGACCTTTGGGGACGCCGAGACGTAGATGGGTGGATAATATTAAAATGGATTTGAGGGAGGTAAAATATGATGATAGAGACTGGATTAATTTTTCAGAGGATGGGGACCGATGGCGGGCTTATGTGAGGGCGGCAATGAACCTGCGGGTTCCTTAAAAGCAATTTGTAAGTAAGTAAGTACATAATATCTCATTTAAAGTTTGTGTGACTGAAATCTGTGTATATTCTTGTGTGGCTTTACTTTGTTTATAGTGTGATTTTTCTTTTTATTTCTATTATTGTATTTGTATTTCCGGTGGTGTGGAAGAGAAAGCCTGATGGCCTTAACTACATTAAAACAAATAAACAAATAAATAAACAAACAAATATAAAAATAAACAAAAAAACAAAAATAAACAAATGTAAAAATAAATAAACAAATACAAAAATAAGCAAATAGAAAAATAAATTATTTATTCATTCACTCACTCATTTTTTATTTATTTATTTATTTACTTATCTATTTACTTATCTATTTACTTATCTATCTATTTATCTATCTATTTATCTATCTATTTTAATTTATTTATTTTAATTTATTTATTTTAATTAATTAATTTATTTATTTATTTATTTATTTAATTCTCTACTATGGTGTAAAGTTTGGAATAAAAAATCTTAAGCGTTGAAAATCCTACACAAAGAAAACATATCCTGCTTAAAATAGATTTGTAGGATCCTTAAAAATCTTAATCTGTTTAATGAAGTTTTATCGTCAAAAAGCAAATTCTAAACTATCTCATACCAAAATTCATTATTTGAGAGAAACTCTATTAATAAAAATGGTAATCTTTACGGCAATTATAAAACTAAGAGAGTACATTAAAATGATCGAATTTTGGAGATGATATTTCTGCAGTGCTTGGGAAAAGTGGCATAAGTCAGTTTCCACAAACCTTTTTGTTAATTTATTGACAACTTACACTGGTTTATGTCGATTTGATTTCTTTCTGTATGAATTATTGTGAATTGAATTGAAAGAGGTGAAAGGAGATGACTGGTGTAAATCTGCACATTGAGATGAACTGTCATTTCGCAGTGCAGGAGGAGTCGAGAAGACTCTGTCGTCTGTTGTTCGATGACAAGGCAGGTGAAGACCGCCAGGAGAGACGTCGTTAATTCTGATTCTGCAAATTGAAAGGTTCCCTGTCCTTTCGCATTGCGTCTACATGAGTGACGTTGCACATGTATTTCATAAGTTTATAGACTCTGAACTAGGGCATTAAGTTGTTTGTTAGAAAAAAGGGGAACTTATGGAGAAGGGCATATAGGTCCGTAGCCCATTTCTCTTAGGGCTCATCCCGACATTTGTCTTAACGCTTTAGGAAAACCACGGAAATACCTTAGGCAGGATGAGTTGTATTGGGAGAAATACTTATGTATTTTTTCCAAGAGAGCAGATGTTCCGTAAGTTGTCAATAAATTATCAAAAAAGGTTTGTGGAAACTGACTTGTGTCACTTTTCCCGAGCACTGCAGATTTATCCTTTAACAAAGAGAAAGTGTCTATTCTTTGTTCACTTAATTGCTGGTCTTATTTATTTTATTCCATAGATCTTACATGAGCAATGATTTAAGATGTGGAATGTCAACATTTTACAATATTACAATTACAATTTTTACTTTTTATAGTTTTACAATTTAGTCTGTCTTTACAATTTTGTAAAAATAAAGATGTAACAGAATGAAAACTGAACCCTTGAAGGGAAAACAAGACAAAACAAGGAGCAAGTAATGATCAAAGTGATGCTGCCATAGCTGTGTCCCGGTACCTCCAAGAATCATAAAACAATGATATACCATTCCATGCACGTATGTTCAAATATTTTTCCTCGGGAATAGAAAGAGCCCAGAAATACACGCATTAAGAATAAACAAGAGCTGAAAAAAGGAGTCAAAAGGCGATCAATAAGGCCTGTCTGCTTTGATACACAAAAATTACATCAATTGAATTCTTTCAGTCACTGAATCTCAAATGTCTGCTTTGATACACAAAAATTACATCAATTGAATTCTTTCAGTCACTGAATCTTTACCAGGGCGTAAAATGAAAGGACTGAAATCATGTTACGGAGCTCCTTTGGCTTGTCCTTACGAAGTATGCGACACCATCCTTCAGGCTCTCTCTCCACATAGAGATCTGTCACTGACTCCGGTCGCTACTTGGCATTCTGACGCTCTTGGCGTTATAAAACTTCTTGTTAAAGTCGTCCGTGCAACAGCAATTCCAGAGCGTTACAAAGCCACTTCCCTAATCATTTTACGACTCTACAGATGTATTGCCAAACTGCGTACAAACACAACAAATTAGGGCTCTTAGAAACTTATTTTCGAAGAAGATTTATAAAGTTTAATTCAATTTATAAGCTTAAACAATTCATCAGTTGACCTATACAGTATACTATTCAATTTACAGTACATACAATTCATCAGTTATGCTAAACAAAAAATCAATACATAGTAAAAATTAAGTCAAACATGGGTTAGTTGCCCACAACTAAAATCGTACTATCGCCTCATCATCGCAGATCTCTCATAAACAATTCAGCAGACGAGAAAATATGTTACACTTTCGTTGTCGTGTTCTTTTGGAAAAATTAACACCTTCCTTCCATTTTGAAATATTAAATGCATAAAGTTAATTTATTATTTTAATGAGGTCTTATATTAAATTCCACCATAAACTCGAAGATACCTGTCTCAAAAAATAAAGTTAATATTATTTTTGTTTGAAGAGAAAACAAGACAAAGCAAAAATGATCGAACTTGGCTGTGTAGGTACGCTCCAAGAATCATACAACAATGATATATAATTCCATGCAATCGTATGTTCAAATATTTTTCCTCGGAAACCAATAAAAAGATTTGCCCTTTACACGCAATAATAATAAAAAGAGCTGAAAAATGGAGTAAAAGGCGATCAATAAGGCCTGTACCGGATACTTACATCAATTGAAGGCTTTCGTAGTTAACAAAGTGGGAAAATGAAAGGTTAAATCAATAATAATCACCTTACCAAGAATTGGAAATAAAACGTGATCAATAAATTTCATTGTAACAGACTTACTTTTTCGTTATAAAACTTCTCTGTTAAAGTAAAGCAACAAATAAAAATAACAACAAAATGTAACAGCTATAATTAAAAAGAAGATTTATTTTTATCGAATTCATAGTCGTCACTTATAAATAAGTGAACCCTTAAGTGGTTAATTAATACTCATTTCTAATTGAAAATAAAACCCTGATCAAAAAGTTTCATTAAAACAAACTTAATTTTTCTAACTCTTTTAAAATAACACATAAAAACAAATAAGCAAAATTAATAGCTACAATTAAAATATATCCTCTGAAAAAAACTAGTTTAGACCTATCCTTTATTTCTTCGGAAATTTAGCAGCCTAATTGACAGAACTTATTTATTTATTTATTTATTAATATTTATTTATTTATTTATTTATTTAAACATTTATTTATTTATTTAAATTTAAGGATTTATTTATTTATTTATTTATTCTAATTTATTTATTTACAGTCACAAAGAACAAAGCCCCAATTACAATAGACAGTAACAGTTTTGTTAAACAAAGCATTCTTAATATGAAAAAAGAGGAACCTTTCTGAATCTTTCACAAATTAAAAAAAAAAACAAGTAGATAAACCTAAATAAAAGCCTCTTTCTCTAAAAATAAATTAAAAAGAGTTTATAGCATAGCCAAAAATAAAATGTCTCCTCCTTGTCCCATATTATTAATTTCCAATATATTATATTTCAGCCATTAACATTTTCACTATTACAACCAAATTAACGGATTTCTGATTATAACTCAACTAACATGCAAATACGCAATCATGAAACTAGCACTCGATTCAGAAATACGATAACTCAGTTATAGCAACCAAAGTCGATTAGTTCAATGAGAGTCAGCTTTGTTATGACATCATGTCCGGCAGCTGTAAGTGAGCACTCATTACGTGAAAATATCTACGAATTTGCAAAAATCACCTCAAACACTTCGCGACTGTTTATAGTAGACTGTGCTTTATGTCCTATACTCAAACAACAATCTCCGATATGCGAAGTGCTAAGGACGAAACTAAAATTATTTCAATAACTAATTCTGTTCTCTTAAATTAACTACGCATATTGGAAATTAAATCAATGGCTTTCCTAGAACACACTATGAAATGTTTCATGTAAAACACTTTTTTATCTCGAAAGGAAGCAAAAACGAGCAAAACTGTATTAAACTTTTCTGTTTGAAATGTATCAAATAATAACTCCTTCAAATTAATGCCATTACTTACGGTTCACTCCATATCTGTGTGTATGTGTGTATTCACAGCTATAATTATAGAATTTTCTAGCATCTATGTTGTACAGCACCCGTGGCGAAAATGTAACTAACTAGCACATTGTGGATCGCAATGATAGCTGTGCATTTCCCTTGATTCCTACCTCCCACAACCCCCACCCTCTCACTCACTGGAGTCAAACTACGTTCCATTTGTATTTGTCTCTGACCTGCGAGTGACGTATCGTCGCAATGTCTCTCTCGAAACCATGTACCTCTACAAAAACGAAAGTTTCAAGTAGGATGGGAGGACGCATTTTTTGCTGACAATGTGATGAGAATATTAAATGTATGATTTGTTCACAAATATTACGAGGAAACGGTTGTATAACATAAAACGGCATTATACTACATGTTACTCATGAAACATTAAAAGTTAAGTGTTATTATTATTATTATTATTATTATTATTATTATTATTATTATTATTATTATTATCATCTCTGTACGTCGATACTTTTTTCAGCAGATGTACGAATAATGCGGTTAGTTCTTCATTTTAAACTCACAGATTTACAACGTGATGTTAAATTAATGAAAGCTAGATGTAAGGACTTGACAAATGTTCAACCTTTCAAATCTTTGCCAAAAAATAATTATCCCAAAACTTCATTCTTTCGCTTGCTCTGTTGAAGCCATGTTCGCTACAACTTACGTTTGTGAAAAATTATTTTGAACAATGAAAATAGTAAAAACCAAATTTAGATCACGACTGACAGGCAAATACCTTCGTGATCAACTACGACTGGCAGTAAGTGATATAATTCCTGATTTTGAACCTCTGTCGCAGAGACATTCTGAAGACAGTTAATTTTAGGTTGTGATAATGTGTCCTATGTTTTCTTGTTCATTTCTTTCTTCGTTACACGTATTAAACATTAGTTTGTAGCCTTGTACTGTATAAAATTGTATTTAAGTGCTTGACGTAAGGAAAATGAAAATCCGTTAATAAGTCAAACAGTTGTTTCACTTCCCCTTCGGGTGTCCGCCTCCCTCCATAGGCCTTATGCACGTTGCAGGTTACTGTACATAGTGTCTCGGCGCACGATCGCATTTTCGCCACGGCTGGTCTACATTCATAGATCCATCCCAGGTCCCGCTTTCGTTAGGAAGATACATAAACTTTCGTAATAAATAACAATATAGCAGGGTAATTGATTGGAGTAGGCCTATTAGTTAAATTCTAGTTCCGAAGATATATAAAGTGTAAATGGAGAGGAGACTTAGAGTTATAAGATAGAGATGTTTACCTTCCATCAAGAAAGAAAACCAAATTGAACACCGAAGATAGAGGATGCAACCGCTTACAACACTTTCGCGAGATGGGCGGCACGGGAAGAGCAGATTGGGTTCACAGTGCATTTTAACCTAGGAATTGTGTTTCCTTCGCTAGGGTTCTGAAAGCGTCACCTACAGTTCTAAAACGGTGTTTCCAGACTATATTCAAGTAAGACGCATCGCTCGCTAGTCCCTCACTTTCCTTGGAAATGAGCAACGAAGAATCAAAATCCTCTCGAAAATGAGTGTACAATTTAAATACAGAGTGATTCACGAGGATTTACCGTCCCTTACGGAGCTTATTTCCGAATACATCCTGAGCAAAGAATTTCATAAAGAAAACATGTGTCCTTACTTACTTACTGGCTTTTAAGGAACCCGGAGGTTCATTGCCGCCCTCACATAAGCCCGCCATTGGTCCCTATCCTGAGCAAGATTAATCCATTCTCTATCATCATATCCCACCTCCCTCAAATCCATTTTTATATTATCTTCCCATCTATGTCTCGGCCTTCCTGAAGGTCTTTTTCCCCTCCGGCCTCCCAACTAACACTCTATATGCATTTCTGGATTCGTCCATACGTGCTACATGCCCTGCCCATCTCAAACGTCAGGATTTAATTTTCCTAATTATGTCAGGTGAAGAATACAATGCGTGTAGTTCTGCGTTGTGTAACTTTCTCCATTCTCCTGTAACTTCATCCTGCTTAGCTCCAAATATTTTCCCAAGCACCTTATTCTCAAACACCCTTAATCTCTGTTCCTCTCTCAGAATGAGAGTCCAAGTTTCACAACCATACAGAACAACCTGTAATATAACTGTTTTATAAATTATAATTTTCAGATTTTTCGACAGCAGACTGGATAATAAAAGTTTTTCAACCGAATAATAATAATAGGCATTTCCCATATATTCTGTGTTTAGTTTTCTCCCGAGTATCATTTATATTTGTTACTGTTGCTCCCAGATATTTGAACTTCTTCACCTCTTGAAAAGATAAATTTCCAATTTTTATATTTCCATTTCGTACAATATTCTCGTCACGAGACATAATCATATACTTTGTCTTTTCGGGATTTACTTCCAAACCTATCTCTTCCAGTAAAATTCCCGTGTTTTCCCTAAACGTTTGTTGATTTTCTCCTAACATATTCACGTCATCCGCATAGACAAGCAGCTGATGTAACCCGTTCAATTCCAAACCCTCTCTGTTATCCTGGACTTTCCTAATGGCATACTCTAGAGCAAAGTTAAAAAGTAAAGGTGATAGTGCATCTCATTGCTTTAGAAAAAACATATGTCCTAATCTCAATATTTTCAGAGTTACATTAATTTGAAGTTGTTTGTAAAATATCGTTATTCTTGAGTTTTAAGGGTAAAAGAATATTACAGATAAAGAATGAACTATTCAGGAGTATCATTTTCGATCAACACTGCGTCTTGTTTGGATTCAAATAACCTCCATCCAGTGCTGAGATTCAAAACTAGTTTGTTTTACGCACATAGTAATTTTAGTCATTCAAGGCCTACTGTAATATAATTAATGTCACAGTAGGCCTATGAATAATAATTGTTTGTATACATATATCTTAAGTCTGATTAGTATAATATGTTACTACTGAGAGATGATGCAACGGGTAAGAAAATGAACTGGTCATCCTACTCCAGCCGTGGCGAAAATGTTACTCGAGAGCACATTGTGGCTCGCAATGATAGCTATGCATTTCTGTTGCTTCCTATCTCCCCCAACCCCCACCCTCTCACTCACCGGAGTCAAACTCCATTCCATTTGTATTTGTCTCTGACCTGCGAGTGGCGTATCGTCGCAATGTCTCTCTTGAAACCATGTACCTCTACAAAAGCGAAAGTTTCAAGTGGAATGGGAGGACGCATTTTTTTGCTCCAATATGATGAGAATATTAAATGTATGATTTGTTCACAAGTATTACGAGGAAAACGGTTGTATAACATAAAACGGCATTATACTACATGTTACTCATGAAACATTAAAAGGCTAAGTATTATTATTATTATTATTATTATTATTATTATTATTAGGACATTATCTCTGTACGTCGATCCTTTTTCAGCAGATGTACGAATAATGCGGTTAGATCTTCAATTTAAACTCACAGATTTATTACAATGTGATGTTAAATGAAAGCTAGATGTAAGGATTTGACATATGTAGAACCTTTCAAATCTTTGCCAAAAAATAAATATCGGAAGCTTGTTCTTTCGCTTGAAGCCATGTTCGCTACAACTGACGTTTGTGAAAAATTATTTTCAGCAATGAAAATAGTAAAAACCAAATTTAGATCACGACTGACAGACAAATACCTTCGACTGGCAGTAAGTGACATAAATCCTGATTTTGAAACTCTGTCGCAGAGACATTCTGAAGACAGTCAATTTTAGGTTGTGATAATGTGTTCTATGTTTTCTTATTCATTTTTTTCTTCGTTACACGTACTAAACCTTAGTTTGTAGCCTTATACTGTATAAAATTATATTTAAGTGTTTGGCGGAAGGAAAATGAAAATCCGTTAATAAGTCAAGACAGTTACTTCACTTCCCCTTCGGGTGTCCGCCTCCCTCCATAGGTGCTATGCACGTTGCAGGTTACACAGTGGCTCGGCGCACGATCACATTTTCGCCACGCCTGCCCTACTCAATTAACTCCTTGCTTAGTTACCTCGTTAATTCTAACCCGAAATAAAATAGAGAAAAAATGCAAATAAACACCTATAGATGACTTACTTGTTGATAAAAGAATCATGGTCTACTGCTTTACATATAAAAATATAAGACTTGAGTGACGATACCAAATAATTACAATTTGCTACATCTCAGCGACTCACAAATGCTACAGTTTTAAAGAGTCGCTGTAAAAATAACTACTCACTAAAGTATAAACTTGTTACGTATAAAATACAAGAGTACTGTACATAATGTACTGTATAAGCACTGTCTGATTTAGGTCGTTCACGAGATCCAAAACAAACGGATTGCGTTAGACTTCGCAGTTTTCATTACTTAAGATGTGTTAGCTAAAACAAACACAAAAGGTTTGATGGACGAGATAGATCTCGTGTAGTTTTTATTTTAGATGTCTCGCACAGCATCTCGGCGCGCGGCCAGACAGACAGACAGCGAGCCGCCTCCAAATGGAGCACAGACATCGCATATATCTCTCGTTCAGTTGCCCCATTCGTCTCATCCCCCGCAAACTGCGCGATCGTATTGTACACGCCCGGCTCTCCAATCTGACGTGCACCCAAGTGGCTTACAGTAGTTCATGGCAAGAAACGAGAATTCTTTGTTACTTCAGTTCTATAATGTTTAGTCACGTCTGGCGTGAGGTAATTATTAAGAGTCCTGAGGTTTGGTTACTTTTTAATACAATTTAGGTGTACATCAGCCGCGGCGAAAATGCGACTCATGAGCACATTGTGGCTCGCAGTGCTTTTCTCTCGCTTCCTACCTACAACCCCCACCCTCTCACTCACTGGAGTCAAACTCCGTTTTATTTGTATTTGTCTCGGACCTGCGAGTGGCGTATCGTCGCAATATCTCTCTCGAAACCATGTACCTCTATAAAAAACGAAAGTTTCAAGTAGGGTGGGAGGATGCATTCTTTTGCTTACAATATGATGAAAATATTAAATGTATGATTTGTTCACAAATATTACTAGGAAAACGGTTGTATAACATAAAACGGCATTATAAGTTACTGCATGTTACTAATGAAACATTAAAAGGTTAAGTGTTGTTATTATTATTATTATTATTATTATTATTATTATTATTATTATTATTTAGTCCACACCCGTGGAGTAACGGTTAGCATCTAGCCGCGAAACCAGGTGGCCCGGGTTCGATTCCCGGTCGGGACAAGTTACCTGGTTGAGGTTTTTCCGGGGTTTTCCCTCAACCCAGTATGAGCAAATGCTGGGTAACTTTCGGTGTTGGACCCCGGACTCATTTCACCGGCATTATCACCTTCATCTCATTCAGACGCTAAATAACCTAAGCTGTTGATAAAGCGTCGTAAAATAACCTACTAAAATAAATAAAATAAAAATTATTATTATTATTATTATTATTATTATTATTATTATTATTATTATTATTATTATTATTATCTCTGTACGTCGATTCTTTTACAGCAGATGTACGAATAATGCGGTTAGATTTTCAATTTAAACTCACAGATTTACAATGTGACGTTAAATGAAAGCTAGATGTAAGGACTTGACAGATATTGAACTTTTCAAATCTTTGGAAAAAAATATATATATATATTTGAGGCTTCGTTCTTTCGCTTGCTCTGATGAAGCCTTGTTCGCTGTAACTTACGTTTGTGAAAAATTATTTTCAACAATGAAAATAGTAAAAATCATATTTAGATCACGACTGACAGACAAATACCTTCGTGATCAAATACGATTGGCAGTAAGTGACATAATTCCTGATTTTGAAACTTTGTCGCAGAGACATTCTGAAGACAGTTAATTTTAGGTTGTGATAATGTGTCTTATGTTTTCTTATTCATTTCTTTCTTCGTTACACGTCCTAAACATTAACTTCTCCTTCGGTTGTCTGCCTCCCTCTATAGGTGCTATGCACGTTGCAGCTTACACAGTGGCTCGGAGCACCATGGCCTTTTCGCCACGGCTGGTGTACATTGACCATATTATACAACAGTAATGTCAAGGCAAGCGCATTTTTCTGACCTTGACGTCGTACGCGGACATCAAGCGCTAAGTATGGAGAGAGAAAGGGTTGTATATATGAATAAGCAACCTCGTGGATTAAGAAAACAGTTGTGCACAAACTTCAAACGGAACGTGAAATTTTATGTCGTTATTTTTATATGGCTTCTTTCTGTTTAATATTATCTATATTGCCTGTAAAACAAAAGTACTAACACTGATTTCTTAATATTGCACTTGTGTTTTAAATCTTAATAACATAATAGAGAGTTAAGAAGGAATATTCACTTAAATTACATAGTAGTATAATATTATGCTGTATTAAGTGGATGAAACACATCATTCATAAAGAAAGTGATATTCTAAAGAAAGAGATTGAGTATGACATGATAAGTTGGAATTGATATTGATGGTATCTTTAGCCTTACAAAAGTAATCAATAAACTAATCAAAACAATATTACGATACAATACAAAGCAAAGTTACCTAGGTACTGTATCTGTTTTAAGTGTAACTAATATTACATAACAAAACTCTTATCGCATTATGCTTTTAAGGTGATATTTGTGAGCAACTTCCTATCATCAGAATATTAAATTATTTTCTCGAAATCTGCTGAAACTACAGAGCTGACATTTTTACAACACATGGGCACGTATCTTTTGCTTATGATATAACAGTAGTTGCTTTGGTAATTCATTTCCTTACAAACAATTTCCATGCGAATATTTTCAAAATTTTCAATACACTATCTTCAGTAACACGTATATACGGTATACCTATTAGATTTACGAAAACATTATGTAAGGCTACTAAATAAATAGGCCTATACCTGAAATATTCAATTTTCTATACGAAGAGTTGAAAACATATTTCTTTTGAATAAAAAAATCAAACTTGTGAAAAATGAGCATTAAAATTAAAACTTAGAGTATTTCCTTTACTTGTGCATTCATCTTATTGCAAAAACTTTTGCTACACCGTCCAGGTTTCACTCCTTGATCACAAAAGAGCTTTTCAGTCTGACGGAAGACGAACACATGGTGACTTCCTTGACATAAGATCGGCACAACGCCAGATTTCCGCCTAAGACAACACAGGATTTCACACTGACGACGGATAAACCACACGACCTACTTGGACTCCAACCCGACCGCGGTAGCGGCTTCTACAAAACGTCACATCTCCAGCAGGATTTCATGAGTTCCACATACTGTGTTTGTGCACTATTTCTGTCACTTTTAACACCTGGATATAAATGTACAATTGTTGTTCAGTCAACTGTCCAAAAGACAGGTCTGAACCTCACAAGTGATGCCAACAAGGCACCACTTATGACGCAACTAAGCCAGGAGTTAATGGACTAGGGTGGCTAGTTCCTTTCACCCTCCATTGCATACATCGTATTTTCATCATTTTACTAGCTATCTCAAATCTCAAATTAATTATAATTGATTGAATTAAATTAGCTCATAAATTAAGTTACTACTTTACCTTATAGGTTTATCTAAATTTAAATAAATATGTAGTTTACTAGTCGTTAAAACTTAACTGAAGAATATTCCTGGAGGACCTTTTAAGTGTAGTGTAAATATTCGTAATTTAAATATGTATTGTATTGATTAAGGCTGGTTGAATAAAACATTATTATTATTATTATTATTATTATTATTATTACTATTATTATTATTATTATTATTATTATTATTATTATTATCGCTGACTAGGTACATATTACACTAGTAATATATAACTTATAACTTATAATAGATGTACAGTAGTAACAAAAAAACCGGACCGGCCCTTGTAGCTGATTTCAGAGCCTTGTTCACTCCAGAGCACGATAGACTGGTAACTAAGACTTTCGTGGTTCGAATCCTGCCTGAGAAGAAAACTTTTTTTTGTTTCTTATTCAAATTTATTCCCAATACTTTTCGATTGCAGCGATATTTTACTACTTAATTAACTTATTATTTCCAGAACATGAATTTTACCGGCAATCGAAAAGTATTGGCAATAAATTTGAATAAGGAACAAAAAAAGTTTCCTTCCCAGGCAGGATTCGAACCACGAAAGTCTTAGTTACCAGTTTATCGTGTTCTGGAGTGAACAAGGCTCTGAAATCAGCTACAAGGTTCGGTCCGGTTTTTTTTTTTTTTTTTGCCACTACTGTACAATCAGGTAAAAAAATGCACAGTGATGCAACAAAAATAAATTACTATAGATTTTGTTCAAAATGTGAACCTCCTGATTATGTAACTTACTCTTTCTGGGGGTGATAGAGTGTTTTATATAAAAAAGAAATATGTATCTTTGTTCTGGCAATAAAGTATTATTATTATTATTATTATTATTATTATTATTATTTATTATTATTATTATTATTATTATTATTGCTGTTGTTATGATTATTATTATTATTATTACTATTATTATTATTATTATTGTTATTATTATTATTATTGCTGTTATTATTATTATTGTAATTGTTATTGTTATTGTTATTATTATTATTGTTATTATTATTATTATTGTTATTATTATTATTATTATTATTGTTATTGTTATTATTATTATTATTATTATTATTATTATTGCTGTTGTTGTTATTCCAATTATATACACTTTCGACAAAGCCATATCTATTTATTTCAGGTCTTGAGAGCGTTACTTATTTCACTTAAAATTATTGTCTAACAAAGGTTGCACGCCGACTGCTATCACCATTCAAAACACACAGGATAACGGCTCCGTTTGTAAAAACGTTATGCTAGATGCGCGCGCACGAGAAACGAATGAGAATTCCGATTGTCAGCTGTATGACAGAGCAATTGCTACACTTCGCTGGGCTAAATGAAAAGGAATGTTGCGTTACTGTTAAACGAATCGCTGCTCAGAATTAATTTAAATATTATTAGTACGGAATAAGTAGTAATTCAACCCCGATTATACAGGGACATCATTTTATTTTTACTTGTATTTTTATTGTATCTGCATTTCTGAATGTACTTCACTCCCACGCCTTTACTAATGTCCTTGCTCCCGTCAGACACACACACTTACGGCCGCTGTTGCATTCGAAGTCTTAAAGCAGTGAAGTAAACACTGCAGTGTATAGTGTGTTTCACAAATATGGTTGCGTTTTCTATAGAAGAAAGAACCTATATTAATAATATCGTACTAAAAAATTATATTCAAGAAACGATAAATTCAATTTCAGAGAATATGCTTCAAAATCTTTTTAATAATATGCGTAAAGAATTGAAGCCTGCATTGTAATGAACGGCAACTATTTTCAGCAACTTGTTTAAAAATTCAGATTAGCTTATTTTGAATTGAGGTGGCTAGAAGCAAAGGAATGCTAGTGACATTTGTAATAACATGAGTTAAGTGCATCCAGTGTAAGCAAAAGTATCTAAAATTGTAGTGGTAAAGAGATATTTTAATCGCATCGCACATTAAAATTTAAATAAAAATTTCACCGATTTTACGAAAGCTTAAATATTTAAACCCCATTTTCTCAAAAGTAACTTAAGTGCACTTACAGCCCTTTACTTATGACCCCCTCAATTTAAATGCACTCTCTATATCGTATGTTAACACCAATAATTAATATGCTAAATAAAGTAGACATTACATAACGAACATAGCCGCCTGAAAAGTTGAGTTTTTGAAAAAAGAATGTTACTACTCTACTGTATTTTGATAAATTCCGTAAAAGTGATGATCAAACTGAAATTCGTAATATCGTATTTCCCTACAACATAAATGGATACACTACTTTTCTCTCCTCCTATACCTTACTTACTTACTTACAAATGGCTTTTAAGGAACCCGAAGGTTCATTGCCGCCCTCACATAAGCCCGCCAGCGGTCCCTATCCTGTGCAAGATTAATGCAGTCTCTATCATCATACCCCACCTCCCTCAAATCCATTTTAATATTATCCTCCCATCTACGTCTCGGCCTCCCTAAAGGTCTTTTTCCCTCCAGTCTCCCAACTAACACTCTATATGCATTTCTGGATTCGCCCATATGTGCTACATGCCCTGCCCATCTCAAACGTCTGGATTTAATGTTCCTAATTATGTCAGGTGAAGAATACAATGCGTGAAATTCTGTGTTGTGTAACTTTCTCCATTCTCCTGTAACTTCATCCCGATTAGCCCCAAATATTTTCCTAAGCACCTTATTCTCAAACACCCTGAACCTATGTTCCTCTCTCAGAGTGAGAGTCCAAGTTTCACAACCATACAGAACAACCGGTAATATAACTGTTTTATAAATTCTAACTTTGAGATTTTTGGACAGCAGACTGGATGATAAGAGCTTCTCAACCGAATAATAACACGCATTTCCCATATTTATTCTGCGTTTAATTTCTCCCGAGTGTCATTTATATTTGTTACTGTTGCTCCAAGATATTTGAATTTTTCCACCTCTTCGAAGGATAAATCTCCAATTTTTATATTTCCATTTCGTACAATATTCTGGTCACGAGACATAATCATATATGATTTGTTTACATATTGCACTAGTAACATCAAACTCCTGTAATGGAAGGGGGCAACAGTGTTTCCGAGTATAGCCAGGTTAATGTTAAAAATGTTGGTAAAAATAAAGTGATGTCCCTGTATTAAAAGAATATAAGAATGGTGTCGGTATAGGTAATGGTTGCGGAAACTTACAACCAGACCAGAAACCGCCACTGTGATTAGTGTCTGTAAGATATTGTACTATCCTCCTCGCAAAGATCCATTTCCAGGTCATTCGGCAATATTGAACGCGCATTGAGGGCTAGACAGTCGAGCACTGCTGGTTTTAAGAACCAGATATTATCCCTGGAGTGGACGGTTTACATGTCTCATAAAGTACCGCAGCAGTCCCCCAAGACCAGGTGCAGTTGGTTTATCTACCCCCACCCCCCGCACTTGACTGCACCGTGTGTCTGCAGCATGTCTCGTTGGGAAATAGTCTGACCTTAAACCTACATACAATAAACTACTGAAATCTATACTAATAATATATCTGTAGCCGAAATTTTTCTGGTAATTTTCGATTTTCCAAAAATAATTGGTCCTAACATATATAATTAATCTCCCTGAAACCGAAAATCGCTTTTTTGAAATTTTTGTTTGTATGTCTGTCTGTCTGTCTGTCTGTATGTTTGTTACCTTTTCACGCGATAATGGCTGAACGGATTTCGATGAAAATTGGAATATAAATTAAGTTCGTTGTAACTCAGATTTTAGGCTATATGGCATTCAAAATACATTATTTAAAACGGGGGTTATAAGGGGGCCTGAATTAAATAAATCGAAATATCTCGCTTATTATTGATTTTTGTGAAAAATGTTACATAACAAAAGTTTCTTTAAAAATAATTTCCGATAAGTTTTATTTCTTGAAAAATTTTGATGGGACTGATATTTAATGAGATAAATGAGTTTAAAAATTACAATAACTGCCACGTAAGGCCGTGTAATGAATTAAAAAAAAAATGACTTCGTCTATAAGGGGCCTTGGACAGCAACAATCGAAAGCTATGAAAGATAGCCTACAGATAATGTTTCTGTGTTTGTATGAAGTAATATCTTAAGCTAAATTAACCGATTTGTATAATTAATTATTAATTCACCATTGGAAACTGTAGTTTCTCTAGATGGACATAATGCTATAATGTTATTACATTAACTTCTGAGTGAATCGAGAACAGGTAAGATTAAAATAGCTTCTTATGCACAGAAAACTTGATAGGCTATTCTGTACATTCCTTTCCTGTATTTCCTAAAATAATTTTTATGACCAAATGAGTGGTCTCTGGATCAAAATGATCGCATTTTAATCATGCAAATACAATTTAAATTAAGTAACATAATAAACGATTTATCCTTATATCAAACACGAATGTTCCCTGGATCAAATGTCCTATTTTAATTATGTAATTACCTTATATTTATTTCTAACGGGTGCAGCGGAGCGCACGGGTACGGCTAGTATAGTATAAACAAGGCCATTCATGAAGTTATACCGACGCATGTGGTGCGCATTCCTGACGTCATTTTAAGTGAAAAAGTTCAGGTGAATATGAGTTCGATTATCAATGATTACGGTGCTACAATAAGCCTCTAACAAGGGAAGGGTTTCGGCTCGAACAGGAATATTTGGTTAAAAATTTGTACAGACGCTTATCTCACAATGGTGATGAAGTCCGTAAAAGCGTTCATTTGTGTAACTCTCCGTTTGGTTGGTATTGCTCAATACACTTCTTTAAAAATGTACATGAGGATTCTCTATAAAATGCATGAAACAGCATAGGCATAACACGCAGAATCAACACCTGAACAATCTTCTGAACCACACTCCAGTGCTGAAAAATCAAATGCCACCTGAATTACATTTTTGAAGTCCGAGACTTGTTCACGATTCACGTAACCAGCTGACTGCCAGGAATACTGAAGCATAGGGCGGTACACTGGAGCAGACAACTGGTTATAAACCAATAACAGAGTGCATTTTCATTATAAACACTCGATTTCCCAAGTTAAGTTCTGGATTCTCAGCAAAAGTCCTTATGTAATGTTATCCTCCGAGTATTGTCTAAGAAAATACATATTCAGAGGCTGGATATATTTAGTTTTTTTTTAGGTGAAATGATCATAAATTCCATGTCCTAGCCTTGGAATGATTCATTTATTAAGGTTGCGTCTTTGTGCGCATTCAATGACTCACACAACAGTATATACTTCTGATTAGCTGCAATATTTTCGGACAGAACGTTGGAGAAAAATGTTCTTAAATAGGCTTTAGACATTTTACCACTCGCACTAGCTTCTAGGCTAGGCTAGGCTTACGGGTAAGGTGTCCCATCCCCTTAACTTGTGCAGTGCTCTCCCCACCCCTCAACTTGTACAGTGCTCTAACAGACAAACCACACATTACACAAACGAATGCTTATGGGAGCTTTACAGAGATGTAAAGATGGACCTGTATACCAATTTTGGATACGAAAATCCTGTTCGAGCCGAAACCCTTCCCTTGTAAGCAGGCCTATGTCGAACACCGCTCTCAAGTTGTGAACATGGACGGGTCCACACCTGTGGAGTAACGGTCAGCGCGTCTGGCTGTGAAACCAGGTGGCCCGGGTTCGAATCCCGGTCGGGGCAAGTTACCTGGTTGAGGTTTTTCCGGGGTTTTCCCTCAACCCAATACGAGTAAATGCTGGGTAACTTTCGGTGCTGGACCCCGGACTCATTTCACCTGCATTATCACCTTCATATCATTCAGACGCTAAATAACCTTGATGTTGATAAAGCGTCGTAAAATAACCCAATAAGAAGAGAACATGGACGGATACCTTTCCTTCCCCTTGCAACGATTCAATTTATGTAGACTGGTCGACTGAATATAACCGGCGTATCCAATTAATACCCAGACGGAAGGCTTTGTATTGGAATTAACAACACACTTTTAGGTTCAGAATATTAGCCAATTAAATAAATGATACTTCTGAATAGTTCATTCCTATATGTAATATTCTTTTACCCTTAAAACCTAAGAAAAAAAAAGTCTTTTTAACAACTTCAAACTAGCGTAACTCTGGAAATATTGAAAATTGGATGTATGTTCATCTATTTTGCTCAAAATGTCTTCGGAAATATGGTCCGTAAGTGGCGGTAACTCTTCATGAATAACTCTGTATATATTTTATGAACCAATATCCTACTGAGAAATACGAGGATGATGATAAATTTATTACAGTAATAAGTACAAAGACATGATTTTATTTTTACTAATATTTCTAATATTAATCTCCCTATACCTTTGGATTAACAGTTGAGAAAAGAAAACACCGTTTGCTACCCCTTCCACGACAGGAGTTCGATGATACTGCCGTAAAATACAAACATATCACTAGGTATAGGAGGGAAGAAAAGTAGTTCATCCATTTACGTAAACAAGGAAATACCGCGATTTTCAGTTGGATAATTTTCATTATAGGTTTTTGCTTAATTAAAATACAGTACAGTATTAACAATGAGTGTTTTTACTCACGAATTGAGCTGTCCATATGTGGACGTATTCATTATGCAGTGTATATTATACTGTCTACAGCACATCAGCGTACAATATAGAGAATGAAGTTAAATTGAGAAATAATCATAATATGAATATTTAAACACATTTTTGAAAATGGTGGCCGTTCATTTCGATTTTCGATACAAGCTTCAGTTCTTTTGTGCATATTATCGCACTATAGAATATTGTACCTAATTCCAATTACCAGTTTCGGTATTCGTACTAGTAACTCATGTTGAAATAATTCTTTACCTAGTCTATAAAACAGTACCTTACGTATTGTAAATTCAATCTTCACTTCTGCCCGATCCGAAAAGATAAAATTACTCAGATATGCTATCTATTGTCCGCCCAAGTGGTTATGTCGCAGGGTCGTAGAAAAAGGGGACATCATGTGACAGTTAATTATTTAACGAGCCCTTTTATTTAAGTTATTTTAAGCAGTTGTATAATACAGGGACATCACTTTATTTTTACCAACATTTTTAACATTAACCTGGCTATACTCGGAAACACTGTTACCCCTTCCATTACAGGAGTTTGGTGTTACTACAATATGTGCAATAGTGCAATATGTAAACAAATCATTTTATTAGCTACAAGAGGAAAGAAAAGTAATGTATCCATTTATGTTACAGGGAAATACGATGTTAGGATTTTCAGTTTGATCATTACTTTTACAGTATTATATCAATATACAGTAGATTAGTAAATTTTTTTTCACAAACTCAACTCTTCAGGCGATTTTATTCATAATATAATGGCTACTTTATTCAGCATATTACCGTACTTTTGGTAACTCTAATCTTCACTTCTGCTCAGTCCACACAGATGAAGTTATTCAGTCATGCTACACACGGTACCTGTGCGAAATAAGCAGGGGAGGGTATTTACGGAGATCGCGAAAATCACGACATAATAGATATACTATAGGTTTTTACTAATCTTTACGAATTAAGTGATTCTGATTAATAATATGCGGATAAAACAATGACGACAAATCGCGAAATAAAGTTCTAATAGCGAATTTCATATTCTGACAATGAGTTCTTTTTTCGGATTTTTTTTTCATTTGAAATTGTTGTACATTCAAGTAGGCTACATTACATGGTATTCCAGGTCTTCTGATTACATTAGTGAACTCAAAAGACGGAGAATTCAACATTTCACTCATAATTTGAAAGTATTAATTTGAGAGATGCAAGTTTTTTTTTCGCTTTTAATGAATGTGTGTTAAATACGGTCTTAATCCAACAAATATTATCTATTGGCCATACCGCACCTTTACTATAATCCAATGAACCTTTAATGTTAATTATTTGGAAAGTAATATTTATACTGAGTTAATATTCCAATTTCAAAATAATTGTATTATTCAAAATTTCCATTAATATCCAACAAGAGTACAAATCAATCTCCAACAATCTCCGCCGACACCAATATTAAAAAACAAAAATGATAAAATTAATCTACATAAATACCTGCCCCTGGAAATAAGCTTCAATAATATAGAGTCTTCCTTCTATAGAAAACGCAACCATATTTCTGAAACACACTATACTCTGTACTGTTTACTTCACTGCTAGCAGACTTCGAATGCAACAGCGGCCGTAAGTTTGTGTGACGAGAGCAAGAACATTAGTGAAAGGGGTGGGAGTCAAGTACATTCAGAAACGCAGGTACAATAAAAGTGCAAGTAAAAATAAAGTGATGTCCCGGTATTACGTAGACGTCCAATTCCTAACAGAAATTAATGTTTTCAAAAAAGAGCTAAGACAGCCCAACCACTAGCCTTTACAGAGGGGCTAGCAGAAGCGGTTGGAGGAAACCGGGATGCGACGTAGGCAAAAGGACGACAGTACCTATGCGAAAATATGATTCAATATTGAATGCTCTTTCGTCACTGGAAAATGCGAACATATTTCTAGAACGTACTATACTAACTAGCTCAGTACTACTTACTATGACAGCATACGCGGCCTTGGTTCTGTGTGGAGGACGATTGGAAGTTTACTAGTAGACGGGGTGGGAATGAAGTACATAAAAAAATTCAAGTACAATAAAAATTGAAGTAAAAATAAAATGATGTTCCTGTATATACCAAAATAGGTTGCAAAGTACTGTATATGCACAGCACCAGCCGCCACTGTTACTAGTACCTGCCCTACCTTATGTTGAATCAATGCAAGGGACATGAAGTAGTCAGGAGGCTGGTAACCACCCCCCGTATTCGTTAGCGCCTTGGGAGCACGAGTTTGACAAGCATGCTATAGAGACTGGGCACTGAATGGTTTACTCAACAGTCTCCATTCTTGATCCACGGTCCCTGCTACCTAAGTTGATTCGTTGCAAGAGAATGGAGGTAATAGTGGAGTCAAGCAGTCCGTTTAAACTTTAAGTTCACAGCTTGGGACCAAAGTTTGACATCCCTGTTATAGTATGAAGCTCGCGAAAGGGAGCAGTATTGCTATTTCAATACGAATTGAACGGCAGTTGTTTCGTAAACTGCTATTGCAAATATGACATGCAGGTAGTCTATTATTAAGTTAACATCTGTCAGTGCAATGCGTTCCAAACGTTTCTTTGTTAGAATAAGATGTTCTCCCACCCTTCTCTCCTCACTAATAAAAGAACAACAATAAAAATTGTTTTTTTTTCCTACACATACGTCTATTTACAGCCAATATAGATGTTTTATTCTTTTATAATGGCATAACACTGACGCAAAGAAAACATGTGCAAAGCCATTTTGAGAAATTACGTCTCTTGCGCGAGAATTTCAATAATATTCAAGATACTGACATAAACTGTACCTATGTCTGCTGAAAGCTTGGAATGTCATCTACTAGGGCAGTGATGTCAACTGATGTCCATAGGAGCAAGCGAGCGCTTTAGAGCCCAGGAGAGCCTGAGCGCTTTACAGCGGAAAGGAAAGAGACAGACGAAAGAGGTGGTATATGCCGCTTGGTCGAGCTATATACAGGGATGGCCAGCACTGATTCAATGGATAAAGGAAAGAGAACTTATTAAAACTGTATCCATGTTAATTTTTAGATTTGTCTGAGAAGTATAACTGCATTATAAGAATGTAAGTTTCAATTTTAATGCTCATTTTTCACAAGTTTGTTCTTTTATTCAAAAGGAATATTTTCTCAACTTTTTTACAGAAAAGTGACAGAAAAGTGGTACTAAAACAATGTTTTCAAATTTAATATATCGATGTGTTTGTTTAAAATGTTTGTAGCCAGCGCGTCTGGCTGCGACCAGGTACTAAAACAGTGTTTTCCTCAACCCAATAAAAATCTAATATATCTGGACCAAATTTCACCGGCATTATCACCTATTACTGAAGATAGTGTATTAAAATAACCCAATAAAAAATGTTTGAAAATATTCGCATGGAAAATGTTTGTAACGAAATGAATTAACAAAGCAAATACTGTTACATCACAAACAAAATATATGTGATCAGAAAAATGCGCTTGCTTTGACATCACTGTACTAGGGAGTGTCATTAATTTTCCAAATATATTAAAATGGATTTGAGGGAGGTGGGATATGATGATAGAGAATGGATTAATCTTGCTCGGGATAGAGACCAATGGCGGGCTTATGTGAGGGCGGCAATGAACCTCCGGGTTCCTTAAAAGCCAGTAAGTAAGTAAGTAAGTCCTGTCCACAACAACACACATCAATGTCGGACAAGTTGTTGCATCCCGTTCGCGAAGAATTAGGACTCCTCCTCCCTCCTTCAGATACGCACATCTGCTTGCACCTCCGTTTTACTGGTGTAACGGCGTCCTTTCAGGTATTCTTTCAGCTTCAGAAAAATGAAAAAGTCACAAGGATCAAGATCCGGACTGTAAGGCGCGTGTGGTAAAATCTCGTGAAAAGTTGAAAAGGACATACTCTATACTTATAAGCAAACAGGGATTTTGTCTCTAACGTCACCAAGTGCTACTGTTTGTTCAACAAGTCCTTAGGTCAAGTGAAAATTTCAGCATCTCAAAGCAGAAGAATAGAAAATCAGAAGAAAACAGTTTTTCCTAAAAAAAAAAGTCCAACTTCTATTTTGATTTATTTAAAAATAAATAATCTTTGTATTATATTTCTTTGTACGGGGACATCATTTTATTTTTACTAACATTTCTAATATTAACCTGACTATACTTTTGGATTAAGGGAAACACCGTTTGCTAAGCCCTTCCACGACCGGAGTTCGATGATACTGTGTAAAATACAAACAAATTACTTTACTGGATATAGGAGGGAAGAAAAGTAGTTCATCCATTTACGTAAACTAGGAAATATCGCGATTTTCAGTTTGATAATTTTCATTAGGTTTTTGTTTAATCCCAATACAGTACTGTATTAACAATGAGTATTTTTACTCACGAACTGAGTTATCCATGCGAACGTATTAATTATGCAGTGTATATTTACTGTTTATAGCACATTAGCGTACAATTTAGAGAATGAAGTTAAATTGAAAAATAATCATAATATGGATATTTAAACACATTTTTTTAAATGATGGCCGTTCATTTCTACACAGGCTTCAATTATTTTGTGCATATTATCGCACTATAGACTATTGCATCTAATTCCAATTACCAGTTTCGTCCTTCGTACTAGTAACTCGTGTTGAGAAATAATTCTGTACCTACTCTATAAAAGACTACCTTAGGTACTGTAAATTCAATCTTCACTTCTGCCCGATCCGAAAAGATAAAATTACACAGACATGCTATCTACCGTCCGTCCAAGTGGTTACAGGTTCGTAGAAAGGGGAGAAATCACGTTGCAGTTAATTACTTAAAGAGGCCCTTTTATTTACGTTATTTTAAAAGTTGTATAATATTACGTAGACGTCCAATTCCTAACAGAAATTAATGTTTTCAGAAAAGAGCTAAGACAGTCCAGTCACTAGTCTTTACAGAGGGGCGAGCAGAAGCGGATGAGGGAAATCGGGATGCGATGTAGGCAAACGGACGACAGTAGCTGTGCGAAAATATGATTCAATATTGAAAGCTTTTTGTCACTGGAAAACGCGAACATATTTCTGGAACGTACTATACTCACTAACTCAGTTTGTTTACTGTGACCGTAAGGTGACTTTGACTGCATACGCAGCCTTGGTTCTGTGTGGAGGACAATTGGACGTTTAGTAGTAGAGAAGGTTGGAGTGAAGTACATTCAAAAACTCAGGTACCGGTACAATAAAAATTGAAGTAAAAATAAAATGATGTCCCTGTATAAGAGAATCGCTCTAGTTTCCCGTAAATTCAAGTTCGCCGGCTTCGAGTATTTCTGGAATCAAATATTTATACAAATAATTTTCTGATGCGTTAGTGCAATAATTAATGTTGTATGTACAGATCCCACAATTACGAGTAAAAACTCTGGTTACTGTATATTATGTCACCCTCTCTCTGTGACGCAATCTGTGCACAAGCTGAGTGACGTCACAGTGTTGTAACTCTGGTATCGATCAGATGCTGCTTTTGCATTGCTATTTTAAAAATTGGATTCAAAACAGAACAATAAAACTCTCATTGCTTACTCAAGCAGAAATTCTATTTCACTATCTTACTTTCAAAATAAATTTGGTTTCAACAGAATTTTGCTCCATCCCAATTCAATCTTCTAGAAAGAAACTCCTATATCGCCGAATTTCTAATCGGCGTACTGATAGAAATGTACTAACATCGTGGTCTCCGAAAAATTCAGGCCTCGTATAAATTATTTTTTGTAGATTTGTAAACAATATTCTTCACGCAGAGGAACTCCCCAGATTTTCCTCAACTACGACGAAGTGGATTACTACTTCTGTTGCAACAGTCTCACTGAACAACTTGTCAGGAAATTGAGTATGGTGTAGTTCAGCGATGGTCAGATTCCTGCACTGCGTGCATTTTGTGGTGCAAGCAAAGCGAAATAAATCACGTATACAGGGTGATGCAAGACTAATGACACGTGCTTTAGGAATCAGTACTACATGTCATTTTGAGCATTTATACAGAATAATAGGCTATAGAATGACGATATTAATAATAATAATAATAATAATAATCATCATCATCATCATCATCATCATAAACAACACGGTTTAGGCCATAAGGCCTGTTCCGTTTCCATACGTGTTCTAAATATTAAAATTATACTAGGGGCAGAAGGAATAGGCGGGTATGGCGAACCCCTCATTCACTACCCCGACTCCTATACCCCTCAGAACCTGCTGGTTGTATGGTCCTGTCCCAGATAACTTACTCCTCCATTCACACGTTTTTCACTATAGCAAAACTTAAAAGAACAAATGAAATAACGTGACTTCTAGTAATTACAAATACCTGGTTTACTGATTACTGTTGTCTTATTTAGTCAACTGTTCAAACACAGGTCTGAAACTCATAAGTGACAACAATAAGACATCACTCATAAGGTAACTAAGCGAGAAGATAATGGGTTATGATGGCCAGTTCTGCTTCCCCCTCTATTGCATACATCGCTGAATAGTAACATATTACACTAATCAGATGATGATAGATGATATTATCATTTATAATATTTCGCAAGTTAGCCATTTCACAAATGTAATCATAATTATAATGCAATTTAAACCTAATACGAGAAATCAGATATTTGGCATTAGACCTACACACACAATTATTTTGTTTTTATGTGTTTTCAGAATATTTTATTAAAATAGTAGATACTAAATATACAGTCATCAACTTTGTGAATCATGAAAAAATTGAAAATTAAAGTTAATATACTTTTACTGTGTGTAGAAAATGTACACGTTATTTTAATATGAACGAATTTCGTAATAAAAATATTTGTGTATTAGAAGCACATTTAAGAATGGCTTAGCTTAACGAAACAAACAACACAGTAAGTATGACCAAGAAAAATCGTTCTGCACAATTTCTCTGAACCGATCGTAGAGAAACACCACTCTCCTTGGGAATGGCTGTCTGCGTCCTCACAATTTTTAAGTTCTTTCAAGAAACAGTAAACTTGATAAATAACGCCTTTAGTATGACTTCTGATATCAGGGCTCGACTGAGACATGATAGCGATTGCTTGGATCATTAGTATTTAAAAATGCCATTTATTGTTATATGTGAACAATCTATAACACAGTAATATCACAGACGAGCACTTGTCAACAACTAGCATTCGAACACAGCGACAGGAAGGTCTCTTTGTTCAGGTCATAAACCGCTAGAGAAAGTGTGGAGTGGGTAGTTTCCGCACAAGACCAAAAACCCGCCTATTTCTTCTGCCTTTACTATAAATTTGGTCACTCCATCTCTTCCTAGGTCGACCGATGTCTCTCCTACCTCTTGGTTTATATTGATATATTATTTGTGGAATACGGTTTTGTTCCATTCTGGTAATATGGTCATGTCATCTATTTATATATTCATGTGTTGTTGTTGTTATTACATTTGTCATATTTAGTTCTTCACGTATTTCTATACATCTTTTATGGTGGAGTAGAGTGTAAACTGCCAATGGTCTGAGCAGTCTCATTTTCGCTGCTTCCATTCTTTTCTTTTGTTTCTCAGTCAAAGTCCAGATCTCAGTTCCATAGATTAATGACGGTATGGCAAGTACTTTACAAAATTTTAAAACTGTTTCCTTTCCGACCTTGTTGCAGAGTGTTCTTTTGATGGTTCCTACTGGCTGTTGGAATTTAGGAAGTTTTATTTCTACATCAGATGTTTTATCATATGAATAATAATAATAATAATAATAATAATAATAATAATAATAATAATAATAATAATAATACTTACTTACAAATGGCTTTTAAGGAACCCGGAGTTTCATTGCCGCCCTCACATAAGCCCGCCATCGGTCCCTATCCTGTGCAAGATTAACCCAGTCTCTATCATCATACCCCACCTCCCTCAAATCCATTTTAATATTATCCTCCCATCTACGTCTCGGCCTCCCTAAAGGTCTTTTTCCCTCCGGTCTCCCAACTAACACTCTATATGCATTTCTGGATTCGCCCATACGTGCTACATGCCCTGCCCATCTCAAACGTCTGGATTTTAAGTTCCTAAATAATAATAATAATAATAATAATAATAATAATAATAATAATAATAATAATATAACCATAGATTAGACAACTACATTGCTGGACTAGTGCGAATTACGGATATATTATTTATGTAGTAAAATCTCCTTTATTTCATGTTAAAATAAAATAACGCATCTAAAATAATGTAAATAAATTCACAAAAAGATAAAAAAAATTAGTTTATTTCAGGTTCAAACCTGGGTTCAATTGCACCAGACCATTTCAAGTGGGCAGCCCCTGTGATTCCGCGTGGCTACCCTGGGTTCGGAGGGGTTGTGCCGAGCCGAAGAGAGAGACAGCAAGTGAGTGGGAAAGAGACGGAAAACAGTTCGCTGAGAGGGTTGCATGCGTGAAAGGGGTACAGCGAGCCAGTGAGGTACATACGAGTATATGGATGGCACATTTTATGACACATAGGAAAAATTCAAGGATCACAACAATTGGCCATACAAAGTGACAGACGGAAAACAGTTCGCTGAGAGGGTTGCATGCGTGAAAGGGTACAGCGAGCCAGTGAGGTACATACGAGTATATGGATGGCACATTTTATGACACATAGGAAAAATTCAAGGATCACAACAATTGGCCATTACAAAGTGACAGACGGAAAACAGTTCGCTGAGAGGGTTGCATGCGTGAAAGGGGTACAGCGAGCCAGTGAGGTACATACGAGTATATGGATGGCACATTTTATGACACATAGGAAAAATTCAAGGATTACAACAATTGGCCATTACAAAGTGACACAACAAAATAAAATTGTCCTTTTTTTCTGTAGTTAGGAAGACAATTAATGACATTTCTTTGATTTATTTCCCTTTAAGATGTAACAGGGAATATTGTTTGAGCAGAATGAATGTGTAACACTGCTTCCAACGCAACATCGAATAAACCTGACCTACTTTTACTCTTATTCAGGTTCATGACTGAGAATGTGTTAGCAAAAGTATATACAGGCAAACGTAACAATAAACTTGCATGTCAATGCGTGGATAAACGGAAACTCTTTTTGTTCCAAGTTCTTATAAAACGGAACGAGGCCGCCTGGAATATTGTAATATCTATCTTTCAAAATTAACTTAATAATTTTTGGGGTCGAAGAAAGTGGCAGGGAAAAAGAGATGGATACCTTTGACAAAGTGAGAGATTTATGTGAAGTGATCTTTAATATCGAGTTGAGAGAAGATCATGTCGACCATACGTACAGATTAGGGAAAGGAAATAAAAGGCCTATCTTCTTGAGCTTTAAGAATACAAAAGTAAGGGAAGTTATTCTGAACAATCTAGGACGGCTCCGTGGTTCAGGAATGAGAGTGGAAACAGATATGCCATTTGAAGTAAAAATAGAAGAAAACAGCTACTACCTTATATGAAAGCACCGAGGGCAAAGGGTCACTTTGCTAAAATGTACGAGGATAAATTGAAAGTGAACGGAAAATGGTATGCCTGAGGAATGAAGATCATCCGGAATTTGGACTAACGAGAAGAATGAAAGAGGACAGTGGACATATTAATAGTAATGAGTTCAGGAACCCACATACTGACGTACGAGGAAGTGCAAAGATGCTGGCACAGCAAGGAGAAGACAACAGTAACGTGAGCAAGCAGCGCAAGCGGATTCCTAGTCTACATACGATGGCGGTAAGATTAGCGCACTCCAGAAGGAATGCTGACAATAACGGAACAAGCAACACGGGTGCTAGAAAAAAGACGAGGGGTGATAAAAAGAGAAACCAAGAGTCAGGAAGTGATAGGGAAGAAAGAAGTGCAAAGAATAAGGGTGCAAGTGTAAGTGGAAATCTAGTATGTGAAAGTGAAAGCTTGGGGGGAAAAAATAAAAGGGGAATAGAAGAAGAAATAAATAGAAAGAAAGACGAAGACAGAAATAAGGCAGAGACGAACAGTAAAGAAAGGTTAGAATTTGCGACTGCTGAGGATTTAGCAGAGATATTTTATATGTGTAAAAAAATAGTGGGGATGTGATCAAAAAGTGCAAGTAAAGTGAAACTGGAAAAGATCGAGAAGTATAGGGGAGAGAGAAAGTGTATAAGCAGATGTGTAAAATAAAATATAAGTATCTATAGGAAGTGAGAATAGTGACAAAGGATTAGGTGTAAGCAGAATAGTGAGAAAGTGAAAGTGAGCGCAAATAGGAATGAGTGAAAATAGTGAGAAAGGGTTAAGAGAAGTGAACAAGTGAGAGCATATAATTAGTACTAACATTTGAACATTGGAACAGTTAAAAAAAATAGGTCAAATAATTCAATATAATAATTTATAGAGAAAAATTGAAATGGAGATTTTAGTGAATAGTAGTTAGAGGGAAAAGGGGTGTGAAAAGAGTATATAATATTAGATATATTAGGATTAATGAACAAATAGAGAATAGTAAATGAAATGTAGGGAAATACTGAAGGGAGATTGACCAAGTAACAAAAAAGGTACAGAGTGTAATTGGGAGTATATGTGTAGACGTGTACTGCAAATAATATGTTTTTGTAATAATATGTTAATGGTGGCACCGGATACAGAAATGTGAGGTGCACCATTACATGTAAAGAAGTGCTGTGAAGAAATATATATCATATATCATATCTTTCAAAATTTTGTGACATTGAAGCCTTATCAATTCTCTTTGGAATTTGACTGGAGCCTGCTCAACATTTACAGAAAAGGGAGTCATATAAATGTTAACAAAGTTCCTGCACACGGCAACAGATTGTGGAGAGAGACTGACTCAAACGTCACCAGGAAATAACTCAATATCTCTGAAGTTGAAATAATGCACTCCTTTACAAACATTCCTTCCGTAAAAGGCCGGCTACTTTTGACGATATTTAGGGCAACAATATAGCTTGCATGGGCAGCTCTTTAGGAACTTGGCTCAATGTGCTGCGAAACAAAGGGAAAATTGATTTTAATGACACTGTTACTGTACAAAAAATACATACAAAGTTAAAAGGACAGAAAATCCTTTAACAGTTTAACAAACGTTTTTATAATAATTCCCACTCTTGACAAGCGTTCGAAATAAACTTACTATAACCTTACCAATAATTTAATCATATTGCCCTTAGAGTATTTAATTAGTTGAAATAATATTTACCTCATCGTAAGAAGACCGCATTTCGACCTTTAGTTTCGTTATTAATGCCTTCCTCTCTTCGCCGATAATATGAGTGTGGGTATCAGAATGTTTAACTTCAAAGTGATGGTTAATGTTATACGTTTATGGTCGACCATGCCGAAATGTACTAATTATACACCTGGTAGCAGTCCTTTAATGCATGTCATTAAAGTACACCTACTCATTAAAGTACAGGTCTTCAGCCAATGATAACTCAGCTTACATGTGTTCAGCCAATGACAAGTCAGCTTTGTACCGTTATAAAACCGCAAGTATCGATTATTCTCGGATATGCAATCGAAAGAGAATTAGCGAAAAGTCACGGAGGCTGAAATCCAATACTGTCGCAGAAGGTTATGTTCTGTTACTATAATAATTAGCGTTAATTGTAAATAATATGCAAATAAATTCAATTTGTCATTTTGTTTTTCAATGTCGAATTCAATAATCAAAGTTATACCACGTTTAACGGGATTACACAAGGTCAATAATATTATTGTTCCTCGGAAAAAATCAATACTTTCGCGTCTGCGCATCTCACAATTCACGACCTAGAACAAGGTCACTTCCGATCTTATCAGATACAAATAAAATGTATACATCTGAATACCGGTAATTTCAAGTTAGAAATATGGTCGAGCATAAAAAGTCGTATGAAACTCGCCTATAATGGTAATTAAGAAGCTCGTATGAAAATTATGAAACTCGCTTGCGCTAGTTTCAAAAACATCCTACTCGCTTTCTTAATTACTATCATTATAGGCTCGTTATAATGTACTATTTTGCCCGTACATTCATATGGCATATTAAACATTGAACATTGTTGTCGTCAGATTAGACAAGATACAAGCCCTCCCAAGAGGTTAAATCCTGAACCGACTGTCGACGCACTTCTCTTCATTCATATTCAAAGCAGTTAAGCACAAACCATATGGAACGCATCACCCAGCAGTGCCTGCAGGATATCATCAAACAGACGACAAGAGTTGATGATCGTATGCATTCGTACAACACCACAGCCGCACGACAGAGAGGAGTGGGGGTCCGCCCTGAGCAGACCCAGGGCAGCGTCCGAGCGCCCTAGCCCTCAAACGTTGTGTTGGAATGGTCTGAATTACACCACGGCCTTTGACTTTACCCTTACACTATAGAAACCTATTGTAGTATAGCCTACTGCAGGCATGTCAACTGATGCCCACAGGAGCAAGCGCGCGCTTTAGAGCCCAGGAGAGCCTGAGCGCTTTACAGCGGAAAGGAAAGAGACAGAAGAAAGAGGTAGTACATGCAGCTTGGTCGATCTATATTCAGGGATGGCCAGCACTGATTCAACAGATAAATGGAAGAGAACTTATTAAAACTGTATCCATGTTAATTTTTAGATTTGTCTGAGAAGTATAAAGTATTATAAGAATGTAAGTTTTAATTTTAATGCTCATTTTCACAAGTTTGATTTTTATTCAAAAGAAATATTTTCTCAACTTTTCGTATAGAAAAGTGAAATTTTCAGGTATAGGCCTATTTATTTAGTAGCCTTAGAGAATGTTTTCGTAAATCTAATATACCGTATATACGTATTACTGAAGATAGTGTATTGAAAATTTTGAAAATATTCGCATGCAAATTGTTTGTAAGGAAATGAATTAACAAGGCAACTACTGTTACATCATAAGCAAAAGATACGTGCCCATGTGTTGTAAAAATGTCAGCTCTATAGCTTCAGCAGATTTCGAGAAAATAATTTAATATTCTGATGATAGGAAGTTCCTCACAAATATCACCTTAAAAGCATAATGCGATAAGAGTTTTGTTATGTAATATTAGTTACTCTTAAAACAGATACAGTACCTAGGTAACTTTGCTTACTACTGTAATATTGTTTTGATTAGTTTATTGATTACTTTTGTAAGGCTAAAGATACCATCAATATAAATTTCAACTTATCATGTCATACACAATCTCTTTCTTTGGAATATCACTTTCTTTATGAATGATGTGTTTCATCCACTTAAAACAGTATAATATTATACTACTATGGAATTTAAGGTTTATTTTTTGGTGCTCGGAGTTCTTTACCAAAATTTACATATAATTTTTTAAAACAATTATCAATATCATCTTTTGAAATCCAAAAATCATCTCGCAAATTCCCAAAGATTCCCTGCAGATTATACAATTTCATTTATACCACTCAGAAGGCCTTAATTAAGGATATGCTAATTTTAAATAAAATCTTTTTTTATCAGTATAATTTAGTCATCTTCTAAGATTTTATTTTGCAATTGGTAATCAATGGTGCTTAATTATTACGCTTTATTTTTATAACAATATTCATATTTAATTAATTGTATTTTTTTGCTATTCATTTCCGGATCCTCGTGGTCATCCTTAATTAAGGCCGGATGAGTTTTTCTCTCTCTCTCACTTCCTTCTTAACTCTCTATTATGTTATTAAGATTTAAAGCACAAGTGCAATATTAAGAAATCAGTGTTAGTACTTTTGTTTTACAGACAATATAGATAATATTAAACAGAAAGAAGCCATATAAAAATAACGACATAAAATTTCACGTTCCGTTTGAAGTTTGTGCACCACTGTTTTCTTAATCCAACAGGTTGCTTATTCATGTACACAACCCTTCCTCTTTCCATACTTAGCGCTTGCTGCCCGCGCACGACGTCAAGGTCAGAAAAATGCGCTTGCTTTGACATCACTGGCCTACTGATTGAATTACGTGCTATGAATGGTTTGATGTTTGATATCTGTTGTATTTAATTTTTAATTCTTAAATATTAAATAAAAAATATGCTTTATGCCCTCATATGCGTAATTTTAAATTAATAGGCCATTTTTTATCGTCCTGATGTAAATCATCAAACAAGGTAAGGAATAGTCCTCGATTCAGTCTTTCCAAACTGATGGATGAACCCAGACTCTTCTTCTATTTTTACGTCTATTCTTTCTCCGTCTGAGAAAAATTGCCAAAAGTAGGCTATATCTCCTTCTACGTCCATTTTCACTGGAAGACTGAAAAATTCTCTACAAAAACTGATTTATAAAGCAGCGTCACTAAAGTGGCCACGTCTGGAGGGACCCGAAGTTCTGGCTGGAGGCGCAGTAGTGCGTTGTAACCCTTTAGCAGCTCACATGTTTTCAATATGCTGTCCTATATTCGCTTAGTTGGAAGTTTGTAACATAATCAGATTGACACCCCTGATGATCTGACGTCGTTTTGTTGACGTTGTGACATGGCAGTTCTTACGTTGAAATTAATTACATACGTCGGCTGTCAGAATCCCACGAACACAATCCTCTGCTTAGTCATGGTCTTCTGCAGCGACTGCAAAAAAACGCTACTCACGTAAAACACGAAGCATGGTATCAGCATATCCATTTCATATGAGCTAGCACCGCATATACAGTAAGTGCATGTCTACAGGTAATTTGCCTACATTATCACTAGGCCTCAGAAATATATGCCGTTATACTACCAGTGCGCTTCTAACTTTGAGTACGTCTCAGAGTTGGGGTGAGTTAACGCAGTGACTTTCGTTCGTTTGCAGTAGCGGCTCGCCATAAAAAAATAGGTGAAGTTCTGTTAATATAAACAAATTCATCAACAGTTTTACCAATGTAATGAGTAGACCTTCTATTCGTAAACTACGTACAATTTTAATAGTTCTAGAACACATGCAAACAGGAAAACTAATTTATTTCAGGACTCAACCAATTTCTTGCATACCAAGTCAATCCTCCTACATTTTAAAGCAGCAAACCTGTCGATGATGTCTTCATAAAATGTCTGATTTAACTGAGGATGGACAGTATATCTCTATGCAAAGCTATGAGGCTAATGATGAAAGTCCCTCTCCTGTGATGTAGCATTCTGAGTGAAATTTTCAATATTTTCAATCAGAAAAGCTTCTTTCATCGGAAGAATTTAAGAAGTTATTTTATACAACTTCTCTATTTTCTTAGCACTTTTTAAAACAAAGAACAAATGGAACTGTAGATCGTCAAGAATTTAAAACACATTTTTATCCTCATATTTAAGTCTACAAAACGACATTTCAATAAATTACAATTGTGTCATTTTCGGGATACATATTTTACTTATAAATAATAAGTTAATATATACGTACATACCGTATTTACTCGCGTAATTTGCGCCCCCGCGTATTTGCGCACCCTAATTTTTAAGGGATTATTTTGAACTTTATTTTTGCTCCGTGTATTTTGCGCACACATTTTACGTACATACTTTTTCAGTGTAGTAGGGATTACGTACATATTTTTTTCAGTGTAGTAGGGATTTTCCTTCCCTACAGTCCATCGTAGGTCATTCACCAGCAACTGAAGTACCTGCTTCAGAAAGAAACCCCAAAGTCCCGCTACAATGCTTGTCCTTGGTAGAGACAAGTTACCGGTATAGAAAATTAGCCCTACCGTTAATACTTACCTATACACTGGTGGCCATAATTCTGGAAACTTTTTGTTTTTGTACTCAATTATTATAACATCAGTATTGATTAGATTTATACAATTGAAAATGTTACTCGTGACTGATTCGTTAATTATGGGGTTATAATAAATGTATTATATTAAATCCTGAATATTTTAACAATAAATAACCATTACTATGACGTGGGAAACTATGTTCTTGTCGTAAGATCTAAATATTAATTTCAGATTTAATTATAATTTCCCAATATTTACTGTAATAAAAACTAGTCCATTGTTGATTTTAAGATTATTGTTGATCGGTAGAAGCATTGTTGAGCACTGGTAGCATAAAATATGTACATTATTAATTTGCTTCTATCATTAGTCTGACTTAAGATTTCGTTAGGTGAACACCTGATTGCTTTACAACAAACTTTATTGATCATTTTATCACAATGGATCCACGAAAGAACTGAACACCTTCTAGGGCAGTCACACTTCGAGAAGAAGGCTACACAATCAAGGAAATTGCAAGAAAACTTGGTAATGATGCTACATTGTCTAGTGTCCAGAAGGTATGGCAGAAGTACAAATCCACAAAATCTTGTAAAACAACACTTAGGACTGGTAGAAAACCTGAAGTAAGTCCAAGAGATGTGAGGCAGATTTGTCGAATAGCATTGAAAGATCGAAGGAAATCTTCTAAAGAGATATAGGAAGTTCTACACAGCAATTGACTTAGTATTTTATGCTATCAATGCTCAACAATACTTCTACTTATCAACAATAATCTTAAACTCAACAATGGACCAATTTTTATTACAGTAAATAATGGAAATTATAATGAAATCTGAAATTAATATTTAGATCTTAAACGACAAGAACATAATTTCCCACATAGTAAAGATCATTTATTGTTAAAATATTCAGGATTTAATATAATACTTTTATTACAACCTCATAAGTAACGGGTCAGTCACGAATAAAATTTTTAATTGTATAAATCTGTGAATTAATACAAATGTTATAATAATTCAGTACAAAAACAAAAAGTTTCCAGAATTATGGCCACCAGTGTACATATACTAATTGAGATAAACTCAGAACAGGACCTCTTATTTGAAAAATCCGCATATTTTACGCACCCCAATTTTTCAGTGGCCAAAGTTAATTAAAAAGTGCGCAAATTACGCGAGCAAATACGCGGTAGTATTAAACTACATGTGTACATTTACGCGCACGTTAAACTTTCGAATACAAGAGCTCGTGAGAAGAAATAACACACGCCGCGGAAAACAACTTTTAAACTTTGCTAATGTATGTGTGGTGTATTCCTGATCAAATAACATAGAGCCAGCTAATTTACCACTACAGGGGTGGCTGCTAAGACACAGAGAATGAGAATACTATTCTCGAGTCACGTAGCACGTACTGTAAACTTTCACAGCCCTTAAACAATAGCCCCCGGCCTTGGAGACCATCTTCACCCCTTCTCTATTATTAGTACCGTTAGATC